>CAOKZL010000349.1:1800000-2114097 GCA_948472985.1 Iguana delicatissima
TGAGATTGTAAGTTTTGGAGCCACCACTACTTTTTTGAAAGCTTTTTTCCACTACCTGATTTCTCCTTTTTTCTTGTTTTTTCTCTGAGGTCCCTTTACCTCTTTCTTTTGTTTTCTGGTTGTCTGGGACTCGCTGTTTGTGCCCACCAACAATCTTTACCTCATCAGCCTCACTTTCCTAACTCAGAAATATTCTTCTTAAATCTGCATGATTTTCGTCTGGTTTGGCGAGGAATGGGCAAAGACGTAGAGAGACGCGTTTAGCGCTTTGATCTCTCGCCTGGCAGTACGGCGGCGATCCACAGGTATATAAGATATAGAATCTGCAAAGGGGTGTCCAGGACCAGGTAGCTAAAAACCCAGAGGGCTGTGAGACCCCCCAGCTTTCACCATTTGGGAAAAACCCGATCATGCAGGTGGCAGCTGGGAAGGCCGCCATTCTACCAAAAGGCAAAAAAAATTCATCTCTTTCCCATATTGCTAAGTGCGAACCTCTTCAGTGAGTGATTTTACTTAAACAATTTTAATTAAAACAATTTGAATTAAACAATTAAAATCAAGAAGTTTTCATTTTGGGAACAATCCTCTTTTTAACGCTTTTTTTATTTTGTTCTCTCTGCTGGTTTTTTTTTTTTTTACAGCTGAGGCTTATAGTCTATAGCCAGCAGGGATATTTTTTTTTCTGTTGATGTTGTTGTGGCTGTGTTTTTTTCTTCTTCTTTCTTTCATTTTTGAAGTTAAAATTTAAAATTTTTGGGGAAAATTGTCAGAAAAAACCCCTTAAAATTCTTGAAAGGGATTTAAATGGGAAAGTTTTTTTCCCTCTCTTACACTTTTGGAGTTTTCTTTTTACTTGCTTTTTTTTTTCCTCTGTGGTTACCAAAGAATTTAAAGCATTTTGATGGGGGTAAAACACCTTGATATGAGAACTGGAGAAGGAGGAATTTGAACTTGTAAACAGTAAGTTTTTGTATACTGAAATTAATTACTTACTTGCAGAAAGCAAAAATCTCTTTTCCTAATTGTGGATTAGTGTGTTAGTCTGTAGAGAGTACTGTGTCCTTGAAACTGCTGATAAACGCATTTCACCCCCCCTTTTTTTTTTTTTTTTTGGGAACCTAGAGGTGTTTTGGACTAGAGAGCTACAGTTTCCTTCTTCTTCTTTTTTTTTGGAAAAGTCTTTTTTTTTTCTCTCTCTTAAGATTTTTACTGAGGAATTTTCCTGGACCTTTGGACTTTGGACTTGGGATCTGTGGACTTTTTTTTTCCTGTGGATTTTTGGGCTTGAAAAATAAAAAGGGTTTTTCTGTGCTTTGTTTTGCCCTGCCCTTTTGTGCAAGAACAGGGATAAAGTAAATCTTCCCCTTTTTTTTAAAAAAAGGGAAAAGTTTAGGAAGTGATGAAGAAGCAAAGACAGAAGGAAAGAGGGGAAGGGAAATGAAAGGAGAAATAAAGGGAAGAAAAACAGGACATAACAGAAAATAGAAAAGAGGAGATAAAAAAAAAATCTAAGTAAAGTTGAAGGTTGGAGGAAGTGAGAGAGTGTGATAGAGGAAGGTGCACAGCAGAAGAAGAAGAAAAAGAAGGAAAGTCCAGGGAAGGTGAGAGAAAAAGGCTAAAAAAGGAAAGGAAAGATGACAAGTATCAAAACAAAATCCAAAGGAACTGAAACCACAAACACAACCTGGAAGAGCCTCAAAAGAAGAAGGTGTTCCCTTTACACGAGAAAATTTATGGAAGAGATGCAGGATTTAGGAAGGAAACAAAACAGACACTAGAAGATTTGAATGTAATGTTTAATACAATGCAAGCACTTGTAACACAAGTAAGAAGGATGTTAAAGAAAATAAAGAGGAAATTCAGTATTTGAAAGAGAAACAAAAGACTAAAGAAAGAATTGGAAAGGCAACTAGATTGACAAACATTGATGGAACAAAAGAGAAGGAATCTTGGCTAAGATTTAGAGGTGTGATGGAAACTCCAAATGAAAACATAAGGGAAAATAATAGAAGAGGTGGCAAAAAGTCTGACTGTAATGAAAACTTCCTGAGATGGAAGTGGATCAATTTATAGAATTAGTTCCCTAATGTAAAAAGGAAAAATTTCCCAAAAGACTTAATTGTACAGTGTGTAAAAAAACAATAAAGAAAAGATCCTGGAGGTGCATTATAACAAAGGAATAGATGATGGAAAGCAAATAATAATACTGAAGGAAATCCAGTACGATTACTGAAAAAGAGAAAGGACTACTTCTTTCTGATGGATGTTTTAAAAAAGGAAGGAATTCTTTTTAGTTGGGACAAACTTTAGGGGGTAATTTTACCTACAAAAAAGGGAAAAAAATAGAATAAACACAATAAGAAACCACAGAATTCCTGAAAAAACTAAAGAAAAACTTGAAAAGTACCCAAAATCAAGGAGAAGATAATCTGGAATTAAATGACAGTGACTCTGCAGAAGAAGATCTGAATAAAGACCAAAAAAAAGACGATAGAGAAAGGAAGTACAGAAAAAGGAAACCTTCTTGATCTGGAAATCTCAACAAGGAATAGAAGACAGGAGAAGGAAAATAACAACAATAAAAGACTAAATAAGTAGGTGGTGTGATTTAAAGGATGGAAGTTTGGAAATAAGAGGGGAAAAGGGAAAATTGAAAGAGGGGTGTAAGAGTGAACATCAGAAAGAATTAGAATTAATTATATTTGTTTTTTTCATTTATATAAATAGTGGGATAATTGTAAAAAGTTATATCTAAACTTTGGGAATATATTTTATATACATACAAAAATTATATATATATATAACATTTATATATATATATATGGAAAGTTTCTTGGAATGTAAAAGATTTGAATTAATTAAAAAAGCATAAATCAATATTTCATTATATACAAAAACTAAAATTAGATTTTAAAATGTCTTCAGGAAATAAGGATTTAAAATGTGAAAGGATTACGGATTAAGTATGTGAAACTGTTGACAGAAAAGAAGTTAGGAGAAGAATTTGTATCAGTTGGTCCGAATAAAAAAAAAGGAGTAGTTATATGCTAAGCCCCATCTGGAGCCTAAACTGGTGTTTAAAGACAAGGGGAAAATTGTGGGGTTGAAATTAAAATAAAAAGCTATAAAATATTGGTGTAAAAATATGCTAGTAACGAAAAGAATTCATTTTATAAAAAAATTAAAGGAGGTATTATTAAAAGTCAATTATGATCATTGGTGTTTATCGGAGATTTTAATGGGGTGGTGTAAATGGATAGGTTGTAAAAAAGTCAATCAAGAGAAATCAAGGTAAACTAGCAATAGAATTTTTTAAGTTAAGAACTGCAGGTAACTGATGTCTGGAGATTAAAGGAAGGAAATAGAAGAGGATTTACTTTTTATTCTAATGTTCATAATTCATACTCCAAATTGATATGGTATGGGTTTCAAATATTATAATAAAAAATGGGAAAATGGATATTACCCAAAACAATATCAGATCATAATCTGGTTAGAGTATCCTTAAAAAAAATATCAAAGTTATAAATGGAATTGAACAAAACCTTACTATGTAAAGAAAAAGTAGTAGAGAAATGTAAGGAAACATTTGTGGAATATTTTGCATTTAAAATGGACAAAGGGGTAGATGAGATGATAGTATGGGATGCAGGAAAAGCAGTAATAAGAGGGCTCTCATGAAATTTAATAATAAATGGAAGAGAAAGAAACAGGAAAAAATAAATGAAACCTCCAAGGAGATGAAAAAAAAGAATTAGAACTACTTAAGAATCCATTTAAATGTTGGGGTTAAGAATCAAATAATAGTATTACAAAAAGAAGTAGCAATGATAATGATGGATGAAATGAGGGGAAAAAAATTTAAAATTTCATAAAACAAAATAACTTTGAATATGGTAATAAAACCCGGAAGATGGTTACTATACAGATTGAGAAAAAAGAGAGCTAAAAGATTGATTATGAAATTAAAAAAAGAAGATAGAATAATCTCCAATGAAAAAGAAATATTTAAGGTATTTCATAATTATTTTAAGTGTTATATAAAAAACAGGAAGTGACTGATTCTCAAATAGAAAAATATATTAGGAAATATAAGTTCCAAAATTGTCAGAAATTCAAAGAGAGAGTTTAAACAGAGAGATCTCCATAGATGAAATAAGGGATGCAATTAAACAGTTGAAGAGAAACAAAGCGCCTGGCTCAGATGGTTTTAAACCTTTATTACAAAATATTATATAAAGAACTGGAAAAGCCGCTACAGAAAATTATGAATAAAATTTTTAAAAAATAGAAAATTCCAGAGAGTTAGGGAACAAATATTGTATTATTCCAAAAGAAGATAAAGATATATTGTCAGCCAAGAATTATGGCCGATTTTACTTTTAAATGTAGACTACAAAATTTTTGCATCGATTTTTGGGAAATGGTTTAAAAAACTGTTTCAAGATATTATACATGAAGACCAAAATGATACAAGACGATACATTGGAAAAACCAAGAACAATCTGGATATAATAGAATATTTAAACTACCATAATCAGATAAGAAGGGCACTAACATTTATCAATGCGGAAAAAGCTTTCAATAATGTAAACTGGTTATTTATTATAAAAATCCTAGAGGCTCTGGATTTTGGTAATAACTTTGTAAAGTGGATTAGAGCGATATACTCTTTACAAAAAGCTAAAATTAGTATAAAAGGGGTTTTAGAGTTATGATTAGAAAAAAGAACAAGACAAGGCTGCCCTCTTTTACCCCTGTTATTTATTTTGATATTAGAATATTTGAATAGAACAATTAGAGATAATAAGAGTATAAAAGGAATAAAAAAAAGGGGAGCAGAATTTAAATTAAGACCTTTGCTGATGATTTAGTTTTTACTGAAGAAGAGCCAAACAATAGTATAGAATCATTATTATTAACAATTAAAGAATATGGGAAATTCTGGCTTTAAAATAATTTGGAAAAAATGATATTGATTAAGAATATGAGTAATAAAGAAAAGGAGGGAATTTCGTAATAAATCTGGCTTCAAGATAGCAAAGAAGGTTAAATATTTAGGGATAATGTTAACAACAAAAATCCAACAACTTTTTTAAAATAATTATGTTTAAACATGGAGAGTAAAAAAGGGGAAAGAAGATGGCAGAAAATAAACTTTTCCTTATTTGGAAGGATTTCAGTAATTAAAATGTTGGTGTTACCTAAGTTAATATATCTCTTCCAGACAATTCCTATTATCTTTTTGAATACAGTATTAAAAAGTGGCATAAAGAAATTCTAAATTTTTATGGGGTGGGGGAAAACCTAGGAAAAAAATGGAAAATTTTAAAAGATGCTAAAGAGAGAGGGGGATTTGGAGTTCCAGATTTGAGGATATATTTTGAAGCTGCATGTCTAACATGGATTAGGGAGTGGGTGACATTGGAAGACAAAAGGTTATTGAAATTAGAGAGCCACGAATTGAAATTAGGTTGGCATGTTTTTAATATGGAAAGATAAAACTGGATCTGGATTTAATAATAATTTTAAAAAGATGGGTTTTGAAAATTAGGGTAAAATTAAAAGTAGGTTTGGGTTAAAAATCCCAGGTTTGGTGTCACCACGGAGGCTTTTTTAGGAGAGAGATGGGAAGTCTAAAAATATGGCTGAAATATAATAGTTAATAAGGGAAAGGAAATAATTGGAAGATGAAAGCGTTGCAAGATCTGAAAAGGGAAGGATATGAGATACAATGGTTATCATATTATCAATTAAATGAGAAGTTTAAAGATGAAAATAAAAAATATGGTTTTGGGGTAGTAAGAATGAATTTGCAAAATTAATATGTGCAGAGGAAACATATTTTAAACTAAAAGTTATACGTTATTTTGAAGTAAAAACAAAAAAGAACAAAAAAAAGTAAGTATATATAGTGGGCTCAATGGTACTACACTTGAATTAAAATATGGGAAGAAATTTGGGGGAGAGGATTGAAATTTACTAAATCTAATGACTTGAAAGAAAATCTTTATAAAATGATATATAAACGGTATTTGACACCTAGTAAACTGGCTAAAAATAGAAAAAGGGAACAGCTGTGTTTGGGAAAAACAAACATCATGAAGGTTATTTTTATATCTGGTGGCAGTGTACTAAAGTTTAAAAAATTTTGGTTAAAAATTTGTAAATTTATGCAAAAGATTTTGAAGATAAGAATTTTATTCCAACTGGAACTATTTCTTCTTAATATGGTAGATCTATTAGATAAGGGAGAAAGGCAATACAAAGATTTGATAAGAAATATGGTAACAACAGCAAGGATAATTTATGCTAAATATTGGAAAAGTAAGAGAATACTTAGTCTCAGTGAATGGATGAATAAATTAATGGAACTTGCAGAAACAGACAAAATTACAACTATATTAAAAGGGAATTCAATAGCATCATATTTAAGAAGATGGAAACCTTTCAGGGAACATGTAAGGGAAAAGAAAGGAGATTTAATGGTTGGTGGTTTTGATGTATAATAGGTACAAAAGGTAAATATATTAGTGGGGGTTTTTTATATATATGTTTTTATTAATGTTTTGGTAAAATAAAAATAAGCACATAAAATAAATTATGCGTACACTCTGAAATCGTGTCCAATGTATATGTTTCCCTTCCACGTAACCTACTACAAAGCAAATAATTATTCTTGCACTATTCTTGCGGTCCACACGACGCACTCACATTTGCGCGATGCTCAAAAACCTGACGAGGACCACGCACCTATTTTTTTTATTTTTGGCTCAAAGCTGAAAATGCTGCGTGGTTGCACATTGCTCCAGGGCCTCGCACGGCACTTACCTGATGTGCGGAGCCTCGGGAGCCGAGCCCGTCATGCTTACTGTGCAGTGCAGGCTGGGAAAGGTCCCAGGTTGCACTGCAGAAGGAAGAGGTGGGGCACTCGTGCAAGCAGGAAGCAGCTGCAGAGCCCAAGCAGGAGGGATGCGAGTGCATTCCTCCAAAGTCTTCGTGCGCGAGCCCTGCCACCCAGCACTGGGAAAAAGTAAGGTGCGAAAAGGGCCAATGATTCCAACACTTGTTGCCTTGGCCCTAAACCCAATTGCTAGCTCTGGAAGGAGTACCATTTAATTAATTCTAGAATGGTGAGTCAGCTTCTCTGTTAATTCCAGTCACTCAGCCATCTACTTTACTTGGGATTACCAACTACCAACAGCCTTTTTTCTGCTGCTACTATTATCTACGTCTAGTATTATAACCCATAGTAAAATTATAATTCACTTTACACTCAAAAGAGCTGCTTATCATAAGTTGATCACCGTAAAATTAAAATAATGTAACTCACTTCAGTTTATATGGTTCATATTCAGTTGATGACCTCGGCACTGCAGGAGTCATATATAGGAATCCAAGGTTTTTGTTTTCACATATTGTTCTTATAATTTGCAAAGGATCTGTAATATTAGCTTTAATTACTTCTTCTGGTTCCGCAAATGAACGAATAGGTGGGGTGGGGCTTGGTAAGCAAGCACTGAGCTTTACCGCACTACGTGGCTGTTTAGGAGGAGTGGGAACTCGAACCTTAGCAATCAGTAACTGTAAAAGAAAGTAAATAGAATTTAGACATTATTGTTCACTTTAAAATCTCCAATCCTTTGTGTTCAACTGGTTCACTAAGCATGTTTTGAAAAGAAATCCCAGCATCTCCTTGCAGATTTAGAGTGAACAGTACAATGTTTAGAATTACCTTTATAACAATAATGCTAATAAAGGTAGGTTATTATCATGGTAGTCCTTTAGAGACAGAACACTATCATTTAGCAGCCATAAGAAGGCTAGCATTCTTTACTTCTCTTCCTCAGCATAACCATGGCCCTTTCCGCACAGCATTTTCCATGTGAAAGAGGGCCTGAAGTGTCGTGCAATTGTGAGGAGCGATCTGCACGACGCACTCACAATTGTGCAACACTTCAGGGGCCGGCAGGTGCCAATAGTGCACCTTTTCATTTTTGGCTAGAAGCTGAAAATGATGCATGATCGTGCATTGTTCCCGGGCCCCGCACACACTTACCTGGCGTGCAGAGCCTCCGGAGCCATGCCAGTCACTCTTCCTGCCCCAACGCAGCCTGGGAAACTCCCAGGCTGCACTACGGAAGAAAGAGACGGGGCTCTTGCATGAGCGGGCAGCTTGTGTGGAGCCAAAGGACCCCAGACGCGAGAGCCTCTCGCCGGAGGCTGCTCGCACAATCCCCATGCCCCAGTACCGGAAGAAGGTAAGGTGTGGAAAGGGCCCATGATATCAGAAACCTTCACTTCCTGATTTAAACTAACGAGAGTTTCTCATTACATATGCTGTGGGGATTCTAGTTACCTTAAATTCTAGTATATGATACTTTCTTGTTTGAAGAAACCATAATCTAATCTGATAAATATAACATAATCTAATAAAATTCCTCAGTTTGGATTTAATGAGAGACTGTGGTTAGTTTGGAAAAAGATGCTTCTGATATCTTCCTTGTAGCAATGCTGAAAAAGGATGGGAGGGAGAACCAGAAGATTTTGTTGCCTAAGTTGTATAAGAGGCCTTTGCCTTCATTTTGACTGGATGGGCAATTGAATCTTACTTTGGGGTTTACAAAAGGACAGGTTCTTCCACTTGAATTAAGGGCAACAGGCTGGCTTAAAAGGTCAGATGTATAGCATACACAATTCTGTCCTCTGCGTATGCTCATGAACATAACACTAAACAACAGTCAGTGTGAGAATAATATGCAGATCAACTGACCTGAAAACTGTATAAAGTAATCTTATGTGATATAACACTTTTCAAAACCATAATTACAGGCCTTAATTCTCTAATATATATATACTACAATGTCAAAGCTTTTGAATACAATGACAACACTATTTAATACAACTAGTAGAAATAGGACTTGACTTGAAACCTTGCCTTAAACCAGGAGTGCAAATCATCATGGGGCCCTCCAGATACTGTTGGACTGCAGCTTCCAGCATTCATCACTATTAACTATGCTGCCTAACATTCCTTCAGAGCTTCACTTCAGTAACATGTTACCTTCTTCAGATAACAAGAAAAAATAACTCCAGCCCAATCCAGAATTGGCCACATGTTAAACTTCTTACACTTGTTCTTCATTAACAAAACCAGCCTAACAAAGTCTACACAGAAAAATGAGCTGATAAGAAAGATATGTGATGACTTTAAGCCTTCTGACATCACATACCCACTGCGGGTAATGGGGACAGAAAATGTTTATGATTTGCAAGAATGGGCTTGCAACACGGGATCATTTCCCACAAAGATTAATTTAAAGTGGGTATCAAGTTGCTGACTGTTACTCTTTATCTGCTCTGGGGAGAGGCGGGACTGCAACAGGGAAACCATAGTTTCCCCTAGCCATGGAAACCCACAGATCCGTAATACAACTTCCTGTCCAGCCTAAAAATAAGCTGGGCATACAAATCTCTTGCTTTAACACAAAGGTTGGGCAACTACACAGTGTGTAGTGTGTGGGGGCCATTTGTCTTTCATGCACCCCTTCAGTGGGCTGCACTGTCACAATTCAGAATGCTGGAAGTGGCATGATGTCACTTCTGGCCATCATTTTCGCTAATTCTCAGTCATTTATTTTCCAGGGGTTTGGGGCAGACTGGGGAGCTCCAGGGGTGCAGAAAGTAAACTGCCACATTCTCAGTTGATCTAGGCCAGTTTGGAATGAGAAAAAAAATCACTCAAAATTAATTATGAAAAATGTGAAACGTTTTTTGGGACCTGGAGGCTTTCAGGAACTTTTGTGGGGATTCAGGGGCTGCACTTGGGAGTCCCAAGGGCCACATGTGGCCTGCAGCTACACATTGCTCACTCCTTCCTTAACACAAACTCTATTCAGGTATTTGTTTCTGTATCTTCCAAAAGCTGGAAGACGGCTAGCTGAATCAAAAATCCCATTCAATTCACATAGGTACCCTGTATATTTGAGAACCCTGAAAAATCAGGAGTCTAAATGACAGAGGGAACCTAAATGTGTAGAACAAGGTTTTCATTTCAGACAGCTACCTTTCAAACTAAGAAGAGTGATAAAGGGGGCAAGGTAATCTTTCACCCTTAATATAGCCCTAGTCACTTACATACCTAAAATAAAAGAGAAAGAGGATTTTCCTAACATGCACTAATTACTACCTATATTTGTGGCATTCCGGATGGTGTTGGGGTGCTATTTTCATTACTCCTAGTAGCATAGCTAATTGTAACACGGGATGTTGTAGTCCGCCAACAACTGTAAAGTTACAAGTTGCCTATATTTGACCTATCTAAACACAGCCACACAGGACTGCAAAACTTTTTCAAACCCAAGGTGGACAAATAAGAAAGATGTACACTATCCTAACCAATAATTGTAGCTTGGGAGTTAATAAAAACACTGTTATCTCTCCCACGTGATTGCTCTAAAAAGACATTGCAGTTTTTAAAACATTGGCCCTTTCCACATGGGGGATGGGGAAACGGGGCAGCGCACGCAAGGGCGGAGCTTACCTGGAAGCGGGTTGCTCTGTCCCTGCGGGGAGTGCGCATTCGCCGCTCCACACGCTAGTGAATTTTGGCGGCGTTCGGCGGCACCCAAAATGGTGGCCGGCGACTTCCGGTGGCGCTCCGCCAATCAGGGCAGCATGCCAGCCGGAAGCCCGCCCCTGGGCAGCGCTAGCGCGTCCCTGCAGTTTCAAACGGAGCGCTGCAATGGGTTAGCGCGCTCGCGTTTTTAAAAACCACATGAAATGTGGTTTTTAAAAAATGCGCCGCGCCACCCCTTGCGGCCGCGCGAGGGCAGTTTGAGGTGTGGAACCTCCACTTTTCAAACCGCCCTAGCGCACCCCACGGTGTGGACGACCTCCGGGTGAGGTCGCCCTAAGCCGTTTTTTTTTACCCCGTGTGGAAAGGGCCATAGTTGTGAAATGCAAGACTTAAATGATGTAACATTTTAAAAAATAATTCATAGTATATGTAGAGAGACAGTACCTGCTTTTCCCTCAACTCTTCATGGATCTCAGTTAATATTGGTTCCACAGCAACAGGCCATTTTCTTTTCTCTGCTGAAGTTTTAGGTTCTAATACTCCAGAAGCTATCAACTTCTCCCTGTTCTTCTGGTAGATGTATTCAGGTTGCTTGTGGTACTGATATTTTTTTAATACAGGCTTGGTTGAAAATAAACAAAGGGAATATGAAATAAAATCATATGTGAAGGTGACAAATTCTATGCAATACAAATCAAGAAAGTTCTGACACATCTATTGTAAAAGACTGAGAACAGAAAGAAAATGTGATACTGCAGCCTGCCCACTGAATGAGGTATCATACATCTGTGCCAATCCACTGTTTTAATTAGGAATTAAGATTTTTTTTTTCTCTCCATGCCAAAATCAACAGGGTTGTTGTGGATTCCAGGCTTCGAGGCCATGTTCTATTAGTATTTGCTCCTGATGTTTTGCCTGCATCTGTGGCTGGCATCTTCAGAGGATCCTCTGAAGATGCCAGCCACAGAGGCAGGCAAAATTTCAGGAGCAAATACTAATAAAACAAGACCTCGAAGCCTGGAAAACCCACAACAACCCATGGATTCCGGCCTTGAAAGCCTTCGACTTTACACCAAAATCAACATTTGATCAAATCATAAACTCTTGATATAGTTCATTATGGACTGGCTGCTATAGTCATTTGTGAAGGCACCTGGAATACAAGGCTTGCATTTATATTTGCCACTAGCTACATTTCTCAATTGTAGCTTCACTATAGCTAATTAAAACTAATCATATATTTACATCAATCAGTTGCCTTCATCAGACATTATAAAAATGTACACAAGGAGGAGAGGGTTCTTAATCCTACAGAGCTCTGAAATCATGCCAAACTTGGTTCTACTTCTCTAAAACTTCCATCAATGTAATCAGTGTAGAGGGCCAGGACCAGAATGTCGCTGTCTGCTCCTTACATGTATATTTTTATATTATTTAAGAGGACTATCTTTGATTTAGTTGCACAAAGTGGGTTCTGGAATAGATGCACCTTTACACTATAAAGGCTTTTAGAATAGCAACTAGAATTAGAAACTAGAACAGAGATTCACTGAGTAGTTTAAAATCAACCTACCAAAGGTTCCAGTTTTATAGGCTGCTGTCGCTTTCTCGTTCTCTCCTGTGATTTTGTATTATGTTCAAATTTAAGAGCTTCAGGGTTTGGTGCTATCTTTATTGGAGCCATACTGGTCAATCTCTTTCTTAATTCAGTTTTTGAAGGAGAATTTTTCCCATTTGATGAGGAATGTGCTCCATTTGAACTGCTTCGCTCACTTCTGACAGTTGCAGTATCTGATAATTGTGAAGTTGGTTGGATAGAAGGCAGTGACAACCTTTTAGACATAACTGCCTAAAAACAAAACACATAACACTTCTGAAGTCTGCCTTAACAAAAAATACTTTAAATTGCACTGGTTTCATGGAACTTTCTTTCAAAACAATTATATAGTAACCACATTTTAGAAATACACAATTCAAACCTATTCTTTTCACATTGCCCTACCTAGCATTTTATCATTTCCACACTTGGACATAATTTATAATTAATTCTTTTGGACTAATTTTAATTGCTGGTCCCAGCAAGAGCAGATCCATTCTGGGGTTTAAATAACTACCGATTTACCCATTCAGCAATTGATTCAACAGGTATACTCAAGTTAGGATTAGTGGATATAGGTTTTTACACTGCCCATGCATACGTTAAATCATTTGTCACATTTTTAAGTAAAGTTGTTTTACAGACACAAGTATAAATGCAAGACAAAATAAATATAAAACAACCTCTCAAGGCACAGAAGATCAAGAAAGGAGGGGCAAACTGCCAAGACCTTTTTTGATATGTGTGAAGAATTATCAGTTCTGGATGCGTGGAGGTGGTTGTACCCCAATGAAAAAGATTTTACCTTTTTTTGGAAGTACATCAATCTTGGTAACGAATAGATATGTTTTTTACTTCCAAACATTTGCTAACAGAGATAAAAAAGATAGAAATACTGCCCAAGATCATCTCAGACCACCATCCTGTGATGTTGCAACTACAAGAGAAGGCAAAACAGTACCAATGGCGTTTAAATGACAGTTTACTAAATTATGATGAGATAATTCAGCAAGCGAAAGAAGTACTTAAAAATTATTTTAAGGAAAACATAAAAGATGATATGAAGATGAAGACAGTCTGGGATACATCTAAAGCAGTAATGAGAGGATTTTTTATAAAAAAACGACAGATCCAAAATAAAAAAAGATGAGAGAAACATCAAGAGTTGATGATGAAACTTCAGGAGAAAGAAAGAGAATTTAAAGAAAACCCATGGAAGAAATCATTACAAGTCGAGATAAAGAAGGTACAAAAAGAGATAATGTTGAATACATTGGAGGAAATAGAAAAAAAGATGAAACAGACGAAATTGACCCAGTTTGAACAAGCTAATAAAATCGGGAAATGGTTGGCATATACACTCAAGAAGAAGAGAGAGAGGAATATAGTAGCTGAACTGAAAAATGGGAAGAAGATTACTCAACATGAAAAGATAAAGCAAAAGTTGAAAGAATACTTTGAAAAATGATTTTATGAAAAAAAAATTCTACACTGAAATGAGAAAAATTGGACAGAACTCTTCTCCAAGGTCAAGATTCTAAAAATATCAGGGGAGAAACAGCAACAGTTAAATAAGACAATAACATTAACTGAAATAGAAGAGGCTATAAAGGATTTGAAAATGGATAAAGCACCAGGACCAGATGGTTTCACTGCATTATATTATAAAAGGTTTGTAAAAGAATTAATTCACCCATATCAAGCAACTTTGAAAGAAATAGAAAAATATGGGAAACCACAGTCCTGGGGAGAAGCAAACATTGTATTGATACCTAAAGAAGATAAGGATAAAAGAGAAGTTAAAAACTACAGACCAATTTCTTTGTTGAATATAGACTATAAAATACTGGTGACAGTATTGACAAAATGACTGAGACAAGTATTACAGGACAAAATTCATGAAGGTCAAACAGGCTTTCTCCCAGGCAGATATATGAAGAACAATATAAGAACTTTCTTGCATATGATTGAATACTATGATAAAAACCCAGGGAAGAAGATAGCTTTTATTTTGTTGGATGCAGAAAAAGCTTTTGATAACATTTTCTGGGAATTTATGCACCGAATCTTAAAAGAATATGACCTGGGAGAAGCCTTTTGTAAATCGATTGAAACAATCTATCAGGACCAATCTGAGAAGCTAGTTATAAATGGAGATATAATGACAAGCTTTGCTATAAATAACAGGGTACGGCAAGGGTGCCCTTTATCACCAATATTATTTATAGCCGTATTAGAAGTATTATTGATTATAATAAATGAAGATTTACAGATACGAGGTTTGAGAATAAAGAATAAGGAAATAAAATACAATGCATTTGCGGATGATGTAATTATATTTTTGGAGGAACCTCGAGAATCAATTCAGGCATTGATGGATATTTTACAAAAATATGGACAAATGGCAGGATATAAGATAAATAGAGAAAAGACAATGATGATGACATTAAATATGACAAAAAAAGAACAAGCTGACCTGGAGAGAAGATCAGGATATCAATTAACTAAGAAAGTAAAATACTTAGGCATTATAATAACAAACAAAAATCAAGATTTATTTGAAAACAATTATTTAAAGACATGGAAGGAGATCAAAAGTGAAACGGAAAAATGGATAAAATTAAATTTATCTATTTAGGGAAGGATAAATGCTTTTAAAATGTCTTTATTACCAAAACTAATGTTTCTCTTTCAGAATTTACGAATAATAGGAAGAAAGAAGATCTTTAAAGAATGGGAAAAAGAAAGAAGATTATCATTGGAGCAACTTCCACAAATGGGAGGGATTGGAGAAAGAATATTAGAAGAATTGATAAATTTTAAAAAAGAAATCAGGCAAGAACTGAAAGATACAAGAACTGAAATAAAAATGGACATTAAGAAAGAGACGGAAGGAATCAATAAAAGGATGGAGAAAATGAATAAGGAAATGAAAACAATACAGACAGAGGTTAAGCAAATCGAGGAAAGAACGTTAAGGGTGGAGAGCGAGAAGGCGGAGATAAAGGAAGTACTTAAAAGACAAGATAAAGAGTTGGAAATACAGGAACTGAGATACAGAGATAGATGCCTGAAGGTCAGGGGTCTACAAGAGGGCTCTGGGGAAAATATTTATGATCGTCTAATTCCAGAACTGGCATTTTATATTGGGATTGCTAAGGAACATATGGAACAAGAAATAGACAAAATGTTCCGAATTAGTTCGAAAGTAGCAAGAGAAAAGAATCTACCAAGAGATGTTCTAATTTGTTTTACTAGAACAAGGATGAAGGAGAGGATACTGCAAAGAAATTATGAAGAAAAATTTATCGTGGAAGGGACAGAATTGAAAATTTTTAAAGACATACCGTTTCAGTTACTGAAAAAAAGACAGGAATATAAGAATTTGACAATTCAACTACAGAAGAATAATATTAGATATAAATGGGAACGACCTGAAGGATTATCATTTATTTGGAACTTTAAAAGGTACAAATGTAGTACATTAGAACAAGCTAATGAAGTAATAGAAGAAATTAGAGAGTATAAGAAAGGAAGAGAGCAGATAAAGGAACAGGAAATACCAGTGGAAGAAAGACCGGATATAGAAGAACAAGAAGAACAAGAAGAGCCCAAATAAGAACAGCAGAGTTTAGAGGCAGCTGATAAAATAATAGAGGAAGAAGATTGAAAAAATGGCCTTAAAATGTATTTCCTGGAATGTAAAAGGTCTTAATTCTAATTACAAGACGAGACAAGTTTTTCATTATCTTGAAAGACTGAAAGCGGATGTAATTTGCTTACAAGAGACTAGAATCAAAGATAGTGATATCAAATATTTGAAAAATCCGAAATTGGGGAAATGTTATGTATCACCATATGAAAAGAAAAAAGAGGAGTAGTAATGTATGTGAATGCAAAATACCCAACAAAGGAAGTGTTTTCAGATAAAGAAGGATATTATCTAGGGGTGGAAATTCAGCTTCCAGGAAAAACACTTTTATTAGTGGGGATATACTCTCCTTTAGATAATAAAAGTAAATTTTATGTTAAAATTGGAGAAGAAATACATAATTACATGACAGACAAGAATCAGGAAAATATTATTTTTATGGGGGATATGAACGGTGTTGTGGATCCAGATAAAGATAGAATGGCAAATCCAAAGGGAAAAAAGAAACAAGGTAGATTACCAAAAACCTTTTTCAGATTAATGGAGGACTTGTCAATTATGGACATTTGGAGAAATAAACATGAAAAAGGTGGATTTACGTTCTATTCAGAAAGTCATAGAAGCATGTCTAGAATTGATATGTTCCTTGTTTCTAAAGTCTTACATTCGAACGTTAAAGATATAGAAATACTTCCCAGGATTTGGTCGGATCATAATCCTATTCAATTAGAATTAAATATTAGAAGGAATAGTAAATATATAAATTGGCGAATTAATGATTTTCTGCTTAGGAATAAAGATTATCTTCAAAAAGCAAAAGAAGAATTGAGAAGTTATTTCCAGGAAAATGATAAGGATGGAATGGCGGCAAAGACGATTTGGTATGCGGGGAAAGCCGTTATGAGAGGATTAATGATTAAGTGGAATACGGAGTGGAGGAAGAAAAGAGAGAAAATAAGAAATTTAGAAGCAAGAATTAAAGGAAAAGAAGAAGAGTTAAGGAGAGATCCTGGAAATAATAAGAAAAGAAAGGAACATAAAGCACTACAAATGGAATTGCAAGCAGAAAATCTAGTTGAGATGGAGAGGAAATTAAGAATAATTAAACAAAGACATTTTGAAAATGCTGATAAACCTGGAAGGTGGTTGGCTTACAAGTTAAGGAAAAGAAGAGAAAGAAATTTAATTTTACAAGTGAAGAAAAATAACGAGATTTTATCAGATCAGACAACAATAATAAGTGTTTTTAGAAAATATTACAAAGCGTTATATCAAAAAAACATGAGGAGTAACAGGAGGAAGAAGGTAGAAGATTATCTTGATAATCCGGACCTGATAAGGTTGACAGAAGATCAAAGGCTCAGTCTAAATGCGAATATATCCTGTATGGAAGTAATAAATGCGATAAAGAAAATTAAGATTGGGAAAGCTCCTGGACCGGATGGCTTCACTGGTTTATATTACAAGGAACTTCAAGAAGAATTAAGAGAACCACTGAGAAAGATGTTTAATGAAATTACGAAGAATGGTAAGCCAGATTCATGGAATGATACAAATATAACATTGATATTAAAGGAAGGGAAAGTTCCGTCAGACCCAAGCAGTTACAGACCAATTTCATTATTAAACATAGATTACAAAATTTTTACAAATATACTTGCAGACAGATTGAAAAGTATACTACAAGCTAAGATTCACGAAGATCAGAGTGGATTTCTGGCAAAAAGACATATTAGAGATAACATACAAATGGTAATTAATATGTTAGAATATTATGAAAAGCATAACGAGAAAAGATGTATGATAATTTTTGTGGACTCCGAAAAGGCTTTTGATAATGTAGATCACAAATTTTTATTGGAGTTATTAAATAGATTGAATTGTGGAGAAAAATTCGTAAATTGGATAAGGCAGATATATCAGAACTGTAAGGCTCAATTGTTGATAAATGGGGAAAAGTCGGATCCAATAGTAATTACTAAAGGAACCCGTCAAGGTTGTCCTCTTTCCCCATTGTTATTTATAATTGTGTTGGAAGTTCTTTTAAGAAAAATAAGATTGGATAAGACAATAAAAGGAACCAAAATAAAGGGAGAGGAATAAAAACTAAAGGCATATGCAGACGATTTAGTTATTTTTCTTGAAGATCCAGAAGTAAGTTTGCCAAATTTCTTGGAGATCTGTGATAAATTGGAGAGTTAGCTGGGTTTAGAATAAATAAGGAGAAAATGAAATTTTTTGACTAAAAATATGCGAAGGGAAGGAATAGAGTTAATGGAAAGAAACTGGACTTAAAGAGCGAAAAAGGTTAATTATCTGGGAATAACGATTTCTAAACAAAATAATACTTTATTTGAGAATAATTACAATACAAAATGGAGGGAGATTAAGAAGGACTTACAAAATTGGACAAAACTAAATCTTTCACTTATGGGTAGAATGGCTACTATTAAAATGATGGTTCTTCCTAAGATGAATTATTTCTTTCAGAATTTACCTGTTATCACAAACTTTAGATATTTTCAGGAATGGAGGCAAGATTTGTCAAAATTCATTTGGGCCGGGAAAAAACGAGAATTAGGTGGAAAACATTGATCGATAGGAAGGAAAGAGGTAGTTGTAGCTTACCAGATTTAAGACTGTATTTTGTTGCAAATGGAATGACATGCATTGAAAACTGGTTTGAATTAAAAAATGATAGAATTTTGAATTTAGAAGGAGCCGGTCTACGTTTTGGGTGGCATGGCTACCTTTGGTATGACAAGACAAAAGTGGATAAAAAAATTTTGAATCATTATATAAGAAAGTCGTTATTTGGAATATGGAAAACTTGGAAAAGGAAAATATATTCAAGAATACCATTATGGGTTTCTCCCCAAGAAGCCCTGATGGGGAGATCAAAGGAACCATTTAAAAGATGGCTTACATATAGAGATCTGGTTATTACAGATTTAAAAGGTGGTCAACGAATTAAATCAAGAGAGGATACGGAAGAAGGATGGAACTGCCAATGGTTTTTGCATATACAATTAAAAGAAAGATTGAAAATGGATCTTAGATTACTGGGGGTAGAAACAAACTCCCAATTAAATGAATGGGAAAAAATAGTATTTGAGAAAAAAGAGCATTTAACATCACAATTTTACAAGTATTTACTGGATAGAGAGTTGGAAACAGAGACAATTAAAGAAACAATGACGATTTGGGCACAAAATATTGGACACACGATAGAATTGGATCATTGGACAAAAAGTTGGGTTAATACACAGAAATTTACACTAGCTCAAAATCTTAAAGAAAATCATTTAAAAATGCTTCATAGATGTTACCTAGACCCGGTGAAATTAGGCAATATATATAAACTAAAAAATAAGACATGTTGGAAATGTTCCCAAGAGAATGGGACTTTCTATCATATGTAGTGGCTGTGTAGTAAAGCTAAAGGATATTGGAAGAGGGTATGCAGGATAATGACTGATATATTACAAATAGAGCTGCCCATGATACCAGAAATTTTCTTATTGAATATGTTACATCAGTTAGATAAAGAATACAAAGGATGTGAAAGTATAATTTTGTATATGATAACAGCTGCTGGATTGTATCGCGAGGATACTGGAAAAGAGAGGAAATACCAACAATGCAAGAGTGGTTACAAAAGGTTTTGGAATTTGTTATGTTAGAAGACCTCACTTGTAGCTTGAAAGATGATAAGAGAGAGAAAAAAGTTAAAGATTTGAAATCCATAAAAAAATTAATAGAGGAGAATTGGATTAAGATTTGTAATGAGGAAGACAATTGAAGGAGAGTGAAAATGTAACAGTTAATAGAAAAGATGTTCATGCTATACTATGATATAACAATTTAATGGGGCAAGTCTTCAAGAGATTATAGGTAGATAAGGAGATCACAATGAGTTTGGTTGTATAAGGCTCGAACAAGGGGTGGGGGGAAGTTAAATTTGAGTTGGAGGTAATATAAGTAACAAGGTTTATAAGCGTGTTTTTATAATTGTGAAATGTATTATAAGATAATTGTAAATATTTTGCTGTGATTATTAATGATTTTAATTAAAAAAAATGGGGAAAAAAGAATGGGAAAAAGAATTGCAAAAATTTATCTGGCAAGGAAAAAAACCAAGAATAAGATTTAAAATATTACAAGATGCAAAAGAGAGAGGAGGATTTGACATGCCATCATTAAAAATCTATTACCAAGCATGCTGTTTAGACATGATTAAATACAAGTAGAAAATACAACAATCAAAGAATTGGAAGGAATAAATAATAGGTTTGGATGGCATGGATACCTATGCTATGACAAAATAACAGTGAATAAAGAGTTTAATAATCACTGTATTCAGAAGACATTATTAAAAGTCTGGACACAAATAAAGCATAAATTTTACAGAAGTCTTCTGATGTGGACTTCACCCCAAGAAGCATATAAAACTGCCCCAACAAAACAAGGAAATCTATTAATTTATCAAGAGCTGCTGAAATGGGACGAGTCAAGAATGCATACTGAAGAAGAATTAAAAGCTTTAGGACATGAATTCAACTGGTTCCCATGTCTCCAACTTTATATGGATTTGAAAGAAAAGAAAATGAATTAGACCTATTGATGAGAGGAGACCACAAGAAAAGATTTCTAAATTTTATAAACTATTGTTGCAAAGAAAAATGGAATCAGAGGCTGTTAAAGATAATATGGCTAGGTGGGCACAAAATATTGGACACCCAATTGAACTGGACACATGGGTAAGGGCTTGGAAAACAGATATAAAATTTACGTCAAGTTTAAATTTAAGAGAAAACTTTTAAAAAATGTTACATAGATGGTATATCACACCAGAAAGATTGCAAAAAATAACTAAAAATGGAAATACAAGATGTTGGAAATGTAATGAAAAGGTGGGGTCGGTTTTATCATATGTGGTGGACCTGTAAGATAGCAAGGAAATTTTGGAAGGAAATACATGATGAAATTCAAAGAATTTATAATTTAAATTTTGAAATGAAGCCAGAGTTTTATCTGTTAAGTATACTACGGCAAAAAAGAGAAATAAGAAATCACCAGAAGACACTGTTATATTTGATAACTGCTGCAAGATTGATATAGGGGCAATACTGGAAAGAAAAGAAATACGTTGATACAGAAGAATGGAAATTTAAAGTCCTGGATATGGTTGAGATAGAAAAGTTAACATTTTCTTTGAAAAATAAACCTATCCAAAACTTTGAAAGGGAATGGAGAGAAGTTTAAAATTGGTTAAAGACATAGAATAAGAAAAGGAAAAGTAAGAAAGTAAGATTGTATGTATGTAATGTAACAATGTAATAATAAGGTAATAAGGCAATGTAACAATGCAACAATGTAATAATGTAAGATGAAACAATATAAGATCATCTTCCCCTTTGAATATATAGTAACTATGTATGAATGGCAAGAAAACAAGCAGATTCAACTGGAAAATAAGCTTGGAAGTGGGGAGGGAGGATTTTTTTATTTTCAACTATAAACTTTAATAAAAAAAATTTCAAAATAAATATTACTGCCTAACTGTTTCAGACTTTCTCAGTTTTCTGAATAGTTTACAATTTTTATCTGCAGAGACTTAGTTTTAACTACGCACACCTCACTTTCTTGAATGCTGTTCCGGTGGCACAAGATATTCAAGGAATCTTGTACACAACGTAGGAGCGTACCACGCACAAATGAAGCAGCACACTTCTCTTCCCTAAGATAGTGAGCATTTTAAAAGCTTTAATTTCCACTCACCAATCAACCAATTGCATTCTAACTCAGCAAAAAGAAGTGAGCTAACGCATATACCCTGGACACTCTAAGGCGGTAATGGGAAACTTTGGCTAGGGCAAATTTTCATCTACATACTTGTCATTATTGTCATTTTTAAATAAACATGAAGGGTGGACCACGAACAGGAACTAGTAGATCCTGTACAGAAGAAAATATTTGTGACATCAATTAATAACTGACTACATTTATAGTTGCCCTTTCCCTGAGAACGGGGACAGCTGCAACTGCTGGAAATTCCATCTTCTGCACTGAGCGGTTGAAACCAGGGTTGCCAGATTGAAAACTGGGGACAGCTGCCGTACCTTGAATAGTAGTAGGAAAAGAGGGGTTTCAGCAGGTATTGCTTGCCACTCAACATCTGCCGAAATCCCATCTGCTACACAGCCCCTGAAGGTCCAGGAGCCGCCTCCAGTTTTCACTCTGGCGACCCTCGACACACAAGTGTGTGATCTAGGGTGGATCATGCCGCCGTGGCTCACCACAATATCTTTCTGTCCTTCTCTCTTGGCAGAGAAGGGAGGGCCTTTTTCCCCCAATACAAGAACAAGGTCATAGAGAAGGAGGACAAAACTATCTTTCTCTCAGGTAGCCACACACGGCTGTTTCACTAAGGCAGTGGGTCTCAACCTGTGGGTCCCCAGATGTTTGTGGACTTCAGCTCCCAGAAGCCCTGAGCATTGACCATAGTGGCTGGGACTCCTGGGAGCTGAAGCCCACAAACATCTGGGGACCCACAGGTTGAGACCCACTGCACTAAGGCCATTTAAGAGCGTGAGGCTGGAGAATCCGAACCCACAACAAAATCTGCGAGAGGCAGGCAGGGTGCTCGATCTGGCCCGTCCAGATTCAAGGCTGACAGCCTGGCTCTGCCCGAACGTCAAGGGCAACGACGGCAGGCTCGTCTTCTCCCCACCGCGGTTGCGCCTCTTCCTTCCGTTCCCACCTAGAGCCGGCGAGGATCCCGCGTTGCGCTGAAAGAAAAGAATCTCTGCTCCTCAGTCGAGCTCCGCTGGCGGGAGGGGACGCTGCCCTGGCCTTCGCCGGGTGGGAGCGAGCCCCGCTTCCTCGGGGGCGGAGGAGGCGGTCGCCCCCCGGGGAAGGCTCCCGGGGATGAGTTTTAAAAGGCCTCTCGCGGAAGGGAGGCCCTTAAAGGAGCCCAGAAGTCACGACGTCGGCGCGTCTTCGCTTTAAAAGACGGGGGCACACACCGGGACGACCAAACTCCGCGGCCTTCCGCAGAGTCTTCCCGTTGCCGGGCAACAGGGCCTCGTCCCATGATGCCCTGGGCGGGACGCGGGGAAGAGGGCGGGCAGCCCCCGCGTGGTTGCTGGAGGGTGTCGCTCGCGCGCCCTCCTGCCGCCGCCGCCCAATCGGAAGAGCGCCTTCGCGCCCGGCTTTCTTGCCTGGGCACGTCAGGGCCGAAGCCCGAGGCGCGGGGCGGCCTGAGGAGGAGCCTTCTGGGCTGCGAGTGAGCGGGTCCGGCTTCGGCGACCCGAAAGCGAGCCTGTCATGGGGCTTTCTGGGCAAGCTGGATTCGCCAGCCACGGCTTTCCTCTGCGGCCGTTTCCGCACTACCGTGTTAAAGTGCTGCTATTCCGCTATCAACCTCCTATTGAATTCTGGGGTTTGTAGTTTAGGGAAGGGCACGTCAGATTCCCAGCCAAAGAGCTCTTTGGTCTCAGTAAACTACAAGCCCCAGAATTCCACAGGGCCTTGAAAGTGGAATAGCAGCAGTTTAACACTGTAGTGCGGAAATGGCCTGAGAGCGGCTTGCCCGAGGTCGCCCGTCTCCAAAGTCCAAGTCCAACGACCAAGGCTGTTTCTGCACCAGCCTTTTATAGTGCTGTTGTTGCACTTTCAGCATCCTATGGAATCCTGGGGTTTGCAGTTTAGGTTTGGGCCTTTAGAATTCTCAGCCAGAGAGCTCTTGGGCCTCATCAAACCACAAACCCCAGAATTCCACAACATGTTGAAAGTGGAATAATCGTGTTTTTTAGAAGTTTTCCTGGTGGTGAAGACAGGATATTAAATTGAATAAGCTAAATTTCATCTGAGCTTTCCATGTCTTCATCTCTATTTATATTCCACTACTTTGGTTGTGTAGGACAGAGACAATATTTGATAACCGTCGGCCTTTCTGCAGTACGCCGTTAACAGTGCTATTATTCCACTTTCAATATCCTATGGTGTCCTGGGGTTTGCAGTTTAGGTTTGGGCCTTTAGAATTCTCAGCCAGAGAACTCTTTGGCCTCAGGAAACTACAAACCCCAGAATTCCACTAGATGTTGAAAGTGGAATAATAGCACTATAACAGGCTAGTGTGGAAATGGCCCAAGTCATCGCGCTGACACCTTCTTGGCCCCCTTCCGGCAGCTAAGCCAGAGGCCAAGTAAGGACCCTCCTCACACACATTTAAACTTGCCAGATTAACAAAGAGATATGAGATCTCATCAGAGGGTATTGCTGTATTTAATAACTGCTGCTAGGATGACATATGCACAATGTTGGAAAGAAAATAAATATATTGATATAGAAGAATGGAAAGTAAAAGTTCTGGATATGCTAGAGACAGAAAAAATAGCATTCTGGTTGAAAAATAAATCTATCCAGAACTTTGAAAGGGAGTGGAGGGGAGTCTTGGATTGGATGAAGTTATAAAGATATAAGGATTGAAAAAGAAAACAATTTAATGTAACAACATAACAATGAAAAAGAAACAATGTAATTGCTTTCTCCTGTTAAGCAGAAATTATAGATGTACGTATGTAAACAATGAAAATAAGCAGATTCAACTGGAAAATGTAAGCTTGGAAGTGGGAAGGGTTTTTTTTTAATTTTCAGGGTAAACTTTCAATAAAAACATTAAAAAAAAACTCGCCAGATTGAAAACTGGAGATGGCTCCTGTATTTCTAATAGCTGTAGATGTATGCGCCTTCAAGTGGCCTGTTGACTTACAGCCACCCCATGAATTTCATGGGGTTTTCTTAGGCAAAGGATCTTCAGAGGTAGAGGAGAGGGAATTTCCGCAGCTGTGGTTTGTAAGCTGGTTGTGTGCCACGAAACACCTGCAATTCCCACTTTTCCATCACAATTAAAGGCTGGGGGGCTCTCTCAAGTTTCCACTCTGGCAATCCTAATGTACTTTTTAGGCCATTTCTGCACTACAGTGTTATAGTGCTACTAATGTATCTACCCACCATTGCCCAGGATTTTATTTTCTCATAGGTAATACTTGTTAGAAAGATTTTTAGAAAACAGCAATGGCCTCCAGAGATTCAGTTGAAGAGGGAGCTTAAAGGATTTGTTTGTGTCCCACTAAATGGCTTTTGTTGCTGGAGAAGCTGACACTCTTAAAAACTGAAACTGATAACATTAACAAGCAAATCTAAGTTTCTAGGAAGCAAAGAGGAACAAGGAATCGTGACACAGACTGGCTCAGTCTTGCAATTGGCCAGAGTAGGACAGCTGCCTCAAGTTTAGGAACATCATAAAAGAACTGTGTGTGCGTTTTCTGTGCTTCAATCCCTCTTCTTCACCTCTCGAAGATTCATGAAATTGGAAAAGGTGAAAGTGACGTTTCGGAAGACAGTGGCTTGGTATTCAAGTACCATTTCTTCACCTGAATCTTTGCCTTTTCGGGTCTCATTTGCCTGTTTACCACTTGGGTTTGCCCCTACTGGGTTGAGATTGAGGGTATCCATTCCACCCTTTATTTTGGTCTCTGGAACATGTGCAAGGTTAGAAAGTGTTGTAGTTTTACGGTGGACTCAAAGATCCTTGTGATCCTAAAAACTTTAACCTTTTTCAGTACCATCAGTGGTTTGGTGGCTGTCTCCTTCACATTCCTTGCCCACTCCAGCTATAAAAGTTCCAAGGCTCCCACCATCACCAGTTTCTTCACAGGAATTGCATCATTGCTAACTATGCTGTTGTACAGTTTGTCTATAAAACCCAATAGCACATTAAGGAGTCCTATTGCTCCATCTTCCCATCCAATTACTATCTCCTGGTCCTTTATCATGGACTGCTTTGCCTCTAGTTGACATAGTTTATTACTGAAGCTGAAGGAGCTTTCTTAAGCTTCCACCCACCCACCCACCATTAGCCGCGAGGCTTTCCTCTCCCCGTCCTCCTACTCAATGCCCAAGAGGGAAGCGAGGGAACAGTTGCTCACGGGTCAGCCCGATCCGGTTACTTCAGGAGGGGCGTGCTGTGGTTTGTACAGAGGAAGCCACAAAGGGAGCTGGTGGTACAGTTGCTGAACAATGAGTAGGGAGAGAAAGCAACGGATGATTGTCTGACACCTGATGCTGAAAATCCCAAGGGTGTACAGAGCCTTCCTCCAGTGGGAAATGCTCTTGGCTGAACTCCCTTTCTCATCTGTGACGCATCTGTCCGATCACTCCCTTGGCCCAATGCTTTTCTCTGCTGGCCTTAATAGTGCTCCAAATAGCCTTGAATCTTCCTAGGGTCACCATCTTTAGGTCAGTGCCCTTCTTTAATCCCTGTCGGCCACCCTGTTTGGGAAGTATAAAAATGGCTTTCTTGTCTGCTGACCTTTCTTCTACTCTCTCCCCTTTTGTAAATATATTGAATATTCCCAATGAGTTAATTTTGACTATACATGCTTAGCCCTGCACAGTAAGAAAACGATTTTTCAAAATCACTTCTGAGTATTCTTTGCCTAGGAATTTCATAGGGTTTCCCTAAGGCCATTTCTGCACTAGACTGTTATAGTGCTATTGTTCCACTTTTAGCATCCTACGGAATCCTGGGCTTTGCGGTTTAGGGAGGGGCATTCAGAATTCTCAGCCAGAGAGCTCTTCGGCCTCAGTAAACTACAATTCCCAGAATTCCACAGGATGTTGAAAGTGGAATAATAGCACTATAACAGTGTAGGGCTGAAATGGCCTAAGTTGATACACATGCATCACACTAAGAAACATATATGCTTAACCCAACTGAGGTCAGTGGTTTAGGTGCATCTGATTGCGTAAGATTATAGCTTCAGAGACATTGAAGGCCTGGAAGGGTGGGAAATGCACATGCCAAGAGTCTGGGGATACATCAGATAGCTTTTTGTGTCCTGCTACTGGGCAATATGCTTTATGTAAAGAAAGCTGCATTTCATAAACATCGGAATACATTTTTGTATCACAGAGAAATTATATTTATTGTCACAGAGAACTGAAAGAGTTGTTTCAGATATATAGTGAATGTATTATTGAAGAACCGAGAGATAGTTACAAAGGTTATCAGGATTAGTTACAAATCCAAGTGTATATGAAGGAAAAATGAAAGAAAGATTTACATCAAAATAACTGTTAAAAAGTGGGAAATGGGTTTGGAATACTGTATATTACCACAAATGGCAGTTAGTTGGTATAATAAAGCTTTGTAAGTGAGGTAGTATCTCATTTCTTTTAGGCTGCAATCCTGTAAACTAAGAAGTGGGAAATGTGTGGCCTCTTGTTGGACTCTAAGTCCCATCAGTCCCTGCCAACATAGTTAGTGGATAAAGAATATGGCAATAGTTATTCAATATTATCTGGACAGCCACAGATTTCCTATACCCTGAGAATAAATCCCATGGAACTACATCAGACTTACTTCTGGGGAGATTTGTATAGAATTACAGTGTAAAATTGAGAAGGATTTATCCAGGGTTTGGAGCTATAGTGAATTAAGACAGATGTAAATCACATTTATTGGACATACCCTAAGACTGAAGAAATTTAAAAAATTGTGACTATATAGAGGAAGCGACAGACACTACAGATCTTTAGTTGCTGTTTTTTGATATTTGGGATCTGTAATACCAGTAGAGAATAAAGAAATTGTTTATTTTCTTATAGCAGCTAGAATGGCTACAAACAATAACGTTAAAAACCCATCAAATTTAAAAAAATTATTTTAATCTAACCTCTGAGTATTCCTTCCCTAAGAAAGCCCTATGAAATTCATAGGGTCTCTCTAACTCAATACA
The DNA here is from genome assembly GCA_948472985.1 of Iguana delicatissima. NCBI lineage: Eukaryota > Metazoa > Chordata > Lepidosauria > Squamata > Iguanidae > Iguana > Iguana delicatissima. The sequence continues at coordinate 1,827,636 of CAOKZL010000349.1, forward strand.
CAACTTGAAGGCATATGCATATATCACGCACAGTTTCCTTTTATCTCATTTCTTTGCATTAGTGTTATATTTTTGTACATTACATGAACAAGTAAATATAACAAGGTACTATATTCTTCTGTGTTTTTTCATTTCTGATAGCACCTCTTATATACCATAAGTACCTATGGCTTTACATAATACTTCTAAGCACCTGCTGTTTAACCCGTTCTACATATTATTTTACATGATCAGTGATGCAACAAGGCTGAGGTGGTGTGAGCAGTCTGCCCTGGGTGCATACAATAAGGGAGTGTCCTGGAGGCCTGAAGAATGCATTTCTAATTTAGTGGAATGCAGTGTTGCACAGGAAAACAAAGGTACTAAAGAAGAGGGCACAGAGGAGGGCTGCACTGCACTAGCACTCAAGGGACAGGTACAAGTCAGTCCTATATATGGTTGCCCAAAATTAAGTGCCTTTGACACCACTGGTCCTCGCTCTGAAGTAGGTGGATTGTTGCAGGCTTATGGGTGGGAGAGGGAATGGCCCCTACAGTTATGCAAAGGACAGTTGTTACGTGGGGAAGAGAACTTAGGGTGATCCTTTCCCTTTCTCCTTTGTTAGAGAGTTGTGAGACGGCTTCGTTTGCTTTCTTGCTTCCTTCTGGCCTGTTCAACTTCTGGATGACTGACTAGGCCGTGGGAATACAGTGAAGTCTAGGAGTGGTAACAAAACAGGATCCAGCCCTTACAGAAAACAGAAGTTTTTGGTGGTCCTTATAAAAGTATTTTAAACTGTCTCAACAATGTTTGCAGCAATGCTGTGAAGCTGTTACACCCATTCTGTAAAGGGAGGAAGGGATTAGGCTGACCCCAAGAGAGGGTATTTTCATTAATATGATGCTGAAGAGGGATAGCCTTCAGGCTCTACTAGCTCTCTCTGCCAAGGGATGCACATAGTTTTGCTGCCTTGCTTAGGTGCCTGCCTACTTTTGTGCCAGTTTTATACCACATAATCAAGTGAAGGCCATTGCAGCTCTAATTACTTGGGTGACATCTAGCGTCAAGTCAATGATATGCTGTTGAAAGTGCCATTTATTTTCATTTGGCACAACTCCATAGCACTGGGTGGATTCTCCAAGTGGATATTAGTGATATGGTTATTCGCTAATTGGCAGATTAAAATAAAAAGTTATTTTCCGTAATGTGATTATGTAGTTCATTTTAGGAAGGCAAAGTATAATAGATAGGGACAAAATATTGTCATGTGAATTTGTTCAGTCCGACACACTTCCCAAACTAGCCTTATCACAGATTTGGTTTATATATTATCCCATTCAGCTGGATTCTAAACACACAGAGAGAGAGAGAGAGAGGGAGAGAGAGAACACAGTATCACGTAACAAATAATTCCAAAGCTTAGGTACAATTTAATTACACAGTTCATACATTTCTGGAACAATCCTGCCCGCTGACTCCAAATACAGCAGTCTTCAGGGCCTTTCCACCCTGCGCTGTTATAGTGCTCTTATTCTACTTTCAACATCCTGTGGAATCCTGGGGTTTGCAGTTTAGGGAGGGGCCTTTAAAATTCTCAGTCAGAGGGCTCTTTGGCTTCGGTAAACTACAAACCCCAAAGTTCCACAGGATATTGAAAGTGGAATAATAGCACTATAACAGTATAAAGTGGAAAGGCCCTCGGTTAACAAGGGCATTGGTAGGACAGCTGGTTTTTATGAAATATTTTAATGGCCACACAGCAATCCTTCCTTGTTTATCTTCTGTCTAGCTGGAAGGGTATTTTTTTTAAAAAAAGCACTATCAGTGCTGGGACATGGTGAAGGAAGGCTGCAAAAATACATTTCAGTGTTGGATTGCAGCAGCACGTCTGCAGTAAACAATATAGTAAAGCTTAATCTGGGAAAGAATGGGATTCTGCTCTAGCTGATCCTACTGTAGCTGTTTGTGCCTGCTCACAGCAGGAAGTTAAACAGCAACTGTGTTCAGAATCCCTTACTGAGCATGCATGAACAGCAAAACAGAACAAAAAGGGAGCAGATAAGCCTGACCTATCAGCTACCTCCAGCATGTTAAAGAAGCATATATCTATAATTTAAGCCACCAATATTGAAATCGTAAGAAAAGTGGAGGCTGGTGAAAGAAAAATACATCTCTGATTGATGCATTTTGGCAGATGCCAAAATGTCAGTGGTCTCTAGAAGGTTCAAAATGTTTTTGTTTACATATGCAAATATGCTATGTGTTTCATTTTGGATGTGCATATTGTTGGTTTTGCATAAAAATTTTGCTCAACTTATCCCTATGCTTTCCATGTTATTTCTGTCCATGGTACCAAATTGTCTGTTTAATAGTAGTGCCCAGGAGCATACCTCCTTTGTAAACTGAAGTCCATTTGGCCCTCTGCATTCTCTAGAATTAGGAACACAGGACCGTCACAAAAGTGGAAACATGGCAAATATCAAAATGTGGGGGGAGGGGTCACAGGCATGTTGGGGAAAGTAGGCACACACAGCCCAAACCAGGTCAGAGAAAATAGAGGAAGGGAAGTCAGCATAGTGGCCCTATACTTACTCTCTCTTCACGCATCTCCCTCCTTGGATGTGTGGGGGCATCAGGAAAGGATTTGTGATGCTGAGAAATCAGGCTGCAATCTGTCCTTAGCTGGCCAGGCATCGTCTGATGGAGGAGGAGACCAGAGGTGAGTTTTTAAGGGAGTGTGTGGCCTGATTGGAGTCACCGAGAGGAAGGTTTTGTTATCACCGTGAACCGGCCTGGCTTTGGTAGACACTAGATATCATTTTGATATCACAATTCGGTCCTGTTTTGCCACCCTCAGCCAAGTGTTTGTGAGGCCCCCAAACAAGCACGGAGCTAGGCACGGCTATTAAATGCCGAATCATTCCTTTTCCCACCGAGGCAAGCCAGAAACAGCCAGATCTTGCTTCAGGAGACCTCCCGATACAAACACCTTAATTACAGTTGCACACTAACACAAAGACCCCTGCCCTGAGGAGGCACCCTGGCGAGCTAGAGGCTCCACTGCCCAAGCGAGCTGTATCTGCATACCGGCCATCCTATTGTCAATTCAAACCTAACTCAATCATGTAAAATCTGACCTTTTGGAGACATTGTCTCTCGCCCAAAACTCATTGTTCTCACCCAAGTACAGACTAGTCCACGGTCATACTTTCCCTATATAAACCCCAAGCTCCTGGAGCTTCCTCGGATCACTTCTGAGTTCTATCCAGCCCTGCTGCCACTGTGTCCAGTGAGTCGTCCCCTCAGCAAGCCACGCTGAGTTTCCTCCCCTGCAACCTCCTCTTCTCTCCAGGACTACGAGATAAGGTGTCGTATCACCCATTTCCCCCGAAACTCTCATTTCCTATTTCTTAGTTAGCTGTGTGTATGTGGTGTCTTGTTTGTTGTTTGTCTGTTAATAAAACTATCAATTTTGTTACTTTAAAACTTGTCTGGCTGCTCTTCTGACCTGACGCTGTATACATAGGGTTAAAAGATCCCTGCTAAGCTACCCTGCCTCTCGTTTAGCTTAAGAGAGTGCTTGAGTTAATTTCCCCATCTTGTGTTGTTGTTTGGCTATTTGGGCGCCCCTCCTGGGACCCCCATTCACAGGGTAACAGTTTCCCCTGTAAAAGAAGCATGGAGGGGTAGGGTTTAAAGAAACTTGCAAATAATCATATCCGTGAAAGTCAAACTCACAAATGTGGAGGGTCAACTGTATATCTGTGCTATGATGTTGGAGTTTCCAATATATTCTAAGTCCTGATGGTCCCAGAGAGCAGGAAAGAAGAGAAAAGAGCCAATGATTTACATTGGCTCTCAGATCAGCATATATTAACCCCCAGGGTGGGATTGTGTGATTGAGTGGCTCCACATTTTTCTCACTGTGTGCAGGGACCACCTACTTTTCCCTCTTCATCAGAACTCCAATCTAAGTCATTTCCTCACTAGTGCTATTATTCCACTTCCAACATCCTATGTTGAAAGTAGAATAATAGTCTAGTGTAGAAATGGCCCTGGAAAAGGTATGGAGCATGAATTTTCCGGGATGGTGGTGTGATAACGAATCCAACCTCTCCTCTAACCTAGGACTACAGTAACGTTTTAAAATTCATTCACTTTCTGCTGACAAACTTTTAAAAAACCCATACTTACTTTCAATCTTCTCTCCATCTCCATTTCTCCAAATAGGCTAATTTAATTAGCCAATTCTCTGTAGTCATTAAACTAGTTACTCCACAAGTTTTCATGTAGGCAATTTCTCCATACACCAAGATCAGTAAATACTGCTAATTCAGAAGGACTGCCACTGCTGGTTTTGTACACATGAATGATACTGATTAGATTCCCATTTCACCAGCAAGTACACAATAAATACATGAAGAAGGAACTACTCTTTAACCATCCTGATTGCATTCTCTGTAAATAGATTACATTGCCGTTGAAACTGAGACTGACTCATTAAAGAAAGCTTAGTCAATTAACTGACCGTGAGTCAATTGATTAAATTAGCATAAGTGTACATATGAATAAAATAATTCCACTTAATAAGAAAATTTCAGTGTAAGGAAAACAGCATTTTTAGATAAAGTCCATTCATTCTCTTTGGAGATGATTGGGTCTCCCATTTCTAAAATGGTGCCCAAACTTTTTTTCGTTTACTTACTGATATCCCGCTTTTCTCCTGGCAGAGATAGAAAGCCTTTCTTCCAGCACAGAAATTCATTTTTATTTATCCTCATTTTCTCACAACATGCAGAAAATTTATCCCACCTTTCTCTTGGTAAGGAGAAAAAAATTGGTAATGTCCTACCTTTCTCCTAGCACAACACTTGAATTTTTCATAACAGCTTAGCTAAATGCTTCATTGGTAAATAAAACTGGAGGGTACAGCTGGAAGGTACTTTTGTGAAAACAGCCATTTGCATGGAGATTTTCAGAGGATATGTTCCAGGATGTTGATGTCTTTGAGTTCATCAGTAGTCAGTAGAGGGAGATTGTGAGTGAAGAGAGCTGTTCATTTATTTATATAGCACCATTTGTGTGAATGGAGTAAGATATAAGATCTCTGTCCTGAGGAGTTTTTAGTCTAGAGGAGACTACAGTCTAGGCAAAAGCTGATGGGGGTATGGATTTGAGTTTCTACTAGTGGGACAGAGAGGAAGAGCCATGTTGTGAAGGAAGAAGCAACAGACTGATACAGGAGATCAAAGAGAGAAGGAAGAGTTAAAGATAGAGATGACATTCAGTAGGGTGGATGGCAACATTTCTGGTGCATGATAAAATCCTATGAGGCAGGGAGGACTTGGGAAGAGAGATGACAACTTTAAGGCTCTTTTTGCACGGCATTTCTTAAGCGAGAGGGCCCCTTGAGCGTCACATAAATGTGAGGAGCGGTCTGCATGATGCACTCACATTTATGCGATGCTCAAGGGCAGGACGCAGAGCGGACACGCACCTTTTCATTTTCGGCTTAAAGCCGAAAATGGTGCGCAGTTGTGCAATGCTCCCAGGCCCCGCATGCACTTACCTGGCATGCAGTGAATCGGGAACCGAGCCAGTCATGCTTCCTGGGCAGTGCAGGCTGGGAAAGGTCCCAGGCTGCACTGCGAAAGGAAGAGGCGGGGCGGTTGCGCGAGAGGAAGGAGCTGCGGAGCCCGAGCAGCAGGGGAGCAGCAGGGAAGTGGCAGCGTTCCTCCCGAGCCTTCATGCACGAGCCGAGCAGCCCAACACCAGTAAAAGGTAAGGTGTGAAAAGGGCCCAATACTCAGCACCTTTTGTTCATATGCTGCAAGCAAGCCTTCTGCCACCTTGTTAAAAAGACAAATTCTCCAGAAAATCCAACAGCTTCACCGTTTTCTATCCTAGTTCATCTCATTAATAGCAGTCTCTGATAACTCTTCTTCATCTCTTTAGATCCCTACACTTAGGATCACATTTTAATGTTTTGCATTATTTCATTTACATTCATTCATTCATTCATTCATTTAATAGCTTGGCTTTCTCCCAACATGGGATCCAAGATAGCATACAATGTTTAAAAGCATAATACAACCAAAAAGCTTCCAGTACAAAAGTTTAAACCCTATTAAACTAGATAAATTTAGACTAACATAGGGTTCCTCAACCAGGGTTCCCTGGAACTCAAAGATTCCATGAGAGATCAGTAGGGGTTCCACAAGAGATGATTTATTTATTTTTTTTAACTTTTTAAAGCTATAGATGTAACAACTGTTATGCAGGGGTTCTCTGAGACGTATAATTTTTGTGCAAGAGGTTCCTCCAGGGTAAAAAGGTTAAAAAAAACCACCTGGGCTAACACCATGGACCTATAACTAATAGAAGTCCAAACCTCTTATTCATGCACGCTTGTGGTCCCAAGTTGTGTGAAATGACTCAGATCCACCTGTTTTTACTCTCATTCAGCCCTCTAAACTTGGTGCTATCCAGATATTATTGACTTCATCTCTCATCAGGCCCAGCTAACATAGCCAATGACCAAGAATCCTGGGATTTACAGTCTAAAACACTTCAAGGGCATTAGGTTGGAAAAAAGCTGCTCTAATGTTAAATACAGCACAACAGTTAATATCATGACTTGTTAAGACTATAAAGGAAAGGAAAGGCCATCCTGGCCAGCCAAATAAAGGTCTTTCTTGGAAGGCTTTGTCTTGTGTCTTCTTAAATTTTGACTCCGTTGGTGTCTGGTTTTTACCCTACTCTGTGTCTTTCTGAACCAGCTATGAGATCTCCTGCTGGGGGTGCTGGCTGTTGCTGCTACAATTATTAACTTTATTTATACCCTGCCTTCCCCCCACCCCCAAGAATGGAACTCGAAGTGAGCCAGCTCTGATGATCTCCAGTCTGAATGGGCAGTGGTTGTGTTGGCTGGAAGTTGTGTTCCAATCCATCTGGAGGGCACAAAGTTGGAAAATCCTTAGCAGATAGATTTGCTCCTGCTTGAGAAACTCTTCCTGCCTAATCTCCTTGAAAAAATTTTATTCAATTAGAGGAAACTAAAGGAGCCTTGTCTCAGTCTGCATCTGGTTACACTAAGCACTGATTTCATACCTACTTCCATCTGCTTGCCTTTCTTTTTGATTCTATTCACACTTTTTGGTCCAATGAATTAAATAATGGATTATGGAGATTGAATTATGGATTTTCTTTTCTTTCCTTTTCAGTCTCTCATACTAGAGATCAAATCACTGAAGACATATGTCATCTGAAATACATAGCACAGCTGTCTACAACTGAAGTTTTAAATATGATTGCTACATGCTCTTGACTGTCACTATATTATAAATAGCTGATCAAAAGAAGCAACCACAACGTAGTGAACTCTGCCAGCATGCATACCTCATTCGTGAAAGTAATTGTGCTTAGACTCAACAGGGAGGAAGAAAACGACGAAGAAGAACATTATTTTTAATCATAAGAATTAGAAAACAACCCCCACACACCCAGAAACCAACCCTGGGAATACTACTTGCTAGTTGTTGACTCAGTTTGTTCTCTTTTTCTGTTTTCAAAGGGAATCTGGATCTGCTGTGATCATAGTCTTGGGGGACGGAAGCAGAAACATGCAAACTCTTATGGCTTTTTGTTAGTGTCCCAATGCCTAAAAGATACCTTCACCATTAACTAAAACCTTGAGGCAAGAAGAGGTATAATTTCATTTGCAGCACTGGACCTGGCTAGCAAATGAGTTTTATTTATCACTTTTAAAGGGTGGGATTTGGGCAGTGATTCATTATACTGCACACCCTTTCAAAGTGACTCCACATGAAAATTAGGTCTTGACTTAATGTTTCTGTGCAGTCTTTTTGTGCTGGAACCTGAGCATCCCTATAGGATTGGGAATAGCCACTGTTAGAACTATACTCCATGAATTTATCTTGCTTGTAAAGCCACCAAGTTTTCTGACAGCAAATTCCATAAACAACTGCAACATGCAAAGTAGTACTCTTTCCTAAATTTGTTACCAATCACATTCATTGGAGGATTTTGAATTTTAATTCAGTGAGTTTCAGCCTGCTTTCTAGACACCACAACCTCCATGACACCACCACCATTATCCCTTTCAATGTTATCTTCTTTTTTAATGTAAAAAAAAACCCAAACTAATATTTTTTCAGTCTCCAGAGTATCTGAGTTATCTTTTCTGTATCTTTTCTTATTGTCTATCATTGACTGTGACATAAGGCAACAAGACAAAGATCACAATTATGATGTTATTATGCTAGTGGTTTCATTGTCAGTCCTTTTTCTCATAATCTCTCATACAGTATTGCCTTTTTCACAGCAACATACAGTGAGTTGTTTTCATTAAGCTCTTTTTTGGTTGTAAGCTGCCAATATAAATCCCATCAGTGTTTTGATTTGTTTTTTAAAGACTGTTTATCTGTTGTGCATTGCCTCAGGGTAAGAGAAAATAAATGAATCATTTAAATACATGAATAAAGCATATATGCGGAGTTGTGATTTATTTATTTCTGAGTCCCTCTGCACTAAATCTCATTTGCCATTTTGTTACCCATTCATCCAGTTCTGAGAGATCCTTTTAGAATTCTTTGGAGGCAACTTTGGTTTTCATACTAATAACTTACCTTTCTTTTCCAAAGCTGGGTTTGAGCACACTTAGCAACTGGAATGTTTGTGAACATACATTTTTATCACAGCAGCTCAGTGTCATCACCACAACCGTAGCACAATCAGGAATATTAGAAGGTACACTTTGGATTCCTGAAATAGCTTAAGCATGAGATTGAAATCTCAGCCACAGGTGTATGTAGGCAACAGAAAAATAGGAGAGTTCAATATTTTAACCATTCTGATCATGAGTGCAGCAGTGTGATTGTTAGGCAATAACGATCACTAAGTAAGGCCTGATGTACCCATCACATAACTGGTGTAGGGAATAGGTGCAACATGCCTGCTTACCATGCCATTCTGGCAACTTGAAAGGAGGAAAACATAGTGAGAGATGACTAGCCCTGCATGGCTGGCATAGTAACATGAACTCAGGAAGTAACCATATCAGTTTACCCTGAGATACATCAGGAAACACAGACATTTCCAGGCAAGGATCTAGCAGCCCTATGCAAGGGACAAGAGGCATGAAGCATTTATTTATTTCTGACAGGCACCAAAGTGTTTCAAATGATAGCTTAAAGTAATAGACCAATTGTACTGAAGAGGGGAGCAACCTTTGGAGCTATCAAACAAATCATCATTTAACAGATGAAGCTGCTCCAGGAATGAGATATTGTCACAAGGAACTGGGGAAAAGCAAGAGGGAACTTGTAGCATCTAAAAAACACACAAGAAAAGCACCAAGGTGTTGTGTGACTCTGTCAAGGACAGGTAGCATTCCATTCCATGTGGTATAACCATGACTAAAATATTATTTTTACTCAGGATGCTGTTGCTTTGAGGTGCTCAAAACTTGCTTTGCCGCCAGCCAAGAGACAATGTGGAAATGACAAACCCCCAAACAAATTTCATTTAAGTCATTTTCATACAGCTAAATAACATATACATCTCCCAAAATCATTATGGGATAACTTGAAACATTTCTTCTGCAAGAGAAGGATAAAAAATGGCTTTCATTAAAAATATCTTTTCCTGTATTGGGCATAGTCAAGCCAGTAAATCATGTTAATGGTTCAGATTCAGGAAAAGGAGGAGGCTTAAAAACACATCCACATAGATGATCTCCCATTCAGAAAAGTCTTTCTTCATTTGCTCACCAGATAATTCCCAAAAAATAGAGTATGTCGTTTTTATGGGAGATTCAGCATCAGCAATGTTATGGTAGACAATGCCAAAGTCAATGTCAACGTGTAAAAGAACAGAAACATCCCACTGGAGGAGCTCAGGTCTGCCTGGATGTGACTGGATCGTCCGTGTCCCCGTGGCTGAGGCTCTACAGTAATGTAACCATTAATTATTCGTATTCGGGGGGGTGGATCAGTGGTACTGAAAGGCAAAAGAGAGAACAAACAGTTGTGATTAGATGTTGTTTAGCAAAATAGCGTCAGGATAGGTACCTAAAGAGACATATAAACTATAGGGAAGAATTAAACTCTATCACAAAGGCAGAATTTCTACCAAATAAAGTAGCTCAACATCAAATTATCCTGTTATAATATATAATTAACTTTAATAAGAGGCGGTCCTTTTAAGAAATATCAATATCAATGGGAAAGAGTTATAATATATCTTAAATAAACTGAAGGGAAACAAGCAGAAGGGAAACTGAAGGGAAATAAGCTTTCGATTAATGGGAAAGATTAGGGATATTTCTCTTGGCCAGAATAATATCAGATTTAAATATTAAACACTGATACAAATGTAAACATGTTAAGTTCAAATATTTTCAATGGTATTAATACTACACAATCTCAGATTAATAGTAGAAGTTTACTTAACATTCCTATGCATATAAACATGATTTTTGCAGACAACATATTATATAGTCATCCTTCTACGTTCGCTATGGTTAGGAGCACAGGACCCCAGTGAAAGTGAAAAAAACATGAATAATTCTACACCCTCCCAAACCATATTGAACACACAAAAAAGCATGATCACCATATTTAATCCACCATGGATTCCTTTGAGGCATCAAGGTTCCTTCACAAGGCAGAAGTGGCTGGCTGGTAGGACTGACTGCCACCTCCACTGCTGCCCCACCCCATTCTTAATAGGGACTTATTAGCCTCATTTGCAATTTCTCAGTTTCATGAGGCTTGAACTCCCTATTAAAAATGGCATAGGGAGGCAGTAGAGGCAACAGCAAATAATCCATGAATAATCAAATCTGAAAAAGTGAAACCTGCAAATGTGGAGGGCTAACTATATTTAAATATGATTTTTATGATAATTATAATTATAATAATTATAATTATAATAATTATAATTATAATTATAATTTTATGATAATGATAATTACGATAATTACGATTTTACTGAGGAGCTGGAAATCAGATGTATTTCCCTTTTTATTTTTTTCTTTGTTTTTTTTGTTTAGCTGTTGATTGTAGTAGTTTAGTTAGTTTATAGTTAATTTAGTTCCACTGTTATGCCTTTTATGTATGTTTACCTTATGTGTTGTTTTATATTATTCTAATAGTTGTTAATAAAAAATATTTTTAAACAATAATATATGATTCTTATGAAGAATTACCCTGTCACCTATATATACCACACCATGAGTTTCTTTCTATCAGCTCATTTGTTTCTTTGGGGGTAACACCCAGACTAAGCCAGCACCTTCCCTTTTCTGCTTCCATTAGCAGTCAGAGATCTTTTCATTCAAGCAGACTTTTGACAGTTCATTGATTTGTGAGGTAGCACCTTTAAATAGGTGGCTACTGTACTTTCCTTATTATACTTTTAATTGCTTGTAATTAAACTACATACAATACTATACTTCATTTAACTGTGTTTTGATACAGCATGTTGCACTTTTTCTGTATTTTTAAAAGTTCATCTCATTGTGCATCACATTGAATATCAGGTTGGGGAGCAAATTGAGATTTTTTTTTTTAAAGCAGCATGTGTAGAATAAGGGCAAGAAAATACACAGCCTTATGAAGTAGGTTGTATGATACATTAGTGAAGGTGGGGGAGAGCAACAAGGACTGCAGTTACCAGCAGCAGCCTGATGTTTGTCACAACTTGGACTTCAACCCCAATGCTTAGAACTTACATTGGTTGAGTAATCTTTAAAATTAGGGCTTTTTGCCTGCTCCATATTTAGCACTGAACTGTAGTGATCCTTTTAAAGCAACTATTCCTTCCAGTAAGTAACAGGTGGTAGACTTATGACACCTGTGAAACACTTCCATGTTATTATATCCAAAGGATGCATACTGAGAGAGGTTGTATGTTTTTGGCAGATAAATATTAATAATGACTTGCCTAGGATGAACTAGTGATTCAGAACAGAGACAATATATGAAGCAGGCACTTTCTTGGGCATGCTTCTACTGTGGACGGTACCATAGCAGGCTTGCAAGTATAGGCTCCCGTGATAGAATGCTCTTCTTATAAAATATAGTCAAAGGCAAATGATCCAAACAGGCTTAGCACAGAAAGCTGAAAAGCTATTTATTTGGAGGGAATGTATACATTATTTCTTTAATTTCAGTATTTATACCCAGAATTTCTATGATAAATTCAAACTCCAGGTAATATACTTATAAAAACGACAAATCATAACAACAACAAAGAATCATAAAATCAGCCGTGTAAATTAGTTTTGGGAAGATTATTCAGAAATATGCAAGAAATGGTTGAAACACTTGTTTCTCAAGTGTCAAGAAATCCTGACAAGGGAACAACCAAACTGACAAGAATGTTCGCAGTTCATGATTTATTCTATGCAAAATTCTCACACGGTAATTTTCGGAGAAAAGAACATTTTCTTCACAGTGAATGGCAGTTTTTCTGCAGAAATTACCAGAAATTATCATTTCTGTGCATAAATAGTAATTTCTGTGCATAAAATGCTGTTTCCTACAGTAAAAACTGTTTCCTGTGAAGAAAATGGACCTGTGCAAAAATCATACATGGCTGTTTTGGGCACAAAACCGCATTTTCTCCATAGAAAATTATATTTCTGCACAGAAACATTATTTTCTGAGCAGAAAATGATGTTTTCTATGCAAAAATACTCCGTAAAGCAAATCCTGAATTACAAATAGTCTTTGAAAACTACAGCGCTGTGGAAAGAATTGCTATAATACTTGCCGCTTCCTTTGAAAAGAAAATTAGCAAAAAAATTACATCATATCAGAAAGAGCAGACTAAAAACCATAAGAAAGGCTTGACTGAAGAATGCCTGCTGAAGTAAAATGGTTTGTTTAAAAGCAAGCAAAGACAAAGCCCACGACCTCTCTTAGAAACTGAACTAAATTAAAAAGGCCTTCTCTTGCCTTCTCAGACTTCTGTTGCTGAAAGGCAGAAGACCTTGAGAACTGAATGTACAATTCTGTACAATGCACTATTCAGACCCCTCAGCTGCCATGTGCAGGCTGAGGTAAAACAAGGCAGAGACAGGTTTACTACAGTGAGAAGCTAACCTTAGTCACTGCTACAGGGCTGCAATAGACCTACTTACTTGACCCACCACTTAAATCCAGCAAGACAAGTAGGTATGGGATAGTCTTTCACTGTCAGCTTATTAATTTAATCCAGAGAATGTAAATGATTTAAATCAAGTGCCAGAAAACTAGCTGTGTTAACCAGCTGCTGCAAACGCAGTCGTGTGTTTTGCGGCACTTTCCAGATTTACAGATTTAGTTTCATAGACTAGATTCCCCGTTATCAGACTGATAAGAGAGTGTATATGTGTGTAATGAGGTACACATGTGCATACATAAGTACAGAATGGAGAAGCTGGACTCAATGGCAACAGAATGTGACATTCTCTCTTAAGCTTCATACAGAATTGCTGAGAAAAGTACTGACCAAGAAACAGTACTCCAAGAACGATCATGCAGGGATGGCTGCATTCATACTGAATGTCACTGGAGGAAAAAGACAAATGGGCATCACTGCAATCTGGGTTAAAATTGTGAAGGTACAAAAGCTACTTCTCAGTCCATCCCTACAACCCTTTTCTAATTATTTATCATTTTTGCCAGAGCATATTCTTGAGTGCAATTTGAGACTCCATCCAAAATTGGGGAGGGGGGCTATTAAAGCTATTATTTAACCACACAACACTTTTTTGGTTTTTTTGGACTCTGATTGTGTCTAGTTGTTTTTACCACTGGGCCTTTCTGAGGAGTAGATCTTTACTCAAGCAGCATAGCTACATCTGCCAGTATAGTCTTAAAACTTGAAGCCTTCTATCCCATCATCCTCACACACACCCTTATGGCATACTTTAAGATTTTGTCTTACAAGTAAATGAATGCATTGAAGGCGAGTTGCAAAGAAAAGGGATAGTGAAGAAAAATCAAACCAGAGAAAGCCCACAAAATTGATTCCAGATGCCAAAAAAACCTCAGATGTAGAGAAGTGAAAGAGCCAGGAGAACTAGTCACACACAGAAGTGTGAGTTCTGTACATCTTATGGAAACACACACACACACAAAGATCTCAATCTGAATGCCTATCTATACTTTCTCTGAACAACTAGGTAGAAAGGTTCTCTAAGCTTCAGGAAAAATGTAAATCCAACTGATAAAATAAAAAAAAAATATTAGTTTCAATTAAGTAGTATCAGGCTGCTACACTCTGTTTTCAGCTTTCTGCTAGTCAAGTGCTTTGAGACCAGAAAAAGACAGGGAGCACTTTGGGATTTTGAAGGCAATTAGTATCCCTTTTAAACACTTACCTCTCCATGGTTAAAAGCCCCCATAGGACATTCACATGCTGAAGCAAAAGAGCCAGCTGGCAATGCTACAGAATAACAGCTCTGACAGCAGATATATCTACACACTGACCAAAGCAACACAATAAAACTCACTGCATCAAGAAATCAGAGCCAGGCTCTTCTTTGTTCATTAGGCCCTATGCCTAATGAGTGGCCTGTTTCTTCATAACCTAGTTTTTGCACACATTTTCTGAGATGGGGCTAAAGGATTTCACTTTAGTTGGAATGTCAACCAGAAATTGTGATTTAAAAAAGAAAGCCTGCCTACATTTTCAGTGATATGACAAAATGCCAAAAGGAAGCAACACTAAACCTACTCCGAAAAATAACACTAGATTATGGCTATCATACTTTTACTTTGGTGTTGTTAACTTCTGTCAGGTTGGCTTTGACTTATGGTGATCCTAGGAATGAGAGATCTCCAAGTCACCCTAACATCAGCAGCCCTGCTCAGGTCTTGCAGACTCAGGGCCATGGCTTCCTTGATTGTGTTCATCTGTAATGTCATCCTCTTCTTTTTCTACTACCTTCTACCTTACTAAGCATTATTCTTTCCAGTGGGCCATGTCTTCTCATTCTATGTCCAAAGTAAAATAGTCTCAGTTTAGTCAATTATATCTATTTTTCACATTATCTTTAAATTCTACGGAGATGTTCTTCAGGTTGTATTTTAGCATGATGGTTGGTTCAGTGTCCTTCTTTGGCTTTACTCTTACTTTTGTTATTAGTAGTTCACGGTCTGCTCCTGGTCTTGTTTTTGCAAAGAAAATGGTGCTTCTCCATCTTCTGCTTCCAATTATGTGGTCTCTTTGATTTCTATATCGGCCATCAGGTGATGTCCATGTATACAGTCAATGCTTGGATTGCTTGAATAAATGTGTTTGCGATGAACAAACTGTTGGCCTTGCAAATTCAGTCAGTCAGTCAGTCAGTCAGTCTCTTGCTTCATTTCTTGATCCTAGGCCAAATTTCCCTACAATGATTCTGCTCTGTTTCCTACTTTGGCATCCCAGTAGCCTATGATTAAAAACAAGTCCTATTTTGGTGTGTGATCAATATCCTCCTGGACTCCAGCACAGAATCTTTCAGTTTCATCTTCCTCTGCCTCTACAGTTGCAGTGTAAACTTGGAATATGGTTATATTAATCTGTTTCCCCAGAAGTCTGAGTGATATGATTTGGCCAGACTTTGCAAATGCCACGCCATTTATTCTTAGATTTTCATTTTCTGAGTAAAACACTATATTATTATCTGACTCAAGATGTCACATTCCTGTCCATTTCAAGTTGCTTACCCCTAGTATTGCAATGTTTATATGTTCCATTTCTTGTTTTACTATGTCTAGTTTCCCCTGATTCATTCTTCTTATATTCCTTGTTTATAATATGTGCTGTGCAGCTTCAGATTTCCTTTCACCTCTGAACATGTCGACAACTGAATGTCCTTTCAGCTTGAGCCCAATTGTGGCATTACCCACAGTGCTAGTTGTAGTGGTCCTCTGCTGTACCCCAGTAGCTTGTTGAGTGCCTTCTGACCTGGGACTGTCATCTTCCGGCATTGTGTCTTGTTTCCATTTGGATTGTCTCATCATGGATGTTTTGCGCTAAAGGACATTCACAGGGGGTTTACCATGTCTCCTTCTGTGCAATAATAACAAGGATTAGCTATGGTGCTATTGCCATTACCTCTGAGAGATTCACCACCAGTGTCACACACTTCCACCCACTATTGCTGCTGCCCAGTAGCTGTTTGGCACATTTCATTTGGCTCCTCAGCAAAAGTCTGTCTGACATGGGAGACCCTACCAGCAGCACTGCTGCTGTCTGTATAGCCTCTTGCCTCACAAGAGTGCAACAATCTGACCTTGGCAGGAGCAAAGAATCCCATCTTGGCAAAAAGGAAGCACCATTGAAAGGATACTTACCATCATAAATGATAATCAGAAACACTATAAAAATCGCTATTGAGATAATGTTTTGCCAGAATTTGCTGTACTCAGAATAGTGTGCCCGCTTACTAGCACAATTTCTTATTATCCAGTCACTTAAGGTCTGCTGCCTGTTTGGCTACTTGGATTTATTATTAAGGCACTCCGAATGTTTTGTTATCATTCTTCCCCACTTCCACTAACAACTTCCCCACTTCCACCAATAACACTGGGCATAAGCAAAATGTGGCATCTCGATGCACAAAAAACACGGTTAGCCACTTTTACCAGCTCATTACCTTTCCTCAATGCGTACCCAGAGGTCATTGAACTGGCGCAACCGTTGTTTCTTCTGCTGCTTCTTTTTCTTCTTTTTATATTTCCTGTCCACTTTTTCCAGCAGGTCAATGCCTTCTGGCAGCAGCAAATGAGGCACCAGCTCCTCCTCTTCTTCCTCCTCCTCCTTCTGTGGATGTTGTTGGGGAGGATAGTGCTCTTGGGAGATGACGTAAGAGGGGTATTCTGAGGAAGAAGATGAGAAGCCAGACAGTGCCTTTTGATGCTTTCCACTGTAAACAGAAAAAGAAAATGAAGTTGAAAAGAATCTGAGGGAGGACTGGAGGGATGGAGGATTTACTTGCCTTCCAAGACTTGGTTGTATTCCAAGTTAATGGATTTGATTAATAAATAGTGAGGGGAAGAGCTCACCTGGTATGAAGGTTATTTTTTAGCTTATTTCTGAGCATTTTGCATTTCCTATTGTCACTTTGTGCAATAACCAAGTTTCATGTGTGAACTAATTCCTTGCATTAAGGGTCTAAGCTGTACAAAATCATTTTAAAATGCACAGAAACTCTTGTAATCCCACCCAGTAGGAAAAAAATATTGAAATTATTTGTTCTTCCATGCAGGAATCAAATAAGTAAAGATTTACATCTATGCCTTGCACTGGCCCTGTTACGGTTATCTATCCCCATCCCAGCCAAAACCTTTTGTTGAACAGATTTTGAATCTTCCTTGCTAAAGCAGTCAGGCAGAAGGGGAAGGAAAGCCAATGTCTACATCACATTTCACAACTTCTCTTTTGACTTTTCAGAGAGAGCAGCACACTTTCCAGGTTGCAAACCAGCACTTCTGGATGCAAACCACTGAGTATCATATTTGCTGCTACAGTAATACCTACAACACAGATTTTGCAGAGCCTTCGATTATTTATTTCCGAAATCAATGTGCACTCACAACTTTTCAAACTGCACTGCACACAGAAGATCCTACCAGGAAATACTGGCCTTAGGACAACTGATTATCCTTAGTATTTGTTCCTGTAGGAGGAGGTATTCTTTTATATTCTACATAATTTTTATTATTCTTGACACACTGCATATTTTGTTAGCATCATGGAATAGGAACAAGAACACCAGAAAAGCACATCCACAGAGTGCTTCCATCTATGTGAATGTCTGTATCATTCACCTTTACAATCCTGTGTTCCCTTAGTCAGCCTCCACTGCGAGCAGAGATCCTTTAACTGAACCAGTCAGTCATTCCCAATAAACAAGCATGCTGCTTTGCACCTCTCACCAACCCTAATCAGAACTCCCAATGATGGGAGCTGCAATCCAACATCTGGAGGGTCACAAGTTGTACATCTCCACAGTACAGAATCACAACTGAATTATCCACCCTTTGAAGAT
This sequence comes from Iguana delicatissima, assembly GCA_948472985.1. Taxonomy (NCBI): domain Eukaryota; kingdom Metazoa; phylum Chordata; class Lepidosauria; order Squamata; family Iguanidae; genus Iguana; species Iguana delicatissima. The sequence goes on from CAOKZL010000349.1 coordinate 1,845,667, forward strand.
AAATCCTTTGAGCTTCAAGAGTAAAGTGTGCCTTTGTTTTGTTTTTTTTAGAACAGGGTGATTTGTAAATCAGAACTACTGGCAAAGCTAGATTCTCATTTTATCCACAGAAGTCCACTGGAAAGAAGGGATGAACAAAATCTACCTACTAATGACCCTCATGGTAAAGTTATTACTGATTTTCAAGTTGTGGCTAATAGCCATCATGTGATTTGAAGAGTGCACCTTACACAAGGTAAGGATTCATATACTGGCAGGGAGGGGGATCACACCCAGTCCTCTTCTAAAATGTCTGCCAGAGGCAAGATGCAGTAAAACAGTGGTTCTCAACCTGTGGGTCCCCAGATGTTTGCAGACTTCAGCTCCCAGAAGCCCCAGCCACTATGGTCAATGCTCAGGGCTTCTGGGAGCTGAAGTCCAAAAACATCTGGGGACCCACAGGTTGAGAACCACTGCAGTAAAAGGAAATATTACACAAAACAGAGGATATTATTTTCCTTCTGCCCTAATGCAGAACTGAGATTACAGGGAAGGGGGAATGTAAAAAGTGAGAGTATCCATGTCTTTAGTTGTCAGCCAAATGTACTCAGTGAACCTGAACTCAGGAGTAGGAACGTGAAGCAAATTTCAAACAGACTGAACAAAGACAGAAGAATAGATGATGGAATGTAAAAACCTCCTAAGAGGTCATAAGTGAACTGAAGAACGACCCTGAATTTGTTTCCTCAAAAGCAGAACGAGGAAGAGAGTAGCCTGAGGCAGGCCCAGCTATGTGTAAGTACCTAAGCTGACAATTCACTGATCACTTAGATGGACATTGTCCCCTAGGCTCTGTATAAAGATGCAGAATACAGTTTCATGCTTGATGATCAATTCATTCCTCTGCTTTCAAGATGATTAGTCTTTGTAACTGTAACAAAAATTATCACTATGAGAATCTCCATTTTTAAACAACCTGATTCCTTCCCAGATCTCTAGTAACTACCTTCCAATTTCATGTCACCCACTACCAGAGAGGCTTCAATACTTCCCCATCTCCAGTACCAAATCTTCATGAGAACTGGAACTAATTCACATGCTCACAGCAGGTTATGGCTTCCATATGAAAAGCGGCCACCATACATACAGCAAGAGGGAAAATTTTCATACCACTTCATAAAGAAACACTCACACACATCCCATTAATAATCACCAAGTATATAGCAATCATGTGATTACCCCAAACATTTAAGGGAAATTGAAAGAAATGAAGGGGAGACCAGTTGTGCAAATTTAAGCCAGAAGTAAAGTGGGGGTTATTTACTGACTCTTTTAATAAGGAAATATCTAACCTGTTTTTCTTCCAACATGGAATCAAAGGCAGTGTACATGAGGTTTTCTATCCAGCTACTGGCCAGATCAGACCTGCTTATCCTCAGTATGGTTGGTCATATCGTATACACTTAGATCATACCCTGGCCCCGTATAGCAGAGGCGGAAAATTTCAGGCACTGAGAGACACTCCCTCAGGTTCTAGTATCACCACAAACTCCTCCAAAAATATTAAAAATATTAAAACACAAATGACTACAAGTTCATCTCTTTTTGCTTTGTTTTTAATTTAACAAGTCTGTTCATATTTTTTTAAGGAAAGTCACTCCTTCTAGAGGCTTCCAGAAGAGTGAGTCTCCTCGTTTTGAACGCTGACCACCACCACTACCACCACCCTCAAATTCCCAGGCTGTGGTAGTCTAGGGGCACAAAAATGAGTGGTGATGTATGTTGCCCAACCCTTCCATGAAAACTTGTGAATGTTCTAGCTCTTGTAGGGGTATCGCATCAGACTTGGAGATGAGTTTGTTACCTGTTGATGGCTTGTCCAGCAGAGGTATGGTTAACTTCATATCCTTCTCTTCTCAAAACATCTATCACCGTATTGTTCCCCATGAAATGACCTACAATCAAGGAGAAACAAAAGACTCAAAGAATGGGAAAAATGCATACCAACAACTCTCTATATGCCAAAAAAGTTCAATTTAGAGTACAACACAAAACGTACATGAACATCTGTTTTAATGCATTCCTGTAAGAAATTGGCACCATAGAAGTATGCAGTAAATCAAACAAAGCTGCATTTTGATTGAATTATTGAATTACTACAGACGAATGTCCAGCTGTTATGAAGTACTGGTGACTATTCTGTGGGCTATTAGTTATAGTACACATTATTCTATATCGAATTTTCTTCAAGCATTTCTGATCAGGTTGGGCAAAAAGCCACAAAATCTGGTTCAATCTAGCTGGAATATATACTGTCTAGTTTACATACAAAAGCACCCAATCACATCATTCCCTTTGATCATGTGTTCACTTCCAAAACTGAGTGACCCTCCAAGCGTTCAGCATCTGTATGGGCCTCAACCATGGGATCAGCACTAACATATATTGGCAGTATACTGTAGAACAATAATACCTTACCTGTTGTTGACAGAATGTTTGTGTTCTGAGAGAATACTGAAAATGGTTTTTGGACAGCCTGACCACATGAATGGGGTGTGTTAACAGGGAAGGTCAGCATATGCAAGTTTGCATGGCAAGCTACACCTGCTGAAATCCCCTCTTAAAAGCACTGGGGCTTTCTCCTCTTTTTCATGTTGCTCACTATTTGTAGGGCAGGACTTTCCAAATGGTGTGTCATGACACGTTAATGTGTCACATGAAGGGTGTAGGTGTGTCACCTCCCTGGATTGAGAACAAACCTCCCTCATCATATATTTTTAAAAATATAAATGAAAGGTTTTCATGAGATACGTTGTGTCCCCATACATTTAGTTATTACAATTTATGTATGTGCCCGGATCTCTTATAAGGGGTTAGTTTAACCTCCGGTTTGTTAGTAAAACTGGATTATCATGTCACGAAATGATGCATGTCTAAAAAGTATGTCACCAACATGAAAAGTCTGGAAAGCTCTGTTGTACAGAATTGCATTGATAGATACAGATGCAATCTGTTATCAAGAAAATAGAATCATAGTGCCATTGAGTTGGAAGAGGCCACAGGGACCATCCAGTCTAACCTCCTGCCATGCAGGAATACATTTCAAAGCACTCCTAACAGATGGCCATCTAGCCTCTGCTTAAAAACCTCCAAAGAAGGAGACTCCACCCCACTCTGAGGGAGCATATTTCACTGCTGAACAGCTCTGATCATCAAGAAGTTCCTCCTGAAGTTTAAGCAGAATCTCTTTTCCTGCAGTCTGAATCCATTGCTCCTTGTCCTAGCCTCTGGAGCAGTGGAAAACAAGTCCGTTCCCTTTTTGATATGATATCCTCTCAAATACTTAAACATGGCTATCATGTCCCCCTACTTACTGATACATTAGGCACAAGGAAGGACAGTGGGGTATTCTGAATGGCTTGGATGCTCGATATGGTAAGAATTAGCCTCCTTCCCACATACTCACCTGGGTGGAGAAAAACCCACCCACCACCAAGAACGGGTTTTAACGTTTCTGAGGGGTTATGACTTGGTTAATTTTCAGAAAGAGAAAGAAAGATTATTTTTATTTTATTTTGATCCTGAGATGTTCCAGAGAAGAGAGAAGGTGAACACTAACATATTTAAAACTGGAGGATCAGGAGAGAGGCAGTCAGTGGCATTCGGACAGTCAGGAATCCCAGTTTTAACAAATCATTATTCCAGATCTGAAATGTTATTGTTCTCATTGTTAACTGCCATCAAGTTGACTCTGACTTATGGAGATCCTATGAATGAAAGATCTCTAAGTCACCCTATGAGCAGCAGCCCTGCCCAGACTCAGGGCTGTGGTTTCCTTGATTGAGTCCATCCAACTGTAATGCAGTCTTCCTCTTTTTCCTATTGCCTTCTACATTACCAAGAATTATTGCCTTTTCTAGTAAGTCCTGTGTTCTTATAATATAGCCAAAGTACAACAGCCTTGGTTTAGTCATCTTGGCTTCTAGGGAGAGTTCAGGGTTACCATAAATCAAAGCCGACCTGACAGCAGCTAACAACAACAACAATTTCCACACCTTTTCTTCTTCCAGTGGCAACCAAAGATATAGACCAAAGGAGGAAGGAACCACACAGCTGTTACTACACCCTTGAATGGTAGCGCCATAATATTTGCCCTGTCTGTCCTTAGCATTCAAGTTGCCAAGTATTCTTTGATGGAATCATTAAGGTTACAAACTTAAGGCACACTTATGTGGAAGTAAACTTCCCTGCATGCAGTGTGACTCAGTTCCCAGTAAAGATGCCCAGGATTATAATGCACTCAGCATTTTTTACACTCCAATTGCACTCTTCCTTCAAAAGGGGAATCATTCAAGACAGGAGTACTCCTCAAATATTAGACAGTAATTGATCAGGCCACAAGATCCAAGAGAAACCATCTCAACAATTGTGGGAAAATGTGGGACCAAAACAAACACAGCATTTGTGTGCAATAGAAAATAAGCAGACACAAAAAAAATAAGCACACGTGTGCAAATCCCCCACATTCCTGCCTCACCATTTCTTAAACTGCATTTAATGAGTCTTTCATTGTTTTTCTCTCAACAATGTACCAGTGCTTGACAATCTATACACCCAGTACATTACAACCTCTTGTGGTAACCCATCTTTTCCCACTGCCAGCATCAAACAATTAACATTAAACTTGGGCAAAGGCCTTCTCTTTTGTATTACAAAGTGTTTGGCTCCTTTTCTCCAAGCCTTGTGAAGATGTGATGAGTTAATACTTTGGTTCTGTTCCCAAAACAGAGGCACAGCCTGGGCTCTCCAACAGACAGAGAACTACTTCTGTGTAAGAGATCTATCTACCCACTTAAAAACATTTTTCCCCCTCCCTTTAAAAGAGCTATAAAAAAACTACGGGTGAGCGGGATTCAACCTCCCAAAGTATGAGATCAAACAGGCTTGCTTGATGGGAGGCTCTGCCCACAGAAGCATGTTCGGGAAGAAGGGGAAGGCCTCTTTCACCTGTTTCCTATTTTGGCCTAGCACACTTGAATGCTCCCAAAGAGAAAAGAAGCCCCCCTCCTCCTCTTTTTGTACTCAACTCTCTCCATTATCCCCATACCAACTAGGTGAACAGATGCATTTGAGAGGTCAATTTACTCTGGCAGGGGGCAGGCAGGCATCGATCTCTGTTCTTCTGTGTTCAGACTCAAAAGGGGAGAGAAGCCGGACCTTCTTGCGCATATCAACTCTGCCAGATCATCTACTAAAGAATAAACAAGGCTTGGCTTTAATCCAGAGCAAGAGGAGGCGAGGTGCCACCACTGTAACAAGCAGGATGTTTCAGGGCTTTGTTTTGTCCCCCTGACCTTCCTTTCCCTTGGAAAGTCTGAGCAATTTGTGCTTTCAGACCTGACAATGTATTGATTTCTGAATTCCTTTTTAAAGTTTGACATCAGACTAAAAAAAAAAAAAGATGCTTCAAAAGAAATCAGGATCCTAATATATCATGCACCACTTCACAAGTTACATTTTAGACGTACACTTAAAGATCTTTTTTTTTCCCTTCAAATTCCTGCCACCTGTATTCTTTCTAGATTTAAGGCTATGCCTAGTTTTAATACCAACTACAGTAGAATATCCAAGTTGCAGCTAACAAACACCACTCCTCTCGGTGAGCTTACTCTAATTGGGACTAATGTTGGCTTATTCTTTAAGTGGGAGGCAAACTTGTACACCCAAAGACAGATTCTCCTTCAGGCATCATTGCCTGCCCACAACTCAAACCAGGATATGGGCATCATTTTTGCAACTGTGAAATGGTACACCATTGTTCTGTCTTTCAAATTCTTATCCTCTATTTTCCCCAGTCATTCAGAGATCAGGCATGGGACTCAGCTCCCTCGATGACAAGAACAACAAGGCATCCAGGGTCCCCTCTGCACTCATCATTAACACAGTGTTGAGTGCATTGAGGATTATGACTAAATCCTTACTCCTTCCCTTGGATGATGTTGCTGCTTCTATATGGACAGAGAGAGAAAGAGGGAAACAGAAGCATGGGGCACTTCTAATCCAGGGGGCAAACAGGGAGTGGGAGGATCCTACGAAAATTGTAGCAGTTTTTAAAGACATAGTTCTGGCCCTTTGGAGAGGCATACTGTTGAATTTGGACTAAAATGTAACTTCGCACAATGCAGGCACAGCCGGAGCTCTCCAACAGACAGAGAACTACTTCTGTGTAAGAGATCCATCCACTAACCACTTAAAAACATTTCTTCCCTCCCACACTTGATTTTGGATAAAATGAAACGGGGTGCTAATCATGGCACTGCCAATAGCACAACTACTAAATGGAAAACAAAGAGCAGCTGTGGGAGTGGGGAGCAATGTAGGTCAGGGCCAGAACAGGGCAAAGGGTTAAATCACTTCCCCACACTGTAGCTCTGATCCTGATTCCCTCCCCCACAGCTGTTACTTTTAAAAAATAACCTATGCAGTTATGACTTGCACACTAACACCTATATTTGGTCTTACAAGCTCGTCTTTCTTTGAAATAACAAAAGAGAACAGGTCTAACTTTTCAAATAGTCTCCTATGTAAGTGCTGAATGGGCCTAGATTGGCTTTGCTACAGCAGGATTTCTGAATTGTGCACCCGATGAGAGGCCAGTGTTCCTAACAAAAAATCTCAGAACTGCAGCCTAAGAAGTTTTACAGTATTATCTACACATTCAAAAGTTGTATATAACACTCTGCAGATCAGAGAGATATTCTCTGCAGTCGTCTGTTACTCCCCATTGAGAATACATGTGATGGCAAGCCTAGCATTGCCTCTTAATGCTCCAAAAAGCTCTTGTTTCAGCTATTGCTCAATTTTCCCACTATGCTGATCTGTTTATATTTATTAGAAGCATTACAGGACAGTTTTTGAACTAATAACCTAAAAGGCTGAATGATCAGGAGATCTGAAGTAGAAAAGCCACTGGTATACCTTTATGGAGTTTGGTTATGTTCCACTCTCATCACTGAAGGAGTTTAACACTGTCAGAAATGTTCTTATACACACACACACACACACACACATTTGGTATATCGTGAGGACAGCTTTGTCAAAAACATGGCACTATTAGTCATGCAACAGTAATCTACTCATTGGTATAGCACAGTGGTTAAGAGGTAGGAGCTATGAATCAGAAAGTTTTAGTTTAAATAATGTCTGTGACATAATTGTACTAGGCAGCCTTAAGCAAGCCATTCACCATTCATTCACTCACTCACCTGTCTTACAAAATGTGGATAGAACTGACCTATCTTAAAAGGCTACAGTCTTTATAAGACAATGGATATGGTGCAGTTCAAACATTACAATTAGGGCTGGAGAAGAGAAAGTTTCCATCTCCATTGTTCAGGGGCTGTATTAGTCACCAGTGGGAATGCCTTCAAAGAAAAATCTTAATTTTATTATGTATTAGTTTTCGTTTACTCAGCCACTTTGGATACCTGATATACAATGGCCCTTCCACTTTAACAAGGGTTTGGGACACAGAACCCTCATGAAAGTTGAAAATCTGCAAATAATGCCCCCCTTGCAATCTCCTCCCCCTCCCTTCTGGGGCTCCCCCTCCCATTGTCTTGCCTTTAGTGTGCCGGGGCCAAATGCAAGGGAATGGGAGGGGAGCTCTGGAGGAGAGCAGGGAGGCACGTACATACCTTTCTCCTCCATTCTCTTGTCTTTTGCCTTGGCATGAGTTCTCAGTGCCAGAGCTAGAGGCAAGGGAATGAGAGAGGGGAGCTTGAGAAGGAAGGCTGGCAGGTGCCTCTCCCACATTCACTTGCCTTTTGTCCGGGCACTTGCCTTTCTTCTCCACACCTGGCAAAATGCAAGGGAACAGGAGTAGGAGAATGGACGGGAAGGAATGCATGCACCTCACAAATAATCAAATTCACAAAGGTCAAACCCACAAATGTGGAGGGAGGACAGTAAACAGTTTCAATCAATCCATCATTAATGGATGTTCAGTTGCATGTGACAAGTGTTACTCTGCTTTCTTACCCAAACTGTAAGTGAAAACATATTTATACTTCATAGAAAGAGACTAAAAGTAACTATTTACAAACAAATAGCTGTCTGTAATTTAATTTATTTTCTCAGTTGTGAAGATATAGTAACTCTGTTGTATTATGATTGTGACACATGGGATCGTTTCACTCCCTTTGCAGTGCAACTGTAAAGTAACTGAACAGTTACTTTTATAGTAGCGGGAGTGTGTCCTCACTGGCAGAAAGTAGATAGCACACAGTTCAGTTGTTGGCTCATTTTGCCATATTTGAATGTTGAGGTAACAATGAGGTGGACTGGAGAATGGGTTTTGAACAGCATACAAGATTCTGATTTTTTTTTAAAAAAAATAAACTAACTAAAAGGAATCATTCTAGTTATTTTCAGGCACATATGGGCACGTGCTAACTCACAGAGAGTCAATTTTAACATTTTGTGACCATGTAGGAGGCACATCATGTCACTTTACCTGCCATTTTATGTGACTATAAATGACATTTTTAGCACTTCTGATTGTTTTGGGACCACTGAAGACACAGCCTTCTATGACTAGCTTGCAAGTGACTATCAGGCTACTGAGGAAATCAAGTACTAGAAACAATAATGTGAATGATGCAGGAGGAACTGGAGGATATGGGAATCTGCCAATGGGCAGGGGACAAAAGGTGTAAAACCTTTCAGCACATCTTCCCATTACTGGCCACAAAGACACAATAATGACAAAGTATGTAGTGATTTGCTGCCCTTTACCAACTTCCAAAACCTGCAGTCTGAGGTGGAGGCTTCATCCAACTTGGTGGTAGCACCAGCACTGCCTCTAGGTAAAAGACACTCATTCCAGTTATTGTTCTGGATTAAACCAGATGTAATGCCAAAAGTGCCAATTAAAGTATGTGTTTTTTAAAAAAATATACTTAATTAATTTATATGGTGTTTCTCTCCCATATGTGACCCCAAGTGACTTACACCGTATGTTGAAAATAAAATCACTAAAACCATCTTAATACAAAAAAATTAAAAGCATTAGACAATAATCCAGTTAAAAACATTAATTTAGATAAGCTGAAAATGTCCTCTAGAGGGAAACAAGAGCAGCCAAGCACAGCCTCAGTGTGCTTTGATTGCAGTGGCTAAAGGAAGGCCCTTCCTTCGTCCCAAATGCCACTGCTGTGGCCTTTGAGGGAGAGAAGAACAGCCAGCATCTGATGGACTTAATCCCCAAACAATTGCCATCCCCTTTTTCCTGAGGACAGGCAACTATCAAATTAACAATTGTAAATAATTTGTATAAAGTGCCATGTACACTGATGCTGCTATATAAGTTAATGATGAGGAGGAGCAGAAGAAGAAGAAGAAGAAGAAGAAGAAGAAGAAGAAGAAGAAGATAAAAATACATTAGAACTTATTACATATTTAAAACCAGCACACCTGTTGCACTAATCCAACCAGTTAAAAGCTGAAGCCCTGTTTAAATAAGTCAAACTTTGCCACCAGGCAAACACACACACACAGAGGAGATGAATCAAGCCTCTCTCAGAAGAGAATTGCATAGCCTAGAAGCAGCCACTGAGAATGCACTCTCTCAAGTCTTTGCCAGATATACCTGTCCTAGTGGTGGGGCCAAAAGAACTACCTCTCCCAAATGATCTTAAAACTCAGGTAGGCTTCGATAGGAAGATATAGTCTTTCAGATGGTCTGGACCCAAGCTATATAAGGCTTTGTAGGTCATAGCCAGCACTCTGAATTCTGCCCAGAAATGGAGCAGTAGCCAGTGAAGCTGTTTCAGCAATGGAGTTACATGCTCTCTATAATCAGCCTCAGTTAGCAGTCCAGCTGCAGAGTTGTGAATCTGCTGAAGTTTCTGAATAGTTTCCACAGGAAGCCCCACACAGAGTGTGTTGCAGAAGGCATGTTGTCAAGGCATGTGTTACTGTGGACAGATCTGGCCACAGTAGCTGCATCACTAGTTTTAATGGTGCAGAAGCACCACTGGTTACCATTAAAACCTGGGCTTGCAGAACTATGCTTAAACTACTCCTGGGCGTGGTGGAAAAGACAGCATAAGGTGAGCTTGTGTCTACTGGATTAAATCTCTTCATCCCTGGACAATATTTTGTTGGGTTAAGGTTTTGTGTCTGTTGGGGTAAGGCTGCACATTTATGTGAGCTGGTAGGAGGCTTGCTCGTGTGATCATTAGTGTTCTATTGTTCTACTGTGTTTTGGTAAACTTGTTTCTGTTGCATTAAGTCTGATTGTTTTTGTGAGCTGGGAGGAGCCTTGCTTGTGTGCTCATTAGTATTCTACTGTGTTTTGGTGAGCTTCTGTCTGTTGCACTAAGGCTGACTGTGTGACCTGAAAGGCTTGTTTATGTGCTCATTAGCGCTCTATTGTTCTATTGTGTAGGTCCAGAGGAAGTGAGTCAAAAACTTGGTTGGACAGGAGCTAGCAGCCACTAGCTCTCTGTATAACTGCAGTCCCTGGAGCTTGGTGAACAGGAGTTCTTGGCTAATAAGCAAGAACTACAGACATTTCTTGTGGGTGTTTTGGGGGTGACTTTTGCAAGGGAGGTCTGGAGTTCTGTTTCTGTGCCTACTTAAGACTACTGAACACAGATGGTGATGGAGCTGCTGCAGTCACCTGCCACAGTTGTTGTATGTTTGCCTTCTTGTCACATTTGGAGGAATGTAATAAATAGAAGTAGAAAGACTAGGGATCATTCTGTGAGTTTAGAGCTACAGAATTGATTTTAACCTCTTTCCTTTATCAGTGATGATGAGGAACAGAAACAAGGGCACCAGTGCCAGTCCTCAGAGAATGTGTAGGTGCAAGATTGAGCACATGGATTGGCAGGGGCCAATCCATGTGCTGAATCTTCCACCTACACATTCTCTGAAGACTGGCACTGGAGATATATTTTGGTGGTAGGGGACTCCCTGCTGAGGGGAACAGAAGCAGTAGTTTGTGGACCTGACAGGATATCTTGAGAAGTTTGCTGTGTCTCTGGGGCAAAAATCTGCGATGTAAACGAGAGTGGCTGATGAAACTCATCAATCCCATTGACTGTTTCCCTTCCTTTTGGTCCTTGGGAACCAATGGACAACCTTCAGGAGATCACAAAGGATTACAAGGCTCTGGGGAGGAAGCTGAAGGACCTCATGAACCGGTTGTCATTTCATCTCTCTGTTCATCTCCCTGTTGAAGGATACAGCCCAGAAAGTGAGAGAATAATAATGGAGGTGCACTGGCTCCACAGGTAGTACTGCCAGGAACAGTTTGGTTTCTTGGATCATGGTCTATAGTTTCATGAAGATGGACTTCTGGCAAGGGATAGATTGCACTTCACAGGAACATTTTTGCTAACAGTCTCACAAGTCTAATCAGAAGGGCTTTAAACTGAGCTATGTGAAGGAGGGAGACAGTATTCTTGAGGGTAAGTGTTCACCATGTGCCGGAGATAATAGCCAAAATGTCATAGAAAAAACTGGGCAAATAGTATGAAAACTCAATAGTGGGAGGGGAAAAAAAAACCTTAAATAAGCAGCTATGGGGAATGTCCCATTGTTTTAGATGTCTCCTCTATACTAATGCACAGAGCATCAAAAATAAACAAGATGAACTCATAACACAGTAAAGAAAATATGATATAACAGGTATCACTGAAACCTGGTGGGATGAGTCTTACGATTGGAATGTAACAATAGAGGGGTATAACCTACTTCAGAGAAACAGACCAAACAGGAAAGGAGGAAGAGTTGCACTGTATGTCAAGGATGTTTATATCTGTGAGGAGAGGAGATTCATGCCTGTGAGGAAGTTCATGCTTTAAATTCTGGAATCCAGGCTGAAAGAATCTGGGTAAAAATTAAGGGGCAGAGAAACAACAACAATGTCATTATGGGGGTCTACTACAGCCTGTCTGAGGACTCACTGTGGGACTATCTACTACAAGCCAGTCTGAGGACTTGCATGATGATTCCTGGAACAGATGACATAACATTCAGAAAGGAAAGATGTAGTAGTAATGAGAGATTTCAACTATCCTGATATTTGTTGAAGTCAAATTCTGCCAAGAATATAAGGTCCAACAAATTGTCTTGAAGACACTTTCATTGTCCAGAAGGTAGAAGAGGCCACAAGGAGATCAGCTATTTTAGATCTGATTCTAACCAATCTGGTGAACTGGATGGATATGACAACATCCTTAGGTGGGAGTGACCATGTTCTCCTGGAGTTTGTTATATAACAGAAAGAAGAAGACAAGTACAGTCAGAAAACATATTAGACTTTAAAAAAACTGATTTCAGTAAACTTAGGGAAATTCTGGATGTGATCCCATGATCAGGAATACTGAAGGAAGGGAGCTCATGATGGATAGGAGTTTCTTAAAAATTAGCACAATTTCCAACAACTCCAATCAAGAGAAAAAATGGAAGGTGTCTAAGGAATCTGGGATGCATGTCTAAATAGCCTTCCGCTGAGCTAAGTTTTATGAGGGACATGTACAAGAAATGAATCACTAAAGAGGAATTCAAACAAATAGCCAGCATGTGTAGGGACAAAGTCAGAAAAGCAAAAGCACAGAATGGGCTCAGACTTGCTAGAGAGGTTAAAAACAGTAACAAGGGCCTTTTTTTTGCTTATGTCCATAACAAAAGGAAGAACAAGGAAAGGGTAGGGCCACTATGTGGAGAAGATGAAAAATGTTAACAGGGGACAGAGAAAAGGTAGAACTACTCAACACCTTCTTTGCCTTGGTTTCTTCCCAAAGGAAACAATTTATGGCCAGGAGGGTTTAGTTGATGAAACAGAGATTGTGCCTCAAGGAAGGGAGGAAGAGGGGTTGAATTTAATTAAGATCTCTATACAAACTGAACAAAATAAACAAAGAAAGAAAGAAGGATGCTGTTTCAAGATTGTGATTTTTTGGAATCATATGTGAGGGTTGATTTATCCTATAGAACTGAAAGTAAAGTAAATAAGTCTAAAATAAGGGTGCTGTCTTAGGATAATATTTTTAAAATGTTATGCAAGAAGAAATCAGGAAGTGGATATTTTTCTGTGAAGTGGGGAATCAAATTAAAGATGAAAATTTGAAGTGGGATGCCACAGGGTTCTGTCCTGGGTCCAATGCTACTTTATAAATGACTTGGACGAGGGAATAGAGGGTGTTCTTATCAAGTCTGCGGAAGACATCAAATTAGGAGGAGCAATTAATACCTCAGAGGACAGGATCAGAATCCAAAACAATCTTAACAGATTAGAGATCTGGGGCAAAACTAACAAAATGAATTTCAAAAGGGAGAAATGTAAGATACTATGCTTAGGCAGAAAAAAAAAATGAAATGTACCAGTGTAAGATGTATGGCTTGACAACCCTGCATGTGAAAGGGATCTAGGAGTCTTGATAGACCATATGCTGAATCAGTCAACAGTGTGATCTGGCTGCTAAAAAAGCGAATATGATTCTAGGTTGCATCAATAGGAATATAGTGTCTAGGTCAAGGAAATAATAGCACTACTTTATTCTGCTTTAGTCAGACCCCACCTGGAATACTGTGTTCAGTTCTGGACATCACAATTCAAGAAGGTTATTGACAAACTGGAATGAGTCCAAAAGAAGGTGATCAAAATGGTAAAAGGCCTGGAAGCCATGCCCTATGAGGAATGGCTTAAGGAGCTGCGAATGTTTAGGCTGGAGAAAAGAAGGTTAAGAAGTGCCATGATAGCCATGTTTAAATATTCGAAAGGATGTCATATTGAAGATGGAGCAAACTTGTTTTCTGCTGCTCCAGAGATTAGGACACAGAGCAATGGCTTCAAACTTGAGGAAAAGAGATTCCACTTAAACATTAGGATGCATTTCCTGATGGTACGAGCAGTTGGACAGTGGAACATGCTGCCTTGGAATGTGGTGAAGTCTCCTTCCTTGGAGGTTTTTAAACAGAGGCTGGATGGCCATCTGTTGGGAATGCTTTGGTGGTGTATTCCTACATGGCATGGGGTTGGACTCAATGGCCTTTGTGATTTCTTCCACTCTTATGATTCTACAAACCTGAGATTTCAGAAGTATAACCCCATCCAGCACAGGTTGAACCCCTGTTCCACGATCTGTCAGGAGCATCTCTGTCTTGCCTGGATTAAGTTTCAATTTGTTTGCCCTTATCTACTCCATCACTGACCACAGACACCAGTTTAGTACTAAAGAGCTTCCTTGGTGATAAATGAAAACAAGGGATTGAGTAGGACATCATCAGCATACTACTGACACCAGACCTCAAATCTCTAAAAAACCCTTCCCAGTGGTTTCATGCAAATGTTAAACAGCATGGGGGCACAGCTGAACACTGAGGGATACCACAGACTAATGGGCAGGGTGTCAAACAGGAGTTCCATAGCCATTACCTTCTGAGCATACCCCTCCAGTGCCTCCAAATCCCACCCCAAAAAGGTGGCCAGAACAACATTGTGGTTGATGGTATTTAAAGTTCTTGAGTTGTTCTTCAAAACTAACAGGGATACACTACCCCTATCCTGTTCCCAAGCGTAGGTCCTTCACCAAGGAAGTCAAAGCTGTCCCTGTCTAATAACCAGGCCTGATATGTTGATACGGAAGTAGGGTGGATTTTTACTAACATAAGGAGAATTAATACTTTTTAATACTTTCCTCTTTGCCAGTCCCCTCCATGGTTCTGACAAAAATTAGGAACCCCTCCTGCTTTGCTAACTATTAACAATTTACATACACAACTGCAGCACTCTGACGTATCTAGCATTCTTTGGAACAATTCTTTCAAAGAAAAACTCCATGGTGGGTTCTCCTTGACTTGAAGGTACACAACAACAAACTAAGAAACTAGCAAATGCAAATTATATATAAAATGCATTCTCTTTTGCTCTTCTTTTTGGTGATACATTACCTCATTTTTTTTTTTGGCAATGAATAAGTCAGTACCTTATGCAAATAGCAATGTGAGGAGGTGCTTCCTTCAGTTTGCAGATGCCAAGTCACGGTGGACAGTGAAATACAAGAACAAGCACTTGGTGAAGTAAGTGAAATCTCTTTGGAGGTGTGCCTTGATCCAATAGGAAATAAATAAATAAAATGATTCTTTAATCTTATAGATCCCCTAAGAAGCTTCACTAAAATTAGAATAATTCCACTGGTATTCTGCTGGCATTGAGAAACTAGAAAAGCTTCTCTTGGGCAACAGCCTTAAGTTGGCAGTTATAACGCTAGGCATATAAGACATTCACTAAACCACACACTGGCATAATAAATTGTGGAGCTGATTCCTCATGGCATTTGGTAATTGATTCCATAATCGGAACACAACATGAGAACAGCTTTTAAAGAACTCAGCAAGAGAAGAGTATTCAAGGAACGGAAAGGTATCAAAGGCACATATACAAAAAGACAGCAAAAAAAGCCAAGAAACATAAAATAGATAGTGTAGGTAAAAGCTCTCCACATATATTTTTTAATAATCCTAGACAGAAAACAATTCAGGCTACAGTCTATGATGTTTACAAATTGCAAACAAAGATAACAGCCAGACAACTATACAGAAAATAATATATCTGAACACTGGTGAGATAAAGTTGTTTCTGAAGAAAAAAGTTGGATGTGAAGCAATGACTTCTGGGTCTGAACATATTATCAGACAAAATAATAGAGCAATGGAATTATTCTTATTTTATACGCAACATCCAGGAAAGAATAAACTTTTTGTATGTATGTGCGTGTATGTATACATGTTTCTCTGTGTGCATATGTATATGTGTTTGTGTATGTGTGTGTGTATACATACATATATACATATATATATGAAAAGGTAGTTCTCAAAATTCTGTCACATTCATTAAGTATGAGGCTAAAAGAAGTCTTAATTCTCAGTGGCTACAATCAGCAAAAGCAGGGAACAGGGGAAGCCTCCATCAACTCTAGTAAAAAACCAGAAGACAGCCATGAAGGAACAAGACAAGATCCTGAAGTATAAAGTAATATCACTGAATACGAAAGTCAGGATTGTCCATACCATCATACTTCTAGTTTCTATGTACTGTTGTGAAAACTGGACAGTGAAGAAAACTGATAAGAAGAGAATCAACTCATTAGAAATGTGGTGCTAAGAGGAAAATTCTATCATTACCATGGACTGCCAAAAGGACCAATAAATGGGTCCAAGAGTAAATCAAGCCTGAGCTATCCCTAGAAGACAAGATGACCAAATTGAGAATGTCATTCTTTGGATGTACTATGGGAAGACAGGACTCGTTAGAAAAGACAACAACACTTGGTAAGGAAAAAGGTACTAGGAAAAGAGAAAGGCCTCACTGCAGGTGAATAAACTCAATCAAGGAAGCCACAATCCTGATTTTGCAAGATCTGACTGAGGCTTTTGATAACAGGGTGGCTTAGAGGCCTCTTGTTCACAAGATTGCCATAAGCTGAAGTTGAATTAATGGCAATTAACAACAACAATAAACACAACTACCAGTCATGGCAGCAAACAGTGACAACACAGAGAGGGCAAAGTCTATGATACACTTTCTATCAGATGGAGAAAACCTCTCTGTACCTGTAAAAACTTTACTTTTTGTTAGTGGTTCACTACATGCAACACTTTGCCATTTCCAGTTTTTAAGATTTTTTAAACAGGTTTACAGTGTGATGATAGTATTAAATGGTCATACTTTTTTTTTGAGGAAAAGGAGGAATAAAAAATCTTATAAGGGCAAAACAATAAGCAGCCTGCACTTCTTTGTTGTTGTTGTGTGCCTTCACGTCATTTTTGACTTATGGTGACCCTAAGGTGAACCTATTATGGGGTTTTCTGGGTAATAGGGAGCAAAGACGGGAGATTAAGTCCAACGAGGACTGAAGGGCTGGCCACAAGTTATCCATCAGTTATAAAGGGCTTCCACACATGAAAAGTCTATATCTGTATAGAATCAGCAGAAACAAAGCTGATGTGCACACTTGATATTTAAATGAATGAATGAATGAATGAATGAATGAATAAGACCTGAGACATACACACCAGCTCCAAATGCAAAAAAGAAACTTTTGTCAGGATACTCTTCCAATAGATCTTTCACCCTCTTGCCCATCCGCTCATTTCGCTTGTAAATAAGCTCCTGCCGGAAGTAGCTGTCAATCTCCATAGCTGTGATGCGTTCATGTGGTGGCAGAGTGGCATTGATGAAGTTTGGGACCTATGCAAGAAGTGAAACAAAATACTTAAAAAGCATCATGGATTAAAACTGAATATTTGAACCTAGCTAATTGTTAAAGGAACAAGGGACTGCTGCCAACCAGTGCCTTCACAACAACTGTTTAGCAAAGTAATTATATAATATCACTGAATTCAGGGCTTTCCTGCTCTTTTTCCTGCAATGAGCAGGAAAATGGAGAGCATGGAAAAATTACTTTTTTTAGACTACAGACTCTCCCCCTCAATGCTTCCATCAGGGTGGCCATATTGGCTAGAGGATTCTGGGTACAGTAGTTCAAAAAGTAATTTTTCCAAGTACTGGGTAAATATTGATGAACAGGTTTTCACTTATACTTTGAAACTATTTCCACAATGCCAGGAGTACGGCTTCTGAGGTCTAGTATTTCTTTTCCCTAAACAAGAAAAGAAGGCACTACAGAAAGAAGGTATATAGTGCAAGATTTTACAAGTCCAAGGAAAAAAAGATGAGGGCCAGTAGATGCCATGTAACTCTGGAATCCCCTTCATTAAGTACAGCAGATGTCCTGGAAGGGCATGGTTTGGCTCTACAAGTACCCCTACAGTGAAGGTTCTACTTGGTGCCTGAACAATATCAACTTTACTTTCTTAACTTGGCTCCACGTTGGACCAGCTCTAATCACTTCAAAAAACATGAAGCACTTTCACCCTAGACAGCCTGAAGAGATTGTGGAGGCCCACATAGGAAATACCATTCCTTAAGGTACATTGAGCAGAAACCAGGTACTTTAAAGGCAAAAGCACTATTACTGTATTGCCAGTTCTCTCAATGAGCCACAGACATAGTACTGAGGCTTCTGCTCATCTGCCCTAAAGACTATTGCTAGCTCCAATGTCACGTAGATGTAACCCACATAGTAGCTTCTGCTCTATAACACAATTGTATATAACACAGAATCACTGTATTATGGTATCGGTTTTCCTCAAAACAGATGGCTCAGCCACACACTACATTTTTTCATAGGTTGTGGTGTCTTATCCATGTAAGGCAGAGGTGTGTCACTCCAAGAGTTTTGGACTTGCATGGCCAATGGTAAGGGAAGACGTAATCCAGACTATCTGGAAAGCCAAAGGTTCCCCATCCTTTTTGGTATATGACTGGAAAGCTCTGGCATAAACAAGAAGTAGATCGCTCAGAGCAATAAAAAGTAAAGACTACAACTGTTAGAACCTCTGAACAGCACTGACCATGATGGCTGGGGGATTCTGGGAGTTGCAGTCAAGAAAGCAAGTTTCCAAGCTCTCTCTACTGTTAGTTTTACATGCTGCTTGTTATTTATGATTGTTGCTAAGGAGACTTTCCACAGAATCTGTGCAGCTAAGAATAATTTCAAATAGTTGTACTGTACTCACTGAGGCATGCAAATACCTTCAGCATTTGCTTGTTGGTGCCAGCCATCCCTCAAAGCAAGTGGACATGAGCACAAGTCTCGTATTTATTTATGCCAGTGAACAGTGGAGATAACTGAACATTACTATGTACTGTATTGTCTACAAGAATAGCAAGGCTTCAGAGCAGCAACTAAAGGCAGCTTAGTTAAAGTATAAATCAGATTCATCCTCACCTCATTCACTCTACTAGCAGCCAGCTGCTTCCTACTGCAGACGTGGGGGCAAAGGCCAAATATTGTTGTACTTCAATTCCTATTATTCTTCCTTACTCCCAACGCTAGTCAGGGGTGATGGGAGGAGGAGTCCAACAACATCTGGAGAGCCACAAGTTGCCCATCCCTACTACAGATTGCTACTAGTAGCCAAGTGGTTTCTGACAACGACAAACTGAAAGGAGGGGAGGAAGCAGAACTTGATTTTAAAAATTATGCAGAGAAATTCTGCATTAATTTCATCAATTGGGTGTTTACACTGCAGATTCAGATATGCTAGTTTATGGCTATTATCATAGTGATAAACATTAAAAAAAATAATGAGGCAAAACATGGGGAAAGGCAGATCTGCAGACTCACCTCCAATGCAGTCAAGAGTGGCAGAGAAGACAGAACAGTATGACAAGGCAGTTGTCAGCAAGAACCAGTCCCTTTGGTTGTCCATACCATAAGGATATAAGGTCTTTAAAAGAGAGGTGGGCAAAGTGTGGCCCTGGCACTGCAAACTATCCCACAAACAGTTTTTTCTGCCCTTAGGTCCTTTAAAGCCCCCCAGACTGCACCAAAAAAAGGGGGGAACAGCACTTTGCCTTTTAAATAGGTTGCAGGGTCATCCTGTTGTTGTTATGTGCCTTCAATTTTTTTCTGACTTATGGCAACCCTAAGACAAACCTATCACAGGAGTTACTTGCAAGATTTGTTCAGAGGGGGTTTGCCTTTGCCTTCCCAAGAGGGTGAGACAGCATGTGAGACTTGCCCAAGCTCACTCAGTGGGTTTCCATGGCAGGGAGGGGATTCAAACCCTGGTTTCCAGAGTCAAACACACCTACACTCACACATCACTATATTGCACTGGTTTCGCAGGGTTTTCCTGTATCCCTTAATATTTTTTAAAAATTTGTTTTTCAAAAGCAGAAGGGGACCTCTGGTCTCTTCCAGATCCCCCCCCCCCCACATTTTCATCCATCCATGGACCCTCAGAAGATCCCAGGGCAAAAAATAATGCTACCCCTGAAATAGATGAATGGTTGCTTAAACTAATGGAATTTGTAACATTAGATGACTTAACTTTTGCAATGAGGGGTGAGACGCAGGGGAAGAATGAAAGAGAAATGGTGCGAATTAAAAATTACATGAAGCAAAGTTGGGCATTACAAAATTAAATATTGGCAGAATATGAAAGTGACATTATAAGGGAATGAGAATGGAGAAAAATTAAGCAAGAGGCATGAAAAATTGATGATGTTGGAACCTTTCATGAGTTGCTGGCAAGTCATCAGGGGTGGTACAGTTATAGAGGAAAATTTTAGAAATACAATGATAAACCAAACAAGAGGATGTGGGAAGTGTATAATATGTACTTGAATGCAGATATGGACTAATTTAATTTAATTTTAAATAGATAGAATTTTTGCAAAGTTAAATCTGCGAATCTTTGTAAAGAAAAAGAGAATATCCTTACTGTATTTGTATTGACAAAAGTAAATCAAAGAAGAAAGAAGAATTGTATTTTATGCAATTGAAAATCAAATATGGCTTTTAGACTGAGTACTTATATATACTGAATGATTTTAATATATATAAAAAAAGAAGATCCTAGGGCAGAAAACTGGCCTAGGGGCTGCCGCAGTTGCCCATTCCTGCTGTAAAACGTGTTATGTAGTAACAGCTGACCCTATGAAGCCTATGAATGCTATAGCCTCTCTGTTGTTGTTGTGTGCACCTTCAAATTGTTTCTGGCTGATGGCAATCCCAAAGTGAACCTAGCACAGGGTTTTCTGTGATAGCATTTGACGAGCCCAAGGTCACACGGTGGGTTTCCATGGCCAACTCGGGAATCAAACCCTGATCTCCAGTGTCATGCTTCAATGCTTAAACCACTGCACCACATGGGCTCTCAGTCTCCCTGTAACCCCTCCTTTTGGCATGTGTTGGGAAACAGAAGTTAGACTCAAACCCCTTGCCTCCCAACCTTAAGGTCACTAATTCCTCCTCTCCCAGGGCTGATTCCTCACAAATACTTAGATATAAACCATATCAAGTCCAAGATTAAAGATTCAGTCATAGAAACCAGTACCAAGTACATGCTGCTTCATTGTGAACTTTTTCAATACATTCAGTCACGAGGTACTCAAGCCTAACAAAGTTTTTAAAAAGAATAGCAATACAATTTTAAAGCAGTTCAGCAAGAGCCATCATGGATATTCTCAATGAATAACAAAGGTTGTACAGAGACTAAAGAGACATCTTAATGAACATGTAAATGGACGTGCAGATGAAAGAACTCCAAAGCATTTAAAGTACAATTTAAAAAATAAAGGTCTGATGATTATGGAAAACAATTGCAGTTCCAAAAAAAAAGACAGCATTGGGAACAGCAAATCACTGACTACTCTTAAAACCCTTCAAGCTGAAATGGGTGGCAAAGGTGTCCCTTAAGGTATTCAGAGTCCAAGACTATCATACAGGCTTTAAGAGATTTAAAAAACAAAACACTTTGACTTGGGCTTGGAAGCAAACCAGTACAAATTTCAGAGCAGATATAACATTCATATTGACTGATACCACTTCATTTTGTACTAGTTAAAACTTCCAAATAAGTTTCAAAAGCAGCCCTTGATGAGTCACATTACAGTAATCTAATATAGATATTGCCATATTGTGAATGACAGTGGGCGAAACTTTTAGATGGGATAACAATGAAATGTGGTGCTAGAGAAGAGTTCTAAGGATACCATGGACTGCTAAAAAAGACAAATAAATGGCAAATCAAGTCTGAACTCTTCCTAGAAGCCAAGATGACTAAACTGAAACTGTTGTATTTTGGACATATCATGAGAAGACATGATTAATTAGAAAAGACAAATAATGTTCGGTAAGGTGGAAGTCAGCAAGAAAAGAGGAAGACTGCACTACAGATTGAGCAGCTCAATCAAGGAAACCATGGCTGCAAGACCTGAGCAGGGCTGTTGATGATAGGATGAACTGGAGGTTATTCGTAGGGCTGCCATAAGTTGAAGTTGGCGGCAGTTAACAACAACAATACCATAATGAGAAAACAATCTCAGTTCTTAAAAAAAAATACTTGTACCAGTGGGAGCAGGATGGGACTATTTACCCAGTTTCACCTTATCAGTCCAAGCACTTTTTGGTATGGGTAAGCAAAAGAAAAGCTAGTATCAGCTCCAAGTATATTAACGAACTACAGTCCTATGCATGTTTAAACAGAAGTAACTCCAATTATGCTGAATGACATTCCCTCTGAAGTAGATTAATATACAAATGTGTATAAAAACACCCATTTCATTTATACTGTTATAAAATATGTGACATCCTCATATTGTAATATGGGACTGGGGAATGGTTAGCCTTTCAGATGTTTTAGACTACCACTCCCATAATCTTTGACCATTGGCTAAGGTGGCTGAGAGTTCTGGGATATGAAGTAAAAAAAAGCTGGAGAGCCAAAGGTTTCCAACCTGCTTGCTCCACTTCGCCCGCCTTTCTCCCTGCCTCGCATATCAGAAGCAATCTATCATGAAAGAGCAACAAGAATGTTCCTAGAAGTAGCATTGTGGACTGCCAAGCTAAAAGAAAAGCATTCAAGCTCACATAAATGCACAAAGGGAATGTCTTTAAAATGTCCTGTCTCTTGTGAATGCTGGTTGTTTAGCTGGCTGACAGGAGAGGTTGATTGACAGTGTAAGGAGACAAGACTCACTTGAGAAGTGTCATGATTGAAGATGATGGAGTTGAGGTCTCCACAGTTGTAATGCTTGATCAGGTCCTCGGTTGTATAAGGGATCTGCAGGCTGCCTGCTCGGAGATTCTCTTGTTGCAAAAGAGTCTGATTCAAAGCAAAGATCACCTAGGCAGGGGGTGGGGTGGGGAGAGGAAAAGGCAAAGTTCCCCATCAGTCCTTAAGCTGAGAAAAAATAGATAAGTGAAGAAAAACCTTAACTCTACCCACGACACCTCTTTACCCCATATCTTCACCCCAGCTTTTATGAAACAAAGAGATAACTGATATCATTGAAAAGTCAGAAGAACTCTGGTGTTAACAGTGAGAGATCTCAGAGTTATCTAACTACATTGCTTGAACCCTTTGCTGTTATGCTACAAGAGTGACTAGCTTTCTTTGGCGACAGAAGAAAAACACACACACATGGCTTATTTGTAATCACCAGTGTATGTATGTATGGGGCTTCCACCAGCCCGCTTCATCCCACCTTCATCTTTTTCAAAGGAGGTAGCCAGGATACAATCTGAGTGAAACACCAGTGGAGGGAACAGCCTGTTTAATCATTCACTCTTGGGTGAGATGTTACTGATTTCAACTCCCTGAAGTCCAAGCCAGCATGGCCAATGTGACAAGGATTCTGAGAAGCAAAATTCAACAACATTTGGAGCCTTCCTGATTGAGACCCTGGCCCCTTTCACACTGCACAGTGATAGTGCTGTGGTTCCACATTAACTGCTGTGGTAATATAATATGGAATACAGGAATTTGTAGTTTGCTGGCACACTAGAGGAGCTCTCTGCCTGAAAAGTCTCAGTATCCTACCCTAAACTGCAAATTTTAGATTTCCATAGAATGTTGCCACAGCAGTTAACGTGGAATCACAGCGCTATAACTGTGTAGTCTGAAAGGGTCCCGCAGCGCCTTGGATCATCCCCCCTGCCAATTTAAAATGATGCCAACATTAAGCAAAAAAGAGGGAGGGATCCCAAGAAAGGAATTAACCAACCCCAACTCTCTGGATTAAAACTTGACTGCTTTGTGTGTTTAAAAAAAAAAAAAAGTTAGGAGTATATTGGTCCCTAGCCCAGGTTTTTAATATTCATACTAGTTTACTATTTAAAAGGAAGAAAAAGGTGAAGCACCTATTGAAAAACACATTCCTTAGCAAATGAAATACATTGGTGCATATTGGTTTTGATTACTCTACACTAAGTTGATGTTGATCAGTTTCCCATGCAGATCACGGATGTACAAAATACATGCAGGAAATATGACAGCCAATTTGTTCATAAGTTTTCTTATACCGATAGGCTTCATTCTTTTGCAACCTTATGGAGCCCTCCTCCAGTGCTGCACAGGATTTTATGCACATTTAACTGGGACAGAAGTGTCACAGATCACAATGGAATTTATTTTCAAGCAAACGTGAGCAATGCTGCAAAGTTATGAGCAATGCCAATAAAGCCATGGTTAAAGAAATAGTCATAACATGACACCGCTCCAACTAATGATGGCATCCATGTTGTAGCTTATCAAGGAGATGAATAAGGTTGCAGTTAAAGAGCCAATCTCCTTTTACATTCTGTAAACAGTGATACCTTTATGGCAGATGGATCACTCAAAGCTAATAGCTGTTATAAATGGAATCCCTTTATTCAGAAACAGAACCTAAAAGCTTCCCAATACAGTTTTGATAGCTCAGGTTATCACACAAAGCAATTGCGATACCAGGTGCAGCTTCAAACAGTGCGCCCTTTGTGAAAAGTTTATCTTTAGTACACAGTTAAGTGACCTGCAGTCCCGGGCTTTCATAACAAGGGGAAATTCCTGCACTTGTGAATTTTAAGAAAGGAGTTTCCCTTGTGGAAATGCTTTTGTTCAGTGGCAAAGGTGTGGGAGAGGAAATAATGGATAAAATGCAACCTTATCTAGAAGTGAGGCCCCAAAATAAACACCATGTGGCAATTTCTAGTCTACAGTTTCTTTGTCAGTATTAGTTTAAATGGAAAATAGTTTTCTTTTCACATTCATTTTTAGGGTTTCTATAGTTCTTTGGCCATTTCCACACTAGACTGTTATAGTGCCATTATTCCACTTTCAACATCCTATGGAATCCTGGGGTTTGCAGTTTAGAGAGGGGCCTTAGGGAAGGACCCTTCCTAAACTGCAAACCCCAGGATTCCATAGGATGTTGAAAGTGGAATAATAGCATTATAACAGTTGAGTGCGGAAATGGCCTTTGAGTATTCAAAGTATTTCATATATACTATTTCAACAATTCTGTAAAGGAGATCAATTATTATCCTGTATTGCAAGTGGTACTGAGGACTAGTATGTTGGCTAAGACTTATCTAATAAGGTGCTCTAACCAAGACCTTCATAGTTCATAGCTCATCTTCTATACTGTTCTAGCTTTAAAACATGTATAACAGCCAAAACAGATTTGATGTGCTTTTAAAACAGTGATTTTAAATTCAGTCTTCAGTGCACGTTGCCTTACCCCCACTTCCCCAAGAATGGTAAATCCCCGGTAATTTTGCTGTATTGCTCTCATGTGGGGAGCATGTAAAAATGACATAGAGTTACTTACAATCCTGCTTAATGGCTTTTGCAAGCTATTGACAGGCACTTAAAAAAAAAGATAAACAGAATCTAATGTGCAAATCTCCACTGTCAAATGAGGCATGCTCTTATTTGCAAGTGCTTCCTCAAAACTCTGTTGGATAAATGTTTCAATATTTTCCATCAGACGACTTTCCATTTCATAAAACCTGGGAGTTCAAAGTTCCATTGCTTCAGAAATACGCTGCAGATTCTCACCAGAGTAAAGAAAAAGATGTTGATGCAACACATGATTTTTCACTGGTGAGTCACTGGTAGATCAATGTTATACAACCTGGATCCCTGTAGATGTTTGAGACTAAATTTGAAAATAACTTTTTGCTCCCCAATTGAGGACCACATTTTGTTATTCCAAAACCTGCTGCAGACAGATTTCCTGAAAGTTGGGCTGAGTCTCTGTAGCCCTTCCAAAATGATTTCTCATCCCCTGTAACTCATGCTGGGACATCCCATCCCTATTAAATCGCAGTCAAGCTAATATTGTTGCATCTCCTGAAAGGATATACTGAGAGAACAAAAGTAACAATTTTACTGGAAAACATCCCCCACAAGTGAACGTCTGCATGCACGCATACACACCCATTTTACTCTCCAGTGCAGTGTCCCCTGTTTCCCCTCCCCTGTAAATTTTTGGTAGTGTGGAAAAAATTGATTAAGCTTTGTAGTCAACGTACTGCTTCAGGCCTCATTCTCCTGGCTGAGAGTTCTTCAGCTGTCAGGGGCAAAGGGTGGGGGAGACACTTGTCCCTTTTACCAGCATTCTTGGAGCAGCCTGCTAGGGGCGGAGGGGGGTGAGTTAGAGCCCGGCAGATGCCTTTTTTGTCAAAGACAAAAGACCCCCAGCCATCCTCTCCACTTTTCATCACTTTCATCCAGGGCAGATCAAAGCACTGCTCTACATATGAAAGGGACCTGGCATTATGCGCCTCAAATTAGCCTATCGCCACCCCGCTAGCCTCCGAAGCCTCTCAACAAAAGCTCTCACATCTGTTCGATCCCTTTGCCTCATCTTCTCTCGCTCTTTCTGGGTACGCTCTGTGTATGTGCGTGTGTGTGTGTTCTCAGCTCTCCGTTTGAAGAGCCATCCGGATCCCTGAACTTAGGGAGAACATCTTCCGTTCCTTCAGGAGAACTGCTCAGCAGCTTTTAATTGCCCCGGGCCTAGTTCTCGCCTGCTACGCTCACTCAAGCTGCTCACACTCAGGATACTTGAACAATTGGCCGTTTCTCCAGCTCCCTCTCTCTTCACCTGACGCAGGGGACCCGGGCTCTGTGTGCTGGAAGCGGAGACTGCTGCCCTGAATCAAAGCGATCCTGGAATCAAAGGCAGCATGGCTATGAAAGTCAATAATCCTCTTTTGTCATGGTAATGGTCCATGCCTGAGCGCTGAGAAGAAAAGCAGGACTCTGCTCAGATGCTGTGTATATTTCCTTAGAAGTGCTACGCCTGCCTCTCAGCTGCTTTTGAAGCCCTTCTCAAAGCCTATAACCTGAATGTTCTTCGGCGGCGGCTATGAGGAACCACCCTGAAAAATGAATACACAAAAAAGGCTGGGCAAGATTTCAGAGTGGGCTGTTATTTTATACAATGGTCGTTTCCCATTAGTATGGGTTCTACGCCAGTGTTTCACTTGCAAGTTATCCCAGTTCAGTCTTCAACTCAATATATTTACCAAAAACATGTTTGCCCACAGACATCCTGAGCAGTATTGTTGCTAAGGAGTTGCTAATTTCTCTCTATTGAGCTTAAGGTCATGTCTTATCCACTTACATGGCAAATACAACCACTGTGAAGATTGTGAAGATTTCTGCGAAGATTCACTCAGTGAAGATTCACAGTAACCACATTAGTAACACACACTCATTTCTCAAGCATCCATTCTATTGATGTCCACTTGGGTGCCTTGACTGGGCCATTGAACCTTAACGATGCTGCACTGTCATTCACCCACCTTTCACTGCAGCAAACACACTTGTCCCTGACTCAACTGTGACTCACATGGGAATAAGGAATTCCCACATGAAGAATTCTGAAGCAGTCATCAATTTCTGCAATGAAAGGTGGAACAAACACAATAGCAGTCTGGCACTTGCGTCTTCAGTTTCTATACTTGGTTGTTGTTGTTTTGTGCCTTCTAGTCATTTATAACTTACGGTGACACTAACGTGAACCTACCATGTGGTTTTCTTGGCAAGATTGGTTAAGAGGGTGAACAAACATGAGGCTGAGAGAATGTGACCTCCCAAAGGCCACTCAGTGGGTTTCTGTGGCTAAACAGGGATTAAAACCCTAATATCCAGTATAGTCCATTGCCGAGACCACTACATCCTGATGGCTGGAAGCTCCTCGCTTCCTGTATTTCCTGTTACTCCTAATGGATAGCAAAGGAAGATTCTCTTGTGCTTAATTTGGATTTCTGAGAAAGCAGGCAGGTTGTAATATTAAAACAAAACAAAACAAACTACACTGCAGCTTCAACGTAATCCAAACCCAGAGATAAAGGTAAGCTTTTAACTTGTTCTTTAATTTTAACCCATTTTGGCTATAAAAGGTTGGTGGAAGGCAATTTGCAGAAATTGCAGTGAAAACATTTAAGACATAGCCTAAGACTAACAGAGACAAAACTAGTAAGTTCTAAAGACACACCCTATAAAGCCTGAGGGAGAGGGGAACCTGTGGCGTTGCAATGTTCTTGGACTACAGTCCCATCAGCGTTGGGCTAGTACAGTTAATTGTAAAGGATCAAGAGAACTGTAATCCAACAACTCTTGGTCACAGGTTCCCTACTCTTGCCAAGAAATATTCCTTTCATTGAAGCAATTTCACAATAAACTCCTCAGTTGCTAGAAGAGCCCGCTAACAAACTGGCTGAGAAAACACACATAGAATGATCTGGAACAAAGTTTGCGTTTGTAAATATCCCCGAACAGAGCCTACTTTTATGCATTTGAGGCAAATTGATTATCTTCTGTACTGTATTGCATTGCATTGTATTTATTTGATGTATAATCCATACATTATACTATCATTACCAGGCAGATGTAAGTTAAGTGGTGGAATGAAACTTTCAAGAGCCAAACTTAAAATGTCAGATAATACCCCCCTGCCACAATTGGATCCATTTCATGTCAAGTCAAAACAACTTCAGATTCAGACTGAATGTGAAATGACACTTCCATCCTATGTCCACTGCTTTCCTGTTCTCTCTGCCAAGTTTCCTCCCTTCCACAAAGGGAAAGGAGTTTATCACACAGCAAGAAAACCCTACCTAGTAAGTCTCTTTTGGGCTGCCAATAACACATGGAGCATCATTTCTTATCAGAAATTGTGGAGCTTGTACTCAAGCAGACATTATCAAGAACAGAGAGCTACCGCCCTGGAGGTTATTCTGATTTAATAGCATAGCCTCTACCCAGAGGTGTTTACATGGAAATAAAATATGTGACGTGATGTCTTTACATTGTGCACTTCTCTGCCTGCATTAAGCAGCAGTGGCTGCAGTTAGCAAAGGAAACATACTGCATGGTGACATTAAGGGACTCAGTTGCAGCACTTGGAAGCCTCCTCAACTGGGATAACGCAAAGGAAAACAAAACCCAACCAAGATGGCCTTGTCCTTTCTCCACTTTTTCTGAGCAGAGAAGAGAGAAGGTGGTTCTCTAGCCAAAGTACTGGACAGAAGCCAGAGCTTTAGATGGAGAACTCAACTGCATCAGGCATTGGAGAGAGGGAGTGTGCCATAGCCTGACAACAGAGGCCTTGCCATGCCACCTGGTGTCATTCAGCTGCGCCCCCCATTCACCCTCCTGAATTTTGTATTTCTGTACCATACATGATAACAAAAAAGAGGATAAACTAGGCACAGAACTAATCTGGCCTTTTAAATCCAGAGTGGTGATCACAAAATTGCTGGACTGCTACCCTCAGCATTTCCTACCACCAACTATGCTGGCTAGGACCACTGGGACTTGTAGTCCATCAACATCTGGACAGCCATATGATTCCTACCCCTGGTTTAAATTACCTCTGTTTATTGATCCTGTTCCACTGGAAGTTGCTAGTAAAGGCCAAACATATTTTCCTATTAACAGACAAAACACATGCATTTGAACCTAAAAGTAGAAGGCCCAGGCTGTAACAACATGACGTGTACATATTAAGGGCCTTATTGCGTAAAGACCAATGCTGTATTTTCCACGAAATCCTTTTACCACAGGCCAAGTCAGCCAGAATGTAGGCTGAATCTGCCTTCTACTGCAACACACTGGCCACAAGTTTAGCACATCACTTTTCATTATAGGCTTAAAATGCTTATACAGTAGACCCCAGCCCTGCCCATGCAAAAGTTTTGTACCAAGACCCAGCACGAATGGCGAAAAATGCAAACACTCATACCCCATGTTATTAAATGGCAGTAATGTGCACACATACTTCAGTGCACCCATGTTTACATCACTGCCATTTCAGGTGTACAACACAACACTCTATGATCATTAGAATCCACAGATACAGAGGTTGTGTATATAGAAGGTCTACTGTTCTGTTCATTCACAAGAAAATTAAGAAGTCAGGATGTACACTAGGAGTCCCAGTTATACTAGTATTGGGGTGAAAGGCAGGTTTGATCTTTCTGAACTGTATTTTGGATTATAAACTACTTACTTTGTCCCTTAAAAAGCATGGAGCATCATCTTCTTAGTCTCACTGTGGCTTTCTTTTCTTGGTTTTACTGAGGCATGACAGAATCTTCAGAACTTGCTATACACATGTTGTACTTGAACAAAGTCCTAAATCTTAAGCCTTATTCTGAGAAAGGTTCACTGATATCTGGTAAATTTTTGATGTGTCCCCAAGAAGAGTCCCACAAACCACAGTTGTTAATCACAAGCTACAAAGTTACCCAGTTGGTTGGGGAAGCTAGATTCACATCTATGATCAATCAGTCAAGCCTAACCTACTCACAAAAGGATCACATGCTAGGCTGGTCTTGTCATCCAAAACCACAAGCTCATAACAATGACAAACAATGCTCCAGCAGAAGCAGGAACTCCTAACAACTGTTCCTGTGCCAGTTTGTTGTTTGCTAATTGCGGTCAAGTTTGGTCTGACTTATGGTGACCTGAGGAATGTAAGTCTTCCAAGTTCCTTTGTTTATCAAAAGCCCCCCTCAAGTGTCGCAAACTCAGGACTGTGATTAAGTCTATCCACCTGTAACAAAGTCTTCCACTGCCCACTGCTTTCAACTTTACTTGAGCTTGTCTAGAGGTTCTAGCAGGGGAGCTCAGCTATCGTACACCCTTGACCGACAAACGGTACACTCCTTCTATCTGAGATGGTTGTCCTCTTTCCCTGAGTGTGCAGCTTCAGGAGGGACACACATCGAGTGGCAAGGGAAGAAGGGGACACCTGCCTAGCCAGCCAAATTGCCTGAATCAACCCTGGCAATCAATGGGGTGACAGATGTCGCAGCCAGGGGAGAAAAGCTTTTGACGGACACATAAAAATTAAAATTTGTTGAATTCTATATCTTTTTCCTTACTTTTCTGACTATACAGATGTAGTATAAGCAGAAACCTTTTTAACGGGTTCAAGCTAGTTTAAGGAGTATTAAATAGAAGAAATGTAATTGGAACATAAAGGTCCAAGAGAAGATTTTATTTGTTTAAGTTTATTGCTCTTGTTACAGCCCTTATCATGTTTAATTATAGATTTTACAGATAACAGAGACCGATATAATTTGTCCATCTTACTATTTTTCATTTTGTATTAATGAATATTTATATTCTATTTATTGCTTGAGTTTACCCTCTATGTATAAAATGGTAAAAAGGAAAGATATACGTATCCATCTAAAATATTTATCTATGTATGGTTGAGTGTAAAGAGTTTAAGGTGAATGTATGTATGTTGCCTTTTTTTGGTGGTGCCATTTCAATAAAAAAACTTTACTGAGCATTATCATCTTTTCTGTAAGCCATGTCATCTCACAGTATGTCTTGGAAACATTATTTTCAGTTGCTTTTCTCATGTCCTCTCGCTATGAAAACTCCATCAGGTTTTAAGACTAGTGGTTAGCAGTTCCACTATATTCTGTGCTAGTTCCTTTAGAACCCCTGGGGGGAAGGGGAGGGGAGGTTAATCTGCTCCTGCTGATCTAGAAATACTTAATTTTACTAAGTACTATTTCATCTCTTCCATTCCTGTGCCTAAGCAACATACATGAGAATCAGTTGTCCAGATTCTCACAGGAAGTTACACAAAATTTCCTGAACCTGGGAAACAAAAATAAGAAGTAATTTTCTAAGTATTCCCTATAGAGTTCTTGCAAGTTTCATAAAACATAAGGTTTCCACTTCTGAACTCAGAAAATCTCTGTGCCCCACTGTATCTGCATATGATATTGGATATACAAAGCTATAGCGATAGTCTTTCAACAGTGATAAGAACAGAACACTACACTCAAACTGGTATATCTGTAGAAAGCATTCAGAGCACTATTTTTCAAAATCAGCACAAGAACTGTGCAACTGTGGGCCACCAGACATTTTCATATTACAGTTCCTATAACTCCTCACTATTGCTATGCTCACTAGGGCTGACAGGAGCCATAGGCTAAAACGTGTGGAGGACAACAATTGCCTACTCCTGGTCTATACCACACATTGAAACTGAATACAGAAACATATTGCATTGTTAAGTCTGCACCAACAAAGAATTTTGGGAAACATTAAATTTGACGCAGATGTTCCTTACACCTTCAGTGAACTAAGGTAGCTTTCAGTCACAACTGAAGAAGTCTAAAACTTGTTTACCATTGTTCTTTAGTCTTCTGCTAAAAGAACTAAATATTAAAGACAGCCTTCATTCTTACCAGGTAAACAACACCACTAATTTATACTTCTTAGAATTCGACTCTACTGCTGAAACTCATGGTTTCATTAACATATATGAAAGGAAACAATAATGTGTCTATTTTATTTTGTTTCTACTGCTGAGAACTGGTAAACCAAAGCAGGGAATCATGTCTTGTAGCTTTTCCTGGATTGCATTATTTTGAACAGCAAATATAAATATAGCCTTGGATTGGCCAAAGGGCAGAAAAAAATGTTGCTATTGTTTTTAAAGACAAAAGAATAAAACAAGTCTTAGTCATCTAGAGCAAACAGGATTTGTTCATCTTACTTCATTTTATTTGAAAAATATCATCCTTCAAAATGTCCAGGAAATTTCCATGGACATGGCAATCCCAGAAATTTCCCAAACTTCAAACATCCCTCTTCCCTTTCCCCCCTTCTATTTCCTTTCTAGAGGACAATAATGAAACTCTATAAAACAAAAGCAAAAGCAAAATAACCAGGGGGGATTATGTCAAAAATGGCACTCCTGAGTCTCCCCATCTTTCCATAATTCTTTAGGCCAGGGATATATTATGTTATCCATGTTAACATCCTTGAACACTACTTTTTGAACTTTTCAGCTTTCTGGTAGCGGGGAGATGCCAGGATTAGTACTCCAACAAGCAACTTTATCAACTTCTATCCTAGGTCCTATCAATGCTCATTTCTCCACCTCTACTGGCTGCCATTGGAGGGAGTAAGGAAACTCACAATGTAGTATCAGGACACCCAGGGTATGTTGACCTAGAAATACTGCAGAGAGAACAGGGTGGGAGAATCAGCTCTAAGGTGCCATATTTGGTGATAGACCAAATGTTGTCCAGTCCAGTCAAGCCCTTGATTGTTAGGAAAATGACCCTTTATTTCAAAGGTTTACAGCTCTGTAATAAAGACTGGTGGCTTCACATAATTACTTAATGCAGAAACATCACTTAGATATATTTTGCCTTTCTTTTCTGACTTCTTGTTCAAAGATTGGAAAGTTAAAGTTAAAAAGTTTTGTTGAGTCATTGGCAGATTATAGGAGTAGACAGAGCCCATGGCAGCTACTAAGAAATTTACTCCAGCTGGATAAATGGCCGACATTGTACACAGACCATTCAAAACACCCCCAGCTCTGGCACCTGCAAGCACTTCACATCTTCTCCGTCTGGAGAGACTCTGCTCACAGTTACTACAAATAAATCCAGCATTAGCAATGGCAAGAAAAGTAGCCTTGACTTAATCATGCCCTCATTTAAAATGGAGTAAAGAAATAGTTCAAGAACATTAGCACCAAGCCCACTTCAAAGCATTAACCAGCAAATCAGCTGATGCTTTGGCATCTCTCTTGCCCTATACTGATGTAAACATGCATCTTTTCCTGGTAATCTCCTTAAAAGCAACCTTCTAGCGTCAATCACTTCTCCAATTTCCAACACAGTTTGATTCCAGCATCTGCCATTTCTTCCTTTGAAAGAAAAAGGGAAAGGAAACTTTGAATAGCACATTACAAAAGAGGCTCTTACCCAAATAGCTAACCATCAAAATCAAATACCTATTGCAGGAATAAATGCTTTTGAGAGGAGGAAATAAGCAAAGAAAAACCAATTGCATTTGTGCAAAAGGAAAAGGCTGCTTGAAGTGCTCAGGGAACTGGTCATAATAACCAAATAGCGCATCAGAAGCATCTATTTACCTGAGAATGAAATTTTAAAAAATCTAGTATACCTGTTCGTAAGGAAAGGGATTTTCTTCCTTTTCTTTGAAAACACATTATCTTGCATCAAAACTCATAGAGTGATTGTTCTTTGGAATAATTTTGAGAATACATATGAGCTGAGTATGTTGAATTGTATTAGCTATTCATGTAGTTTTTCTAGGAAGAAAAAAGAAATAGGAGCCAATCATCTGAAAAATCAGTTGTTTGAAAAATATGCTATCTACTCCACTGGTAACCTTGGGGAAGTCATATTCTCTCAGCCTCAGGAGAAGGCAAAAGCAAACCCTTCTGAAGAAATCTTGCCAAGAATACCTCATGACAGGGTTTCCTTATATCCACTGAAAGACCAAAAAGATTTGAAAGCACACAACAACAAAACAACCATCCTAATGTTTAGGAGTAGGATTTGCACTGGTAAAAAAAGGTCCATGTGGAAGAAAGTGAGAGACAGGTTGTAATTCTGAAACCCATTTCTGATCTTTTATACACAAAATCAGCCAATAACCAAATAGCCACCAGTTCAATGAAAATTACAATTGTATTTAAAATAAACTACAACAATGAAAAATTACAGCACATTCTGGTTTCTATCAGTTTCTGCTCCCCAATAAATCTTCAGAGCAGCATTAGCAACCCTCAAACAACTTCTCTTTTCCAACACTCTCTTGAGAGCATACAAAAACACATCCCATGGTCACCAAACATTATGTTACTAGATGTCCATTTACCAAGAAAGATATTCACACTGAGTATGCATTTAACAGAAGAAGACAGGCACTTTAAAACAAAGTTTGGCTATTTGATTTCAGCTGTCTTGTTGTTAGATCTTATCACAATGGACCAGATTAGTGATTGTTCTAAAACTAGGCAACTGATCTTCTCAACTACAAAAGTTCTGTGTTTGTTTAGATTAGCCATAAGGACTGAAGCTCACTTCACACATTTGCATATATATTTAATTTCAGCCATTCAGAATAAGTACATTAGCTACACTGATATTCATTACTGTTTGTAAATTGACTTTAAACATTTAGATTACTACAACGGTTGAGGTTAGACCACATGTTAGGTGACTCCTTTGTATCTGCCCACAATGAGTTTATACCTGGCTACAAGTCCAGTTTGCACCACGGATGTAGAACATATCTGCGGCATGCAAGGTCTGGTGGCAGAAAGATAAGGAATTCTCCGTAGGAAACAGACAAGAAAATTTACCAAGTATGAGAAGTATGGAAAACACATCAGCCTGATGTTCTATTCATATGTAGCAACATACAGTGGTTCATCAACCTTTGCGAGACTTTGGGGTGCAGAACCCTTGCAAAAGTTTTAAAAAACACAGATAACTCCCCCCCCCCGCCCAAGTGAGCACTCCTCCTCCCATTCCCTTCTGGGGTTTCCCCCTTCCATTTTCCCCCCTTGCTTTTTGCCCAGGCGGCTGTGCTTTCCTTCTCCACACCCGGGGAAAAGGCAAGCAAATGGAAGGAAGCAGCCTCACATGAAAAGAAGGCAAAAGCAAGCCTTTCCTCCTCCATTTGGCTTGCCTTTTGCTCAGGCATGGATAAAGAAGACAGGGTGCCTGGGCAAAAGGCAAGAGAAAGGAGAGGGGAGGCATGAGTGTGAGCCTCTCACCCATCATTCACTTGCCTTTTGCCTGGATACAGAGAAAAAAAGGCAGGGCACCAGGGGGAAAGGTAAGAGAATGGGGGACACGTACATAAGCCTCTCCCCCTCCATTTGCTTGCCTTTTGCCAGGGTACAGAGAAGGAAGGAAGCACACCTGGGTAAAAGGCAAATGAATGGGAGGGGAAAAATGGCAAGCAGGCACCTCTCAGATAATCAAATTCACAAAGATCAAACCTGTGAATGTGGAGGAGGGGCTGCACTTCAGTTAACAAACCCTTTTGACAGTGAAGCTCCATTTTACAAAGTCTTTTTAGACCTGTCTGACCCCTCTCTTCCTCCTCAGTCTCTGTCTAATTTGAATAATTTTTTAGCAGCATTGGCACTGGGAAAATGGCGATGGGCTGCGGAAATACAGACTTCAAGTGTCAGGTTGCAGCAGCAGTAAATATCAGTGCATCCATACCTCTGCGTGCAAGTGTAGAGAACAGCTACCTTTGGAATCCCTTACTGAGCATGCATGAACAGCAAAAAATAGAAAAGGCATGCAGGTAAGCCTGACTCACAGCTACTTCCAACTTGTTAAAAAGGCATAAATCTATAAGTTCAGCCACCATAATAGAAATCATAAGAGAAGTGGAAGAGGCTGGTAAAAGAAAAAGTCAGCCCTGGCTGCATTTTCAAAGCTGCCTTCTTGTTGTCTCTGGAAGGCTCGAAATGTTTTTCTTTACTTATGCAAGGCTTTTTGTTTGTTTCATTTCACATGTGCATATAGTTAGCTTTGAATCAAAAGTTACTTAAACATCTTAAAATGCTCCTTCTGAGGTCTTTCTGTACTATGACACTGGAGCCTCTAATATATCCTAAACCATGCTAGTATGATCCAGGTAGAGCGGAAGAGAAGATGTAAGAATTATTTTCTTCATTTTTTTTCTTTTTTCATCCTCCTTGCTCCTGGCTATGGAGGGGAATGATTTATATCAGCATCAAGACCGGCATATATTTACCCCCAGGGTGGGGTCACGTGAGTGGTTACTGTGGCTTCACATGTCTCTCTTCCCATGCAGGGACCACCTACCTTCCCCTCTTCTTCAGAACTCCAACCTAAAAAAGATAAGGAGCATGGAGTTTTCAATGGTGGTGGTGGGATGGGATACCCAGTCTGTCCTCTATGCTAGGGCTATAGG
The DNA here is from genome assembly GCA_948472985.1 of Iguana delicatissima. Classification (NCBI taxonomy): domain Eukaryota; kingdom Metazoa; phylum Chordata; class Lepidosauria; order Squamata; family Iguanidae; genus Iguana; species Iguana delicatissima. The sequence goes on from CAOKZL010000349.1 coordinate 1,882,324, forward strand.
ATCCTATAGTAGCATCCACTTCCTGCTGATGAATTTTTAGAAATCCACAAATATTATGCATTTGTGGGAAAATACCCCCTTCCCATTCTTAATCCCCTCTCTCAGTGTAATTTTCCAGGTAAGTTTATTTAATTAGCCAATTCTCATTAAACCAGTTAATCTATGCATTTTTATGCATATAATTTTTATACATGCTGAGATCAATAAATACTACTAATTCAAAATGACTACCACTGTTGCTTCTACACAGAGACTATTGTTATTTCATTCACTTATAGCTAGTCTCTTCTCCCAGTACTAGGATTTAAAGGAAGCTTAAGTATTTAACTCTTCATGCTGAATATTAAAACCAGAACACATGAAAAACATATAAAAACATCAATAAAATAAAAAAGTGACTAAACAATCTACACACACACACACTCCATTATTCCATTAAAGTCCAGTGTAGCTGATTCCTGAAAGTCCGCCAGAAGAGGAAAGCTTCCACTGGGTGGAAGAAGGACAGCAAGAAGGTAGACATCTTAGCCCTCCTAGGAAGGAAGTTCCAAAGTCTGGAAGTGTTCACCAAGAAGGCCCCATTCCTTCTACTCATCCTCCATGCCTGGGAAGACATGGGACTGGGAGAAAGGACTCCCCCAAATATCTTACAGCTTGGGGAGGCTCATATAGGGAGATACCGTCTTTCAGATATCTTAGACTTTTAGCTGCATAGGTCATGACCAGCATTTTCCATTGTACCCAGAAACAGACTGACAGCCAGTGGAGCTGTTGCAGCAAGTGAATGTATGCTCCCTGTAGCCAGATCCAGCTGAACAATCTTGAATAGATTTTCAAGACAGAACAGAGGGTCAGAAAAGAAAGTGTATTAGCCACTAATGCAGGGATAGGCAAGATGCTGCCTTCCAGATGTTGCTGGACTGGAGATCCAAACCTTCCTCATCACTGGCTATGCTGGCTAAAGCTAATGGGAGTTACACTCCAGCAGTATCTGGAGAGCTGAGCACTGTCCACCCCGACACACAGCATTACCTTGTGCTCTGGCCCCTGCCACAACAGGTTTACAAATGTTATAATAGAACTTTTAATACTTGATGGAGTGCCACACAAGTCTAAAAAGCAAACAGAAAAATAGTAAAACAGCAGTGTTCCTGGGAACATATGGACCATCTTGCAGATAATATAGAAGTAAATTCAGTTTTGCTGTGAAGTGTACCTCACTGGAAAACTACAGCTGAGAGACAGAGTTTTACCAATAGAAACCTCAGACCTCCAACTATAACCAAAACAGTGCTATCCACACACAAAAAGAATGGAGGATCCCAAAGTATGAAGAGAATGCCAGCATGATATATGGTTTGAGTGTTGAACTAGAAGACTGGGAGACCGGGGTTCAAATCATCACTCAGCCATGGAAACCCACTGCATGATCTTTAGCAAATCACACTCGCTCAGCCTCAGAGGAAGGTGAGGGTGTTGGAAAAATTCTAGCATTCTCCCTCCCTGCCATCTTGTTCTTACAGCAAGTGGGCATAGTTCACATAGGGCTTCCTTTCTCTTTTGCATGCCAAAGCTCCACCATTTGTCTTTCTGTCATTTAAATGCATGATCATAAATACCTTTGGTGTTCAGGTGATCAGATCATGTGACCCAGGACAGTTGCTTGGGTCATAGGTCTTATAAAAGAATGAGACCCCTCGCAGCTCTCTCTCTTCTCCTCCATTTTTGCTTCCTCTTGCTCCTCTCCAACCATGCTTCGCATCTCCATCAGAAGATGGCGAGTTAAGAATGAAACTACTACTATTCATTAGCTAGTTAGGATGTAGGTTCCCCAATGCATATGTAAATGTAGAAGCCATTAGCAAACTTTTCTAAATTTGTAACTTGAAACTGTCTGCATTTATTTAGTTCCTTCAGTCAGTTTCAGATCAGAAAAGCCACACTCAAATTTGGGCATACTTTTTCTGCTACTCTGCCAAAATGAGGTTGAATCCTTACAGTTTTAGCTTCCACAGAATTTCCCAGTAGGGCTAACACCCTGGGAAACTCTAATTCCCAACGGAGGGCAACCCTCCTCTGAACAAATTCTGCCAAGAAAACCCTGTGATAGGTTGCCTTAGGGTTGTTGTAAGTCAGACGTTAGTTGAAGGCACCCAACAAAACTGTATGAAGATATGCAAGCAGAACACTCAAGATGTAAAATAACTCCCTCCCCAGCACCACAAATAGTCCCAGTATTCCCTCATCTCAAGATTGAGAACTGAGCATGTGCTACAGCCATAGAATCCTAACAATTGTGAAGAAAAGAAACTGAAAAGTGGGTGATGGACATGGAATGACCATCCTTCCATGAACATGCTTCACTCCACAACATTGTCTTGCATGTCTTGTTTGCTCTCTATATTTCTGATGTTCAGACATGAATAATGATACTTATTTGGCAAAAACTGCACCATCTAAGCAAAAGAAGACTCAGCTGTCTCAGTCTCAGTGGTTTATAGTTTTTTTTTTTTTTTTTTAAGTTTGTTGAAAAACTCTTTGTGCGGTGAACGGGCTGGGGACAAGTCAATGAGGACTGAGCATGTCCAGTGGCAACACAATGCAGTTGCATTGGCAGGAAGAATGGAAAACTAGTCAGAAGGAGGAAAGGAATGGAGAATCCCGGAAGAGAACTTGGCCAGCTAACCTAACAATTTTTGAATATTCCAGAAAAACAGCTTATAAAAGCTCAGAATTGCCAAGAGTGCTAAGTACAGGCTTAGCATGAGTACCCTGCATCATGTTAAGACTAACTGGTGCTTTCCAATCAGAGATGCTGCCTCACAATAGTTCTGTGAGGAAAATCCATTCAAGTCATAACTGCAGATGAGCAATGCTTCCCTAACATACTGCAGGTGTCACTGTAGGCATGGAAATCCTAGTCTGTGAACTCCGTTTTGAGTAGGTGATATTTGCAGACAAATTAGTCAACTCTTTTGTGATTAAGTAGATTGGAATGCTGTACTTTAAATATTATTATAATGATATTCTAAGCTTCCCCAGTCAGTCCGTTTATAAATTGTACAAATAAGGCCAAGACAAAATGGCAAGCAATGGGTTGTGGAGCCAAGAATGGGAGGGACAAGAGAAAAATTTTTCACTCAGCTAAAAATTTAAACACTTAGCACATTTGTGGATACTATCCAAGAGAATCTCCTGCCATACAGTTTTACACAGAAGCGTTCAGCCTGTCAATTAAAAATTCTTAAACTTGTTCATCTCTCTTTTCAGTGTGTGTACATGTCTTCAAGTCACCTGTCAACTTATGGCGATCCCATGTGTTTTCTTAGGCGAGGAATATTGAGAGGTGGTTTTGCCCGTTATAAGACTGACAGAATAGCTCCATGGTTCTTGAAGAAGCAAAATCATACAGCCTCTTGAGAAGTCATCTCACTCTCTGTTTTCAAATTCCTTATCGCTTGGAGAAGTATGGAATGCATTCTTGCTTTACTCTCATTCAAGCCACCAGTTCCTCAGCAGATTTTTTGTTTTTTACTTTACTCTCAAACTCATGCCCTAAAAAGAAAAATACAACCAGATTCATAAAGGCTGATAAGTAATGTCAAGTGTTCAGTCCAACCACCCATCCTTGCCATGCTATCTCATATGGGGAATCACTTGGATTACTGTGGAAGTGCTGACACATAAATAAAATAAATGAATAATAAGTAAGTATAATAAGTAAGTAGTATCTAAATTGTCAGAACAGGACTGAGGAAATGTAGATTCAAATCCCCATTTGGTCGTGAGCTCACAGGGTGACCTTGAGCAAGACACACACTCTCTCAGTCTAACTTCCTTTGCAGGGTTGTTATCCACAGAGAACGAGAAAGAAGAAGATGACTATGCCCATCACCCTGAGCTCCTTACAGGAAAGGTAGGATACTAAACAAAATCCACCGATAAGCTAAACTAAATAAATACGAAGTCAGCTGTAATTATCCAAGTATAACCAGCCTCTTTAGCAGAAGTAGGAATCATCCAACCTATGGAGTGTGTAACCCATTAAGCTCCCATGTAGACCTTGGGTCATCCTGGTTTTTCCCCCAAACCACCACCCCACCACCACTTATTTAAAGCTAAAAGCCACATCCTTCAGCGGGAAAAAAAAATGGTGATGGGGCCACCATTTTGTGTTGTAATACTGTTTCAGGAGCCATGACAAAACAACTGACAATTGCCCTGAAATTTTACTGGAAATAGCCAGAACATCACATTTGTTTCCTCGCAAATCGCAGAGATCCTGGCATTGAAAATGAGCTTCCACATGGAATAAATTCCTCTTTTATAGCAACAGTTTCCAAAACAGTAAACTTTTCCTAAGCAATTTCACCTAAGAAGTCAACATGCTTCAACTAGATCATCTTGATGTCTCCCTTACAACTGATTGAATTATTCCCTGGTTGAGACACAAGCATTCCAACCTAGTAAGATATGAGACAAAGCCAGAAAAGGGCCTATTTCCTTTTTGAAATTATCTCAATGGATCCATACCATAAGCAGGGGTGTCATATCTAGTCAGTTCCCAGAAAACTTCCACTTGTTGTTTCTATTGCCATTTGGATGCCACAGGCTTTGCCTGGATCCTCTCCAACACCTCACTAGGTGACAGTGATGTAAGCAGCAGAAGATGGCTTGAAAGCAGAGAACTCTGCATGCTATGAAGCTGATATTGAGGTGTCAGGCATACAAGTCTACAATGCTTTTGTAACATGAAAGCAGTCAGTCAAAGAGTTTTTCCATGGCATCAGAAACCCAAAATGTTTCCAATCATTCTCTCTCTCTTGCAGAATTCCTTTTTTGGGGGAGGAGGGGAGTGGTGCAGTTTCCAAATATTTCAGATTATAGTGGACAGCTCCCCCCCAGCTTTTGTTTAAAAAGAGATCAGTTAAGAAAACACCATTAACTATTGCAAAACAGAAGTGTAAACCACAAGTAACCAAACAGCGGCTGTTTAATTGTAACATTTAGAAGACAAGGCAGATAAGCGAGGTCTCTCTGCAAATTTAAAAAAAAATGGCAGGACATAGCTGCAGTATGTAGCGAGTGTTCAACCATTACCTGACCCGATCTTCAGCACCTCCCATCCCAGCAGAAAGGGAGCCAATCTCCATTAAGTCTTTCCAGTTGTTGTTGTTGTCATGTGCCTTCAAGTTGTTTCCAAATTACGGCAACCATAAAGCAAACCTATCACAGGGTTTTCTGGGGGCTGAGAGAGTGTGACACGCTCAAAGTCACCCAGTGGGTTTCCACAGCTGAGTGGGGAACTGAATTCTGGTCTCCAGCGTTGTAGTCAATGCTGAAACCACTACATTATGCTGGCTCTTTTTCTGATTACTCAACTCAAAATGGCATTTTCAGCAAGAATTAACCAGAAGCTAGGAGCCTTGGCCTTCCAGATGCTGATGTTTTTAGCTCCAGAAAACATAAGTGCTGATCAGAGAAGATGGGCACTGCGGTACAACATTTGGAGAGCTACTGGCTCACCCCCATCCCTCAATTTAAAGCATACACCCCACAATAGCAGACATTTGAGCAGTAATTTGAAAAGAAATTATTAATTTTTAGCTGTAAATGAATATGGTTTGATGCTTAAGATATGGGAAAATCTAGAATCTAGATAATTTGCATCTTTATCTATTCTAGAAAGGTGTTCTCCATGCATCATACGAGGATGAGGTGCCAGGAATGTCAGGATAGCAGACTTCCTTTCCCTGATACCCAGCTACAGTTCTGAAGAAATTAGAACCTTCCCTTTCTGTACAAGACAAACATAGTATAGTATTACATGTGAATCTTAAATTGTGGTTAAGTTCAACTATAGTTAGCTGCATATACTGTAGTTTGAAAGTGGTTTGTTTTCATAATCCCTAGTCAAAACTAACTGCACTTTATAGGGACACGAGTATCATAACAAGCTGCAGTTAGTCCAAAATGGAAGCAAAAGCTTCCAAACGCCTCCTTATGGGCATGCTGGGAAAGGAGGTAAATTAAAACCTAGAACACCTATGATTTGCCCATATAACACTGAACTGTGTTGCTTACTCTTACATGAGAACACAGCCACTGTCTCAGAGTTTCAGAGACTGTCAGCAAGTTACATGTAATTCACAAGATCTGAGCACAAGTTGGTCTCTAACCTATTGTACAGACTGCATGGAGGGGCATCCTGACCTGAGAGGAATAAAGCTTCCATTTTGCTTGAGGTCTTTAACAGTTGGACTATTACCTTCCTCCTATGCCTCTGACACTTCATTGTGGACTGCTTCTTTCCATTTCTCCTCCTTAGCATCAGACTCAATCTCTCGTTTCTAGCACAAGCAGCTTTTACCAACCCAAAAGCTGGGACAGTTTTTCTACCTGTTCTGTGTATAGTCCCAGCTAGGAAGGACTTTGGGTGAGACTGATGGCTTCATTCATTTATTACATGCTTTATTTAGAAATTCTCTCCACTATGTGAGAAAGACCTTATGTGATAAAGAAACTGCCAGGTATTAACACACAGATACCACCATATTAGTTCTTGAAAGTTTTCAGTAATTGCCCAGGCTACTCCAATGTGCAAAATTTAAGGGCCCAAGCATTTTAGCTCTCTTTCCCCTTCCAGATCACTCACTGACTAGCTGAAAGGAAGGAAGGAAGAGCAAACTTTTCAAGCATGTAGGTTTAGTGTATTATCTCCAGGCCTTTTAGAACAAAATGATTGAAGTTATCAATCTGCAACCCAGCTCCAGAGTGGCACCAAACCTAAGCCCTTTGAGCCATCACGGGATCTCAAGATGTCACAATGAGAAATCCTTGTGAATGTATGGATGGTGGAGTGCGGGGGAAGAGGGGCCAGAAAAAGAATCCCAAGTTTGACGAGCAGTTGTTTGTGATCACATGCCATGACCAATGGCAAACTGAGGGAGACAAGAGTGCCTTTATCAAGGAGCCCTGAGCAAGCTCATAATTACTGGAAGTTATGAAAACATTACACTCCAGCTAGCAGGAACTATGGACCACTGTGCAGATGGCATGTCTTTACTAATCCAAACTGACAGGCTCCCCGACATGCTCAAAGCAGCCCTTTAAAGGATCCTAATAGTTCTGAAATCTTAGCAGTATTAGCAACTGCCTTTGGAGGCGGCATTGGCCTACTGTTGAGTTGCTACTGGCTCCCAGTCTATTCAAAGCGTAGAAGACAACGCTCCGCTCACAATCATACCCAACACTGCCGCGGTAGAAGTCCAGTTTTGCAGGTCAGTTTTCTCTGCCCATTAACAATGCCTCCAAAAGGGCTAGTACTGTTGAACTGACAAGGACTGAATTAGTGCTCCAAGTGTCATGCAGCTCTACATTTTCGGCCAGCAACAAATATGGAGAAAAGTAGCCTGATCCATTTCAAATAATTACATTGCTATTGCCTTGTGTCACTACAGCTCTCTCGTGAACTTTGAAAGTGATAAGCCAATCTCAGTTTTTCAGTTGGTTATTCAAATTGACTGGATTTTAAAAAGGTTGTGGTGATGATAATTATCTCCCCCAAAATAAAAAGAGATGTTGCCACTTTGGAGAAATCCTGTGATTAGACCAACAGAGCAAAATTAGATAGCATCCCCATAGTAAAATCCATCAGAAACATAAAAGTAATAGATATATGTTAAGTGTCATCATTTCAGAACTGACAAAGCAGTGCAAGGAAGTCCTCTTGTCCATACTTACCTTTATTACTAGCCACACGGTGTAGTGGTTTGAGCGCTGGATCACAATCCTGGAGACCAGAGTTTGATTCCCTAGTAGGTCATGAAAACCCACTGGGTGACACTGGGCATGCCACATGCTCTCAGCCCCAGAAAACCCCATGATAGGTTTGCCTTAAGGTTGCCATAAGCAAAAAACAACTTGAAGGCACAGAACAACAATGGCATATAAAGGCACAAAAGAAAACAAACACACCAGTAAGAGTACACTTGTGTGCGGGAGCTTTCCCACCATATGCAAAGCAGCACTTGATGAGGCCAACAGTCTCAGTGTTAACGTCCCTGAAGATCTATAAAGTGATGGCAACGTCAAAAGAACAAACAATATAGCTCCAACAAGTAGGGGCAAATTGATCCTTAATTATTCCTCTGGGAGGCAATGGAAAAGGTTTGCTTTGGTATCTGCTAATACCACACACTTAGATTAGATTTTCTGACAAATGTCTTCAGAAGCATCAACATATTTCTCATGTCCTTAGTGCTTTCTAAGTATACAGAAGAAAATTACCGGAAGGAATTATGTGCTATCTGCAAAACTTTAAGGAAAGGAAGGGACTCACGCTTCTCAAACAGACGATCCCAAATACAATTCACAGCGTTTTCTAGTTAAAGAATCTCAGGTAATAACGTCTGAGGAGAACGTGGAATTCAATTAAAAGTCCAAACGCATATTTGTTTCCTACCAATTTGCCATAACTTCCCCCATAAGAATCTTGGGGGGGGACTCAGAATTCTCCAATAGCAATGATTCCCTCCCCCTTGACAAAATTTAGTATTTTAAGTATTAATTATTCAAATACAAGACACAGAATTCACAAGATTCCCTAGAGAAACAGGGTAACTATTCCAACAGTCCAAATCTATAATGAAGATGTATGAAGAAGAGTGGCTGAAATGGAAGAGAGCTTCTTTGACATTTTCTTTATAAAAAAATTATTATTTATAATTTTGTTTTAGAAGCTGTCTGCTCAGGAAGAAAAAACACATTCTGCAAATAAGAGTCAGCTCTAAAAACAAGCAGGACTAATCATGCAGCCCAGGAAAAAATGGCACTATAAAAGTGTGCGTTCTATAGTCTTTACTCTGCCTAGAGATACTGTGCAAAAGCTAAATCATGATGTAATTCACCTTCAACTAAGAGATAATCTAAAACCTGACCACACATAGCAATCTAGCTAATCCTGTTACAGCAGGCTAACAAGACTCTGAGAAATTTACAAGGGTAGCTACATAAATCTCTTCTAACACCATTATATGACAGACTCAGATTACAACAAATCTCTAACCTAAACATTGTTATGCTCTAAGCTTTAATTGGCTGGACTGGATTTAAATTGGGATAGATCAGTTTGCCAGCACTTCTGTCCTGATTCAAAATGCACTCTCAGTCATACAAAAAAAAAAAATTAAAAAAAAATCTTGTCCTCCAAAAATACTTGGCTGTCCATATCTGACCTTGAGTCACCTCCACCAGCATAATCTCTGGTACATAGGTAAATTACAGCAGCTGAGCTTTCAAAAAAAGTGTACAGCTCACCACAAATGTTAGGTTGAATCCAAATACTGACAAATTATTAAACACGTTGTCATTTCCTAGTTGTTCATCCAGGTCTATCATATACTTGGGGAAGGTGTTGCAACCTTTCAGAAGTATAATCAAAATGCAGGAATAAAAGGGAATTACTGATATACATTCAGACAGTACACTTTTGCATTACATACAATGTTACATGCGTATAATTTTACTAGTCAGTCAGAATTTGAAGATGATCAACATTCACACACAAAAAAAGCCCTCTAAAAACAACCACCAATGGTACCTTTTATCTCCTACACCCACATACCAGAAAAAGTCCATTATCCCATATATTCAGTCTGTTGATTTTGCTCGTTTGTTTTTGCATGACTTGATGTGGATATATTATGCATTTTTACTGGGCTTCTGGGACGTGTGGGGGGAAGTCAAGTTCCATTTTATTAGGGACAGCCAGGGCTCTCCCACTGGCTGATACTAGAGGAAATGAGCCCACCTTCCATGGTGCCACCTGTAGTGTGGCTCACACAGTTCCATCCACCAACAGCTCATTGCCACTTCCTGCCCCCTGATGTCTGTCATCTCAGGTTCCCACCTCACTCTGCCTAGTGGTAGGACCAGCCCTGAAAGTATTATGAAACAACATTTGAGAGCATCAACTGAAGACAACTATAACAGATAACAAAGATTTTGACATATTGCAAAAACTCATATAACCCTTAGAAACTAGTTAAATTAAATTTTAAGTAAGTTTTGGCGAAGTAAAGTGAGGGTTTTTTTTTATACCTCAACTGATCATTTGTCTGATTGTTTGTAATGTATTTTGGTTGAATATTAAGATATCTGAATTAAATACAAATGTTAGGATACAATTCCACTTTTCAAATGTGAGTTTATCATCTGAATTCTCCCCTATCCCAAATCTACACACACACACACACACACACACTTAATTGTGAGAAGAGATGCAAAATCAATTGTATTATATTATTTCTCTCATGTACTGAGGGCCAACAACAAATTTTGAAGTGTACACATACTGTAACATTATCACACTGTACACCTAACTTGAGCACCAGACCTCTTTTCCAGTGAGGGCAAGAAAGACAGCTATACAAAAAAAAAATAACACCCCCTTGGTAGCTATTTGACAATACACTCAGTCCATTCACTCCCATTTCTTACATCTATCTGTCAAATTATTTTTTTTTACTCCAATTTTCTTCTTCTTGCTGTGAATTGTTAGATAAAAACTTAGTTTTTCCACTGGGGTCCACAGCTTTCAACAAATTCTTCAAGGGGTACATGACACAAACATGGACTAAAAAGCCATGGGCAAGGAACTACATGTTAAGTTACCCAGAAAATGAAGGATAATCATTATGTCCAAACCTGGTGTCTTGGTCTGTTGTATACTTTACAAGCCAGAATTGTAAGCTTATGAATCATGGCTTGTAAAAGACATTTAAAAACAAACCCACAGGATTTTAAGTCTGGATACTATAGTAAATTTTCTATTTCTGGTTTGTTTGGCTAGGAGAAGAAGCAAAGCAGAAGTGAACGGGTTACGTGCCCTGGCATGCTATTTATTCATGGTAAGCCACAGTTCACCACAGTAGCAAATATTCTCCTTAAAGACTATGATAATAATATGAAACTTTGCGCATACATAAAAAAAAAACACAATTATAGAACATCTAGTCCAAAATAGCTCAGGACCTACATTTGTTTTCAAAAGAGGCCAAGAAAGAAGGTAGGAAAAATTACTTTTGGGATTACAGCTCCCAGAATCCCTTAAGAAGCATATTTATAATCTAAAAAAGAAACTTTTCCGATTTCTAACTAGGAAAAAAGAGAATATAATATCTCCCTTAAACAAAAAGATATTACACTGAAATTTGGTATGTGTTTGTTAGTACATTATTTCTTATCTGAACTTTTAATATCAAATCAAAGCCCTTTATTCACATTACTATGGGACGAGAAATATCTAGAAAATATTGTAATACAGTCAGCTCTCCACATTTGTGGGTTTCATTTTTGTGGATTTGATTATTCCTGGATTATTTGCTGTCACCTCTGCTGCTTCCTTCTGCCATTTTTAATAAGGATTGCAAGCCTCATGAGACTGAGAAACTGTGAACGAGGCTTGTAAGTCCCTATTAAAAATGGTGTGGGGCAGAAGCGGAGGTGACAGTAAGCCCGACCAGCCACCCACTTCTACCTTGTGAAGAAACCCTGATGCCTCAGAGGAATCCACAGTGGGCTGAATATGGGGATCATACTTTTTTTTGTGTTAAATATGGTTTGGGAGGGCCTAGAGTTATTCACAGTTTTTCTATTTTGATGGGGGTCCTGTGCCCCTAACCCTAGTGAATGTGGAGGGATGATTGTACAATATTATAACATAAAGCAAGGACTCTCAAAGACTGTGGCTAGTAAGTAGGAAATAAGGTATCACTTACAGCCAATTATGCTATGGAAGTATCAACACTTGACAGCCAAAACAAGGAAACAACTGAAAGGAGAATAAGAAATTGGTGGTAAAAAGCAAGAAGAATGTGGAGGCAGCAAACAGAAACCGGTTGTTTACTTTTAATTAAAAAGATGCAGTTGAAGTGACAGATGGGAAGACTGACACCAAATTCAAGAAAAGCAGTGGGTGACCCTTGGATGCATCACACACTCTGAACCCCTAGAAAACCTCATGATAGGATCACCTTAGGATTGCAGTAAGTCAGAAAAGACTTAAAGGCACACAATAACAAACACAAAAACATATTTTTCTGCACACAATAAGTTCACAGAATCCATTGCAAAGAGGTGTGACAAAGGTCACCAACACAACTGGGGTTAAGATGCCCTGCACAAATTAATAAATGTTATGAGCTAGATGATGTTCTGAAGAGGTCATGAAAATTATATGTTGGCCTAACCTCTTAGAAGCATCTCTTGGCTCTATTGGTTCATCCTCTAGAAGAATCTTGAAGGACTATAGATTACTTATTTCAGTACCTGCTATCCCAGTGACTATATGGATATGGCAAAATTCTAAGAGAAAGCGCCCCCTCACCTCAACATCAAATCATTTTCAAACTTGGATTATTAAAAGGACTGTCTCTGCTCTTCAAGAAAGAGTTCTGATCAGAGGGGGTCCATATTCTGCAAGAGAAGTGGAGCTGTTCAGCTGGATAAATTACTTAAATTGAGTACACATGCACAATTCATTCTGCTTTTTTTTCCCTATGCTATCTCACATATTTTATTCTAACTTTCCTATCATGGAGCAGGACAATGAAATATGCAGAGCACTGGAGGTATATTCCCTAACCGCTGGAAATATTACTTAGCCCATCTTTCTTCCTTTTGTTGCTTCAGCAGGATCACCGCATGTCTGCAAACCTGTAAGGGCTAGAAACTCTTGCTTTAAAATAGGAGCTAAGACTTTGATAATATTGTACTTGAACAATTCTGCAGTCCTACAGAACTGCTGCATACACAGCACTGATTAAGAGATAAAGATGAGCAAATTAAGTAGAGTTGGTTTGAAAGACTACCTACTGGGTGGGAGTCTCTAAGTACCCCTAGTTCAATCTTGACTGCTTGCTTACTTTTAACATTTTAATATATATAATACAAGCAAACTGGGATTTATTAGCTGTATTGCTACCAGTGAAGCTACCTATGAAACAGAGGCTATCTCCCCAGAGTATAGCTCGCCAGCTTGAAAATAAAAAGCAAATGTTCGAAACCTTTAGACACAGATCATAAACCATACCTGCACTTAATGTGCATTTCTGACCTTTAAATCCCCTGCCGTTGTTGTTTAAAATTACAACTGGAACATGTTAGTACTTGTTCACTAAATTTTTTATAAGAGAGAAAATGTGAATGAATAATATGAATTTCCCCATTAACCTTCTTTGACTTTTAGCAGATTCTCTTAACGATGTGGAAGCAGTGGAATTTTAGATAACAGTTCTAATGGGCATAATGCAGGGAAATTTAGAAAATTCAAGCCTCACAGATTTTAGCAGTAGGATATAAGGAGATGCTTATTTCTCAAACATTGAGTTAGTGGGGTGTTAATAATGGCCTGGATCCTGTTGGCAGTTTCAGTCCAAATGTAGTTTTCCAAGTTTTATACCAGTGTAAGAAGCTGACCCAAACATTTTGTTGTATCTGTATGTCTGCTCCTTCAAATGGAAGAAGCTTGTGGATTATCAACAGAATTATGAAAGCACAGACTGCCTTTGTCATATATAGACCACAAAGAAAGCTTTGGGTCTCTTACCTGAGAGAAATTCAAACCATTCAGTGGATGACACTGTTCTTCTACTTTTTCTACAGCACCAGTCTGTTTACGCAGCCGTTCAGCTTCCTGGGCAAGGTAGAGATCCAAAACAGGTACACCACGTGACTTGATGTCTACTTCAGTCAGAGAATTCACCATAAGCATGACCCACACTGGTCTTTTCCTTTCCCAGTTGCCCGCAATAGCATTGAAGAGATAGTCAGCATACAGTCCTTTGCCTCGCTGGTCTGGGGTCATCCAAGAAGGCATCATGAGTTTAACATATTCCAAGTGGCGCTTGAGTCGCCGGTAGATGTCCCTTGGAAGTACATCCTGAAGGTTCTCACCTTGCGGAAGGAGCTGGCAACTTGTCAGAGCAGAGATTGTGTAGGGATCTGTGAGGTCCAGTTCAAAGTAAACAATGTGGCTCTGCTGGAAGGCTTTCTTTGAATTCTCAGGAATATGATCCCAGACTCGGGTATATGGGACATGAATGGTACCAAAAAAATATGATGGTGGGTCTCTCTTTATAGTCCACAGGAAGGAATTCAGCTCACTTTGCTGAAGAGAAGGAAACATAGCAGTGAAGACAAGGAGAACTACATATACTGATAAAACACAAGGAGATCAACAAAAGCCATTGGATATGACTAACTCATGACAACAAGAAAAAATAAATCTTAGGGATGAAAGATGGGATACCAGTTCAAATAGTATCAAAGCCGTGTTACAAAAATTTTGGGAGTGCAAGAATAAACAATCTCAGGTGTTGGAAAACTAGCATTTTTCCCCTCAGTGACTATATACATACTGAGGGTGGGGTGGGGTGGCACTTTGGCAGGCCTTTGGGTGTTCTTTCTGAAACCCCGGGGCCTTTTCTTTTATTTGGAGCACAGGGCTGCATGCACTTTGCCTCTTCCACCCTCAAATGTGGTAGAAGACTGTTAGGGGCCAACTTTTCATCCACTTTGCTTATTTAGGTGAAATTATTGGTGGGGGGGCATGGACAGACCTTGTCCTTTGCCTTGGATAAGCAGCAAAATGTCCTGGGCCACACCTTTACGCAAGTTTTAGAGATTGCTAAAATAGCAAACAACAGTAAAGATAAGCAGAAGCATTGGCTAGCAGTTTCGTGAAAACTAGAGGAAAAATAGAGTGAAATCAGGTATAATTTAATGGAATATGTAGCATTATGCACATTGAATGTATTTAATGTATTTCTTTAAACATATACTATTTAGAATAAAGATTTTAAAGAACAAGAGCAGACACGTAACGTTAGGCACTTATAACATAATGTTCTGTAAGTGCCTTTGTAAAACGCACAAGTCCACAGCATCCCCAAATAAGAAAGAAAGTACAGTGCTAAAATCCTATGAACTAGTTTTATTACTTTTAAAATCTCTTACGGAGTTGGAGGCTAGCAGATAACAGCAAAGCAGTTTGGGGAAGGGGGAGAGGCCTTCTTTTATGTGGCGATAACATGAATGAAGATAACCAAAAATCCAGAGAGAAGCGAGAAGTGTCACCTTCCCCCGCTTAAAAGCAAACAAAGAGTCCTGAAATCTGCCACAGGCATGGAGAAGGTTGGAAGGTCAACACTCCTTTGTTTTAAACAAGCCTGATCTTTATGTGACAAAGAGCTCACATAAGGAGCCAAGTCTATGGAAAAGACATCTCAGAAAGAAAAAAAAAGTACTGCCCCCTGGTCAGCTCAGAATTTCATTTAACCTCCCACTCTGTTTTCAGATCTAAGATACTGAAAGACCCAAGAAGAGACAAAGCCTGCAATCTGCAATCCTAGGCAGGACATTGGTGGCAGCTGTCAAGTCTTCCTCATTTAAAACTAAACGTTGGTGGCTGTTTTTGCAGGAGGCCAGCTTGTACTGTCAGAATACTATTCCTCCTCATAGTTCTAAACCCTTATTAGCTGAAAGGGAGATGTGGTTGTACAAGGGAAGCAATATGAAACTGAAGTTGAGCACTTAGGTGCATATCCTTAAATTTTATACTGGAGATCCATCTACTTGATTCTGGTAAGTCAGCCTTTTGCAAACTGGTTCCTTCCAGAGGTATTATAGTCTAATAATTATAGTCTAACTCCCATAGCTCAACTCATCTGGAAGATATGAGGCTGGCGGAGAAGGAAAGTATTAATGAATTGACATCAGTAGCCTCAAAACATCTGTAGGATCCTCCTTGCTTTTTTTTTTTTTTTTGGTTAGTACACTACCCCTGAGACTTTGGGAGAGATGACCAAGGTGCTTTCAGAGTTCTTTGGCTTTCAGCCATTCCCCAGGTCTCCAATTGCTTATCTGAGAGGACAGCAGCTTCATCTTGACTTTCTGGCAGGCTTACATTATACAATCATAGCACTTTAATACCACTTTAACTTCCATGGCTGCATCCTACAGAATCCTGGGATTTACAGCTGTTGAGGTACTAGAGGTCTATGGTAGATAATTATAAATATCTAACTGAACTAGAAATCCCAAGATTCCATAATATAGCACTATGGCAGATAAAGTAGAATCACAGTGCTGTAGCTGTGTCCTGTGAAAAAGACTAGTATTCCAGCCTATGACGGCAACAAAATGCAAGAAAACTGCCATCTTCCCACTGTACCCATAGAAAGACAATACATGGAAATGTATTTGACTTACAGCTCTCCTGTAATAAGCATAACAAAATCCATGAAGAAATTAAATGTTCTGGTAAGCATTCTTACTTTTAAAAATAAGTACAACTCATTACAGACAGTTTCAATGAATGGAAGGTAGAGAAGAAGCAAGCTTCAGTAATGTATAACTGGGATAAGTCTCAGAGGGCGGATGTCCAGGCAGGCTGGGGAGTTCTGGGAGCTATTATCCAAAGAAAATTATTTTTTTTCAAAGACTGCTGAAAACTGGCAGTGGGGAGCTGTCAGTTTAGTGGTTGTATCCATCTGTCAACAGTGCCAGATCACGTGGTCTTTATTATAATGCTCCTTTTTTTCTGCAATGTGAAGGCAATCAGAGGCTTCGGTAGCTGTCTCTCCTTGGCTGCTATCCACGTAGATGAGGAGATACACAACCTGTGATCTCACTGGCATCATCAGGCAGCACCTAGAGCAGCCATGTGTCCTATGCTACCATGTGTCCTATGCTACTGCTTTAAAGTTTCCTCCCACTGAAGACATGTTCACTCCAAATCCAGTTTAAGGATCGGGAAGCTGAGGAAGGGAAAGCAAGAGCTTTGAAACTGCCTATTCACAGTTAGCAAATGGAGAGCAGGCACATTGTTCACCTGGTCACTTTCTTTTCCACTACGGTATTGTATTTCTATTTGAATTCTAGCACTTATTTCTAACATTGCATCTAATATCACATCCATCATTCAACCTAATCTGCTTCCTCTTTTATTCTCTTTTTGTTGGCAGTGCAGTTCCTCTTTGCGGGGAGAGGTTGATGGGCCATTGGCCCTATAGTTAAAGTGGACACTATGATTACTTGAACAAGAGGCACTTTTCACGTGCAAATTACAACACAGCCATAAACTGGTAACTAAAATAAATCTTTAGCCCTAAATATAGTGACTGGAAAGTTAACTATCAATATTAATCTCTGCGGGTGGGTTGATAATGTCAGACTAATGCAAGAAAGGGGGAAAAAATGCACTTCTTGTAATTCCCTCTTTGAGCAAACCAACACAAGTAGACACATTGCCACCAAGATTTTCAGGTCATCATATACAAACTGCAATTTTATTCACACAGTTTTAGGCAAATTGGTCCAAGGACCAATTTGAGCCCTCTGGTCTTTCCCCAAGCTTCCTCTTCATCTGCTTTTACATGCACAGTCAACATGTTTTGATTCAAATAGATTCTTGATTTGTCATTTTGACCTTCTTGCACAATCCTACCTGGTGGCTATACTGTATTGCCCTGTTGCTTTGCCTACAATGTCATTAGTTAGTTATTTTAAAATACATTGTCATCATCACCATCGTGTTTATATCCCACGTTTTCCCAGCTTAGGACTTAAGATAGCTTACAATGGTTAAAACAAACACAGTTAAAAATTCATAGCATATGAAAGTTAAAAAAGTAAATTATTTAAAAAATCAAAGCCAGTTAAAACAAAAACAACAAATAAAAAGCCAGCACATTATAAATGCCCCTTCCCCCACCAAAAACAAACAAACAAACAACAAAAAATCCTTTCAATTGTCAAAGACCTGCCAGAATAAAAAGTTCCTACTGCTATTTTTGCAAGCCACCTTTGTAATAATTCACATGTGAATTATTGTGAATACTGAGACATGTGAGGTATAAACGACAATTACTGTAATAAATAAAGTTAAGGCAGAGTTGTGAATGGCCACTTGCCTAGTTATCTACAGCATGTAACAATCACTTCCACAACAACCATCAAGGCTACTAGCCAGGATGACTGTGTATTACCTCCAAAATCAATATGCCTTGGCCAGTTGCTGAAGAACATGAGCCAGAGAGTGTTATTGCCCTTGTGTTCTGCCTATGGGCTTCACAAAGGCCTCTGATCAGGGAAGAGAAAATTGGCTCAGGTAAGCTTTGGTCCAATTCAACAGTGCTGTATTCATATTCCTAACATGTTAGGAAAAATTAATGAACAAGAAGAGAACTGTTTCTCTATCTTCATGCATCAGTGCCACCGAAGAGCAGCACAAGTACATGCAGATCAACAACAGTACACAACTTTTGGAAAATTTGACATGTAAAGCTTCACTAGTACAATTTAAAGGTACGGATATGTTAGTCTGGATCAGCATGCAAAGGAATCTTCCAGCGTCTTTGAGAGTAATTGAGAGAAAGCAGTTGGTAGCAAAGCTTTCATAGGCTTAAATCTACTCCATCAGTTGCATCCGATAAAGCTAAATCTAAGAAAGCTTATGCTACCAACTTTTTTCTCTCAGTTAGTCTCAAAGGTGCTAAAAAATTCCTGTTGCATACTTTACCAGCATAGTATGTGTTTTCAAGATCACAATTCATTCAGTTTGAAACGCGTCCAATCTCTTCAGCAACTAGAGGTGAAGTTAAGACACATTAAAAACCCAACCCAACAAATGAATTTCTAAGAATACAATTAAACATTTGTAACTACAATAAAACGAAACATAAATGCCAGCTTTTGCATTGCTTCTATCTGTGAGTAATGCTTCCTAGTTACAAAGGGAAAAAAAAAATCAGATTTGACAGGTGTACAGGCATGGCAAAATCTCTGTTAAATGGAAGTTTTGTATTTGTAGATGAGCTCCTAGAAGGTTGAAGAGGTACAAAGAAGCCCTAGGATTACTTATTTAACATAGATATTCTCTGCCTAGAGGAAAGAATATGGACACAGCTCAATGGGATTTTATGAGCAAGTCACACAGACGTGAACAGAACAGGCTACAAGCAACTCCCTTTTATCACAGCTGGCTTCGCTCAGAGGCTCTGAGTGGACTGTCATATGGCCTTTAGCAGCACAGAGGTGTTCATTCCTTTGGGGGAAGAGGTATTTCGCCTGCCTCTCTAATAAGTTTTATTTTTATAACATTAAAAATAGATACAAACTTCACTCGGGCTATTTTAAAAGTCAGCCAATGAGGTTACAGCCACAGCCAGCCTTCCCCTCAATCCCAGGAAAGAAAAAGGTAGTATTTATAGGGCCAAAACAGGAAATAACATTCCATTCCACAAAGAAATACTTCCTATTTCTTTTGTTAATTGCCGTATTTTGTATTGCAGGTTGATAAGAAATATTTGAGGAGCACCAATCAGTTTTCACAGGTTGTCTGAGCATGTACAAAAGTGAACATAATGCACCTACTGCTTTCCATTTCAAAAATTATTTGAAAACTGTTTAATAGAGCATACGAGAGCAACAATATCGCATATAAGTCTTGCTAATAAAATATTAAAATGCATATATTCTTAGTTAATAGGTTGCTACTTCGCTATCACTTCCCACACCACTGCATTTTGGAACAGCATGAGAAATACCCACATCATACTCTCTTTTCACATGGCATCTTTGATACAACAAACTATTGGGAACATGTAATATTAAGCCATAAGGAACAAGAAGAGGTACACTGTCCCTATATCTCAAGAATCAGCCCTCACTAAGTCAGGTATAAACATGTTAGGAAAGTTCTTAACTGCCTGAAAACTTAGATGTCGTTCACACAGGAGCAAGAAGACATTATTAGAAAAATCTGAAATCATGACGCTATTATATCTATTGGCTGAAATATGTGAATGAAAAACTGTTCATAATACCAGAAATCTAAGCAGGGAACAAGGTAAAAAAGAACAGGGGCATCCCCTTCTACCAGACGACAAGATCAACTTCTTGCTACAAAACTGTCTTGGACCCAAAGCACCACTCTACCAGTGCTCAGTTTAAGATAGTTTCAGAACAGCACTATTTTCCTTCTTAAATGTAACTTTCCAAACTACACATCTGAAGTTGTGAGGTTGCTACCTTTGTAATTATTTGGGTCAAGAATGGTATATTTCAGAGCAACCTGCAACAATAACAAAATAAACATATTATTGCCTCTTTTAAGCAAGAAAGAAAATGCCCTTCCTGTAGGGAGGTATTAATCACTTACTATGGGTGCTCCACCCATACCAGGTGATCAACGCTTGCCATTTAAGTATAGATACTCCCTTAATTAAAGTTCAATATGAGCCTTTATTGGGCTTTTATCACTTGCTCTGCTAAACAGCAGCAGTTTCCTTATTTTCATTTACTTATTTTCCAAGCACTAAACTCTGTCATCAACTTGCCTTGTATTCAGTGTTTTTTCTGGTATGCACTCATGCCTTTGTAGAAACAGACCATTTCTGCACTACACTGTTATGGCGCTATTATTCCACTTTCAACATCCTGTGGAATTCTGGGGTTTGTAGTTTACTGAGGCCAAAGAGTTCTCTGGATGAGAATTCTAAATGCCAACCCCTAAAGTGAAAGTCCCAGGATTCCACAGGATGTTGAAAGTGGAATACTATAATAGTGTAGTGTGGAAATAGCAAGACACAGGACCCCACCCCATCTTTTCTCCTCCTGTCAAACAAAGCCCATTTTAATGATGTGTAAAAGTAGTTGTAAAGGGTGTTCTGTGAACACTTCCAACTGAGCCATTCATGACTCCTCTTGAGTCAGTTACATCACAGCTAGGCTGCTGAAACATAATCTTCACAGGGCTACCCTTGAAGAACGTCCTGAAGCTTCAACTAAAGCAACATGTGGTAGCAAAGTTGCTAGCCAATATGTGGTGTTGTGATCATAACTCTGTACTAAAGTGTTATGATCTGCATTGGTTGCCAATCGTCTTCCAGGTTCAATTCAAAGTTTTAGTTTTAACCTTTGATCAGCAGGAGAGGCCCTTCTGGCAACAGCCTTGCTCTCAGAAGCTGGCATGTCAAGCATGTGATCTGGAACACACTGTCCCTGGACTTCTAAGTATCCTTCATCCATCCTTTCTTAATTCAAGAGGGCATTCGAGATTTATCTTTTTAACTTAGATTTTAGACTTTTTAAACTTGACTTTTAAAACCTTTAAAATGCTGTTTTCCTAAACCAGAAAGTAGGTATGTGATCCATGTACAGAAACAAAAACTAAGGGCTCAGTAATACATGTATTGGCATCTCCAATGTGTCACAAATGTCATCATCTTCGGGTTCTCCAAAACTCTTTTTCAGGTCAGATAGTAAAAAAAAATTAAGGGATGGGGGAATTTTTCTATTGTCCAGCCTGAGAAAGGACTCTGAAAAATCTGGAAAATTTACCATATTTGTGATATCTTGGTGGATTTTTTTAAACACTCATTAATTTTTGAATTTGCCACCCAACACCTTTCAGAAAGACAGTACTGAAATACTTTAAATAAATAAATCTCAGTGACTGTTTACTTTATTATTACTATTACTACTCCTGTTATTGACTCTGACTATCACATCCTAGAAAACAAGAGATATAAGTGGCTATTCCTCTTTCTGCCCTGTACATACACACATAACCTTCATTCAGGAGTAAGGTATCCCTCATCAGCCACTTTTTTCAGAAAGTCAGCTCTGCCTTCTTTATTTCCAGGAGCCAAAAAGCTTCACCTACTGGCTATGTGCTATAGCTGCAAGCATCTTTGAAAAGGTATGCTTGGAACAAGAGTCAGAGGGAATACTCACAATACAGCTATCAGAAGAGTGTCTCAGGTGACAAATGACCAGGATACCTAAGGTTGCTGGTATGTTGCTATTGTGCACCTTCAAGTCATTTCTGACTTATGGCAGCTCAAAGGTGGTTTTCTGGGGTTGAGAGTATGTGGCAATCCCAAGGTCT
The DNA here is from genome assembly GCA_948472985.1 of Iguana delicatissima. NCBI lineage: Eukaryota > Metazoa > Chordata > Lepidosauria > Squamata > Iguanidae > Iguana > Iguana delicatissima. The sequence continues at coordinate 1,904,279 of CAOKZL010000349.1, forward strand.
CCCAGTGAGTTTCCATGGCCAAGCAGGGAATCAAACTCTGGTTTTCAGGATCATACTCAAAACACTCAAACCACTATACCATGCTGGCTGTCATTGCTAACATACACACACACCCGCCCAAAACCCTGCCTGACTATTCTCGTACAGAAGATTGGTGTGATGGAATTAGCAGGTGATGTTTTGTCTGTTTCTTGCATTTAATTTCCTCCTGACCATTCATTTTTTATTCCCATTTAGGACCCAAGTCATATGTTCCCAATATACTTGCCTACTCAGAATGATATTTCATGCTTCTGATGGAAGCAGATAGACTCTTGATCTATGAAAGCTTATTGTGCCATAATAAAGTGTTGATCTTCAAGGTGCATGGATATACATGGATATACATATAGGCATGGATATACAGGTATACCTCAGTTAACAAAGCTAACATTATACAGATATAGCAATAGCATGTGTATTTTTATACCACTTATCAGTTAAGCGCTCTCTATGCGGTTTACAATGTGTTAGCTAATTGCCCCCTACAAGCCGGGTACTTATTTTACTGACCTGTGGAAGGATGCAAGGCTGAGTTAACCTGGAGCCCTGCAGGATCGAACTTACAACCTTGTGGCTGCAGTACTGGCATTTAACCACTGCGCCACCAAGGCTCCTTTTGAATATGAAATGAAAAACCAGTTCAGATAAACCTTGCATAAGGGGAAAAAAATCTGAACCTTCCAAAAAAGCACTTGAAGCCTTCTTCCAAAATGCATCCAGGGATGACAGTTTATTTCAAAAGCTACTACTTTTCTTATGATTTCCATTTTGATGGCGCAGCTTAAAGATCTATGCTAGATGAGGGGAGTCTAGTGAGGCAGGTTTCTCTGCTCTCCCCTTTCTCTCCATTTTACTGCTCACACATGCTCAGTAAGGGATTCTGGGGACAGCTGCTGTTTACCTTGCCTGCGTTAAATGGGCACATACAGCTACAACTGGATTGGATAGAGCAGAATACCATTCTTTCCCAGCTCAAGCTTTATCCCCATTGTTTAGTGCACACATGCTGTCAACAGATTTGCTAACTGAGGTATGCTTGTCCACCTCATCACCCATGAACTGCTGCAAGCCAAAGGTGCAGGTTAAAGGTTAAAGGTACAGTTTTGAAACCTACTCCTGAAAAGAAGGGGAGATAAATTAGTGCATGTAATTCCTCCTTCCTTTCAATAACAATTGATTTTGCAAGTTACTTTTAACACTACATTGTATGGTCATCACACTGCAATATTCATTATGGCTAGTGAACTTAGAAAACTAATGAAACTCTGCATGATATAGGCAGTAAGGAGATACATAATTAGCATAGGCAGGAAAAAAGTATAATATTTGCATATCAGCATCATTGACTATTTTTATTTTACTTTACAATATTTATTTTATTTTACAATAATGTGTAGTCACTGTAGAGAGTATATTAAACACCATCACAAAAGGCTAAGTCTCTGCCCCAAACAACTTACAAGCTGACAGAGTAGAAGACAAAGGGAATGTAGAAAATAATGAAAGGGAAGAGGCAGAGTACAGTAGTGGTTAGACTGGTGTGTGTGTGTGTGTGTGTGTGTGTGTGTGTGTATGTACATATGCCTTCGATTTGCCCATCAACTTAAGGTGACCCCATGAATTTGGGAGGGTTTTCTTAAACAAGGAATAGCGGTTTTGAAATATAGCCTACAGCACCTGATATTCATTGGCAGTCCCATCCCAGTACTAACCAGAGCTGAGCCTGCTTAGCTTTCAAGATCAGAGGGGAATCTGGCGCCTTTTGGGTAGCTTTTGCTGTTGCTATTGTGTGGCTTCAAGTTGTTTCCAGCTTATGTGACCCTAAGGCAAACCTATCATGAGGTTTTCTGGGGCTGCAACTGTGTGAGGTGTTCAAGATCACCCAGTGGGTTTCTGTGGCCAAGCAGAGAAATCAAACCCTGGTCTATAGGGTCATAGTCCAATGCTCAGACCACAACATCACTCTGGCTTTCAGAGAGACCTGGATTCAAATATAATTTGGTCACCAAGCTAAATGACAGACTCTCTCTCTCCTTCTGTGTGAGAAACAGTCTAAATGACCTTTCATGGTTGATATAAGCAAAACAAAACAACAATGAAAGAGAAGGAGAACCAGGTACACTGATCCAAGAGCAAACACAGACTGCATTAACACTTAAATTTCTCAGACTAACCAGGTAACATTGCTTTGCATAGCGAATGACCCTGTCAGTTAAGGAGCTGCTCTTTGTGCATTTTCAGGGCAACTTGGAGGAATCAGATTAACATTAAGAAAAGCAACAGGTGGCCACACATTTTAATGGCCAAGTAATCAGGAGATAATGAGCCCTCATTAACACATTTTACCTTCTGGCTATCATTCAAGGCCCTTGCTCTATGGGAAAGGAAATGGAGTTTCAAACCGCCATGCTCAGTTTGACAGGGAAGGCAAGCTTCAACGCAAGCTGTTCCCCATGAATACTGTGCACAAGCCCAGCCCAAGTTAAGCACTTCTATTTCGTTCCGTTAAACAGGTGTACAAACATCATGAGTGCAAATGAAGCCCCACAACTAAACCAAAACGTTAAAAAAAACCTGATTTGTCAACAAAGTATATAAAAAAAAATTCAAAGTACAAAGCCTACAAAATGAAATTGTACATTTCATTGCAGTAAGAAAAGAAAAAATAAAAGTAATAAAGCAGCACAATCCAATCAAAGGCACTTTTAAAACCAATTATATAGATAGGACAATCTGAAGCTGGTATCAAATCATTTTTCTTCTGATAATGTATATCCATCCTCGAAGGTCTGGCTTCTATATTAAAACATGACGCCATCTGGCAAAGCAGAGTCTAGAGTTCAGATTACAAAACTTATAGCAAAACAAGTATCAAGTTTTTGTCAAACAGCAACTACATCCAAAATTTTATGCAGTTTGCATAGGGTTCACATGCCCAAACAGCATTCTGAGTTAACAAGGAACAACAGTCCAAGTCCCATTAATTGGAACTTACTAGTTAGCTTTAGAACATTCAGCATCTGGTGGGGGAGTCTGGCATATGTTATCTCCTTTCAGCATCCCTGTAAGTTAGATCAGTATTATTATTCCCATATTACAGATGGACAGAGCACCGCTTTATCTAAGGCTGTTTAGTGAATGCACAGCAAAAGTGAGATTCTAACTGGAAACTCCTGAGTCATAGCTCAATTTTTTATCCACTTGTACTATACAGATGAAGACCAGACAAGCCTGAAACCAAGATTGCTGCACCTTAGCCTGGTCTTCTTTAAGTTTCATAAAACAGCCTAAGCTCCCCTAACTCATGGATGGGAAGCCTATGGGCTTCATGAGGCTCCACATCCAGCCCACAAACATCTTCAGGCAAGCCTAAGAATTAGTAGCAGATGTTGGGTTCCTTGTCAGGGATGCAGTGAATCCAAACCAGGTTTTATATTAAGCTATAAAAGACTAGTTTATTCTATTTAAGATCCTCACTGTTTTGAACTTATAAGGAATTTTATCCAGGCAAAATAACTGTTAAGGCCTGAACAGCTTTGAGTTCAAAGGACACTGGGGATCTTGGATTGAATATACTTAGAAAAATGAATTAATATGTAAACTCCTCAAAATTGGCTGTAGTTTCTTTATAGGGTAGTTTTCAGTTATTCTCTAGAGGTACACACATGGAGAGTTTCATCTGACCTATTTTCATCCTGGCTAGTGTAAGCAGTCAAACGAAGCACGGTAAATTGGGTGGCAGACTTTGATTACTCTCATAATGCATTTAGTGTTGTTCCCACATCTTTTGAAATAAGCCACGCTAAGGCCTTAGCTAGAGAAAGTTTCTGTAGATGTTATTGATTCCATCAATTAACCTCCACACACCATTCTTGCGGAAAGAGCCAGAACATTTGATGAGGACTTTCAACTACAGGATTTCTGGGTAATAATGAAGATTTGAATCAAGGGTAGATGATTTGTGTCCTCCCAAAGTTGATAAATTACAAATTCCATTAGACATAGCTGATAGCAGGGATCATGGGAGTTGTAGTCCAATACCTGAAGAACTATGCATTCCTCATCCCTGTTCTAGATCCTTCTCTGTCTCGCTTGTGGACAAGAAGAGGCCTGATCACTCTAGTGGTTGACCACAACAAGAATAGTCTCTGTTGTATCTGATGGACCTGTCAGTAGCTTTTGATATATATCCCTGGTCATGGGTATGTGTTCCTGCAAGGTTCCCTTTTCCTTGCCATGATATTCAACATCTAGATCAGTGGTTCTCAACCTGTGGGTCCCCAGATGTTTGTGGACTTCAGCTCCCAGAAGCCCTGAGCATTGACCATAGTGGCTGGGGCTTCTGGCAGCTGAAGTCTACAAACATCTGGGGACCCACAGGTTGAGAACCACTGATCTAGATGAAACTACTGAGGGAACTTATCAAGAGTTATGCATGCAGTGTCACCAGAATGCTGCTTATGCTGATTTCCTTTCCATCAAATTCCAGGGAAGATGTGAAAATCATAAATCACTGAAGGGAGGCACGGTAAGAAACTGAGGCTTACTTTGGGATAGGAGGCCACTCTTGTTCCACCTTTTGCAGATGGAGTCACACATCCTCACCAGTACTGGCACACAGTTTTGAATGCTCAGTGGGCAACACTGGCTTATTGAGAATTCTCTCCCACAAACAAGCCAGAGCACCTTTGGCTGGTATGAACAGGTGTGGCCTTTCCTGAAGAAGGCTGATCTTGTCCCAGCTTACATAAGCCTTGACTACATCTAGATTAGGCTGGTGTAATATTCTGTAAGTGGAGCTGCCTCTTGAAAAGTGTGTGGAAATTGCAAACAGTGTGAAATGCCGCAGCAGCAGTGTTACTCTCATGAGCCCAAACTTATCACTGTTTTTGCATAACCCCTTTATCAGCTGCATTGGCTCTGAGTTTGTTCCTTGGCCAAATCCAACATGGTTTTCAAAGGCCTGCTACAACCTTCCTCCAGTTAGTCTTAAAGGTGCTACAATATCCCTTTGCTACTTTAAAGCCCAACAGTTTCACCTACATACCCACACACATTAACCGACCAGCTGAAGGCATCAGGACAGCGCTGCTTAAGCATTTGTCTGAAACTTCCATTGCTTTGGATAGCATCATTGTTATCTACCAGCATTTTTTGCAAGCTTAGAATTAATAGGGTATATTGAATGCAGTGGACAACTAAACAAGAGTTACTGGCTACTAAAGGCCTTTCTGCACTACACGGTTATAGCGCTATTATTCCACTTTCAACATCCTGTGGAATTCTGGGGTTTGTAATTTACTGAGGCCAAAGAACTCTCTGGCTGAGAATTCTCAATGCCACTCCCTAAACTGTAAAGCTCAGGATTCCATAGGTTGTTGAAAATGGAATAACACCACTAGAACAGTGTAGTGCAGAAAGGCCCCAAGTGCCACAAAACACAATGGAACAGAACTTAAGATGTGCTTAAATTCTATTGATTACAGCCACAATCTTGTTTATACTTTCTTAAGAGGAAGTCACATTAAACTCAGTAGGATTCACTTTTGAATACATGTACAAAAGATTCCTCTGTTACTTATAGCTAACTTCTACCAGGGCAGCCCACTGTTCTACAGTGTTGTTTCCTAAACGGCAACTTATCTTTGTCAACTTTATTTCCAGATAAGTTATCCAAAAAAAGAACAAATACATTACAATATTTCAGTGCCATGCTTCTTAAGTTATTTGATGTGGGGGAACCAGTGGAGCTTTTTGTCCAATGTGCCAGGGATCATCACCATCATGGTGCCCATTGACTACAACTCCCCCCACCTTTCCTGGAAACTTGCAGTCAACCTGCAGCCAGTAGCTCACAGATTGGCACCAATCCCTGGGCCACTTCTTTGCATAGTACTGTTTTTGTGGATTGGGGTGTCAGTTAAAGTTGACTTAAAACAGTTTCTCATGTCACTTTAACTGACTGATACCATAACTCACAACATGGCAATAAATCAACACTGACTTCCTTCCAAGGAAAGTAATATTTAAGACTAGATTGGTAAAGTCAATTTAAAAAGTGATTTTCTGGATTCTGCCTTAAATTGGCTAGATACTTGTCCACTCTTCTCAAATGTTTTACAATGCTTCACACAGTTTTGTTGCTTAACTCTCACTGACATGAACCAAACTCATTCACTGGAGGCATGCACAAGGACTGCAGCCATTCTTTTTAATTTAATTAGCATTGAAAGGAAAAAAAGGTAAATATTCCAAAGGTACTTCCAAAGATTTTCAGGTAAGTGTATGTTAGGTTATAGCATTAAAATATTTCCACTGGCAATTCTTATTTGGAGGTCTTCAGGAAAAAGGGTGGCACATTTCTGCACTCCTTATATTATAAAATATACTATGAATAAATGCCACACAAAGGCATCCTGAAGGCAGCTTCTTCCTACATACACTACGCAGAAGATGTTTCTTTAGGTTCAGGTTTTACCCACTACTTCAAACTGCAATTCTACATGCTCATTTGAGAGTAAGTCCCAAAGAATACAATGGGATATTACCCAGTAACCATTTATTAGATCAGTGTACACACTGTTCTTTTCAAAATAATTTCTGCTGTTTATCCCACAGTGTTTTAATTTTCCAGGACGTGATGTTTCCAGGATATGAGATTTGAAAGGTCATCCACAGAACAACCTGGCCTTCCAATCTGCTGCAAAGGTAGTTTTCTATCAATGGCCTAAACGCAACTATAAGTCCCAAGTGGAGCAGTTTCTTCTTTTTTAATCAATGGACACTGGATAAGTCAACACTTAGGTAAGGATCCTCAATCCAACTGGCCTCCTTTAGGCGGACCTAACAACTGGATTTAGCCCAAGATGTTTTGACAACCTGATTTGAAACAGACAGAGTATGATTTCTGCCAGATAACATTTCTCAGTAGCCTGCTGGGAGACTTCTAAGGGAAGAAGAAAGAAGAGGAAACGCAAGGAAGGCTTTAGCTCAGTTAAATCTTGCCATTTTTAAAGGCGCGCAAGAGCAAACGCCTCTCCTAATAGGAACAGGAGATAGAACAAATAGAACAAATGAAGCACTGATGAGGTGTATTTGGAATGCAAGCATCTCCTGTCTTGCCTGCCCTTCTCCCCTTCCTGGCAGGATGCTGAGTGGGAGGGGGCTGGAGACACTCGCAAAGGAGTGAGAAGTGTTAAAAGTAAACAAAGCTGCAAAGCCACCGACCCAAACAAACAGCAAGCTGGCACCTCCACTGGACCTTATCTCCTTTCCCTGCTGGATCTCATTAAAGGCACTCTAAATCCCATCAAGGGCTAATTTACACCCCGCTCCTCCTCTTCTTAGAAGTAAGCCCCCCCCCGGCAAAACACACAAGCCACCCTCAAACCTGGTTAAAGTTCTGGTACAGCCTCTCCCTCAGAGAGGTGCGTAGTGGTCTCAACTTCGCTCAGAGCACTTTTAACTCCTTGTTTCATGCGCTGTTTTGAAGTTTTGCGCAAAGGAGAAATGGAGGCCATTTCCACACTAGCCTGTTATAGTGCTATTATTCCACTTTAAACATCTTGTGGAATCTTGGGGTTTGCAGTTCAAGGCACCTTCCTAAACTGCAAACCCCAGGATTCCATAGGAAGTTGAAAGCAGAATAGCAGCACTGTAACAGGCTAGTGTGGAAATGGCCAGGAACTACTGCCCAACTTCAGCCTTGTCTCCCTACCATCCAAGGTAGCCTTTGCCAAGGAGCAAAGTCCACGTCTCCCCACCCATGGTGGGTTTACTCAGAAGCAAATTCCCATGGAGTTCCATACAGCTAATTTCCCAAGGATGTGACAGCGAGGAAGGCTAGGCTACCCCCTCCCCAAAACACTGCACCTACAGAGGGTAGGGTCGAGGAGGGAACCCCATAACAACAACAGTGCGTCTTGGAGCATCTAGAGGATACGGACCTGGGCCGCCTAGACCCCCAGACAAGTTTGGCCAGAAGTCACTTCCTCCGCGACCAGTGGGACCCACTCCCGGGCGAGTTTCAGAGCTTTATGGCCACCTAACTTCCCGAGATTCAATGACACGTTCGTGGCATTTGACGTCTCCTAAAGAGCTAAAGTGGTGTAGTGATTCCAGCGTTGGATCTCGGACTCTGGGGACCAGAGTTCGAATTCCCACTTAGCCACGGAAACCCACAGGGTGATCTTGGGCAAGTCGCACTCTCTCAGCCTCAGAGGAAGGCAAAGGCAAAACTCCTCTAAACAAATCAAGCCAAGAAACCCCCGTGATAAGGTTGCCGTGAGTCGGAAATTATTGGAAAGCAAACAACGGCGACCAACCTACTCTTGCCGTCCGAGATAGCGGTTAGGATCGCGCGCGGGTTGTCAGCAATCCAACGTACGGATGCGTGCAGGGTGGCGGTTGCCGAGGGCGCCTCATCTGCAGCCCAAGCCCCCCCCCATCTCCCCAGTTCCTTCTGACAAACCAGCCAGCGTGCAGCGTGAGCTTCCCACGACGAGAGCAACAACAACAAACTTTCCTGGGAAGTGCTGCAAATGAGACCAACTCGGAGGCGATGCCTGTTACCTTGCCGGCGCTGCCTCCTGGAGAGGAAGGGCTGCGCCCCCCGTTACAAAGGCCATTTCCGCACTAGCCTGTTGTAAGGCTATTATTCCGCTTTCAACATTCTATGGAATTTGATGCCCTTCTCTGAACTGCAAACCGCAGGATTCCATCGGATGTTGAAAGTGGAATAACAGGCTAGTGCGGAAATGGCCAAAGACGCCGGGCTGGGAGAGGCGAGCCTCGCTCTCCCGCTCCTCCGCCGGGGGCTCCCTGCTCGGAGAGTCCTTGGCCGCCTCCGTCCGCCCGGCCCCGTCCGAAAGACAGACTCCCGGCCGCCGGCTCTCGCTCGCGCCCCGCTCGCGCCCCGCCGCGGTCTCCTCGCCCGCCACCGGCCCGGGGCATCCCCGCCCTCGCCGCCGCCGCCTCCTCGCCGGGCAGCGCACTTACTTTCCTGTGGAGCTCGCAGCTGGTGGCGGCGGGGTCCCGGCTCTGCTTCGCTCCCGCCAGCAGGAGGAGGAAGAGGAGGCGGAGGAGGCGGCAGGCGTCCAGCCGCAAGCAAGCCCCGCCGCCGCGCACCGCCACCACCATCCTCCTCAGCGCCGCGCAGCCGGGGGAGCACGGAGGGGGCGCGCGGGCGGGAGGCTCGGCTTTCTCGCGCGCGCCCTCTCTAAAAAGTCCTCCGAGTTCGGAGGCGGCTCCTAGGTGGGGTCCCCCCCCTTGTTTTTAAAGATCCCAATGCGATTTGTCCCCCCCCTCCTGGTCTGCCTCAGGCGGCTGCCCGAGCGGCCCAATCCCCAGTCACCCCCTAGCCGAGCCTTCCAGGCGCTGCCCCCTCCCCTTAAAGGGTCCCCGTGCCAGGCTGCGCGGAAGGGGGCTCGCCATGGCGGGGGTGGGGGGCACCCCCCCCAAGCGCCTGAGCCCTCCTCTTTCAAATCGATCGGCCGTCTTCCTCTTCCCCCTCCTCCGTTTGCAAAGTTTATCGCCGCGCCGAAGACGGCGGACGGCTCTGCAGTTCCTGGAGCTGCCCCTGGATGGAGGAGGCACGAGGTCACACGCTCGGTGGGATTGGCCGCAGGAGGTGCCTAACCCTAAACTCGCCCCCCTCGCCCCTTTCCTCCTCCTCTGACCCGGGCGCCGGCGGGGTCCACTCGGCCTCCTGCGGGAGCCTCCTGGCCGGACAGTTGCATTCCAACCCCCAAAAAGACACCCCAGGCATAAAGGTTGTGGGGCAACAAATGTGTGAACGCTTTAGAAATGATGCTCCCACTGGCAGCACCCAAAGGGAGAAGATACAGCACCCGCCCCTTGCAAGAGATCTGTGTTGAGCCAGGGCCAGACGTCTAGTGCTGAATACATGGCAGGTCTGCCTGTGACCCCACACATCTTTGGTAGTGCCAGACTTTCCACACTACACTGTTATAGTCCTATTATTCCACTTTCAACATCCCATGGAATCCTGGGGTTTGCGGTTTAGGGAGGGGCATTTAGAATTCTCAGCCAGAGAACTCTGACCTCAGTAAACTACAAATCCCAGAACTCCACAGGAGGTTGAAAGTGGAATAATAGCACTATGACAGTGGAGCGTGGAAATGGCCATAGAGGAGGGAAAGACAGTGTGAAATAATGCCCAGGAGGAAACAGAGTACAGAGGAATCCCACTACCAGATTAAGACCTAGAAGAATAGGTTTGTGAATGTTACCCCTTCTCTCTGACTGTTGTCTCTGACATGTATTGGTGAAACACACTGCTTGCTGAGATTTCCCCACCCCACCCCTTCTCTTCAGTGGATTTTGGTTAGAATCAGACATGGACACTGGAATGGGAAGGGGGACAGAGGTCTGGAGCCTCCTCAAGACTGAGAATTTGACTCTCTCATGAAATGAAGGGGGGAAATTGAACACCAAAACTCCTATGGAGTTTAACCTCCTCAGACATTGTCAATCAAAATTGGCCTAAATGATGAAGCACTTAAGAAAGTTGATTCTCATTGAGCCTCCCAGAAATAACAAAGGTTGTCTGTAATCTATCCTATGGGCACTTACTTGGGAGTAAGTGACAGTGAACACCAGGAGGGCACTTCTAAGTACACATGGTGCTTTATAAAGTGTCTTCACACTTAAGGATGTTTGAATGATACTGCAATTTGCCTCTACCTGCAAGCCTGTCGGTGTTGAGGCCCTCACACCTTAAAAATAAGCCCTAAGCTTCCTGGAACCAGAGGGCTACGCATAATTTCCTGGAGTTAAGCCCCACTCAACATGAGGGGATTTGATCACTGTTGCATGAATCATTATTAGTAAGGTTTTCTTTTTAAAAAGTACTATTGTGTGGCATATTATAATTATTCTGTTTTTTTTATTTAGATGATGCATCCATTTCCAAATCTGTTTTTGGGGATGTGGTGGTGTGGGATTTCTTCCTTTCTTCCCTTGCTGATGTAGGCAGGAAAGATCAGAAAGCAAGGAGTAAATATCAGCTGTAGTTCACCTAAATCAGAAAGGACTTGGAGGCACACAAGGACAACAGTAGACAGTGTATTTTGTATGCATACACTGAACCTGCGCATGAACATCCCTATATTCAGTTGGAATTTACTCCCAGTTTAAGCACGTAAAGCACTACTTACAAGTCTTACAAGTGAGTATGACTGAACTCAGTGATGCTTGCTTCAGAGTAAACATGATCAGGAATGGGCTGGTTATATGGCCTGATTAAAAGGTTTTATTCAGTAAAATCTACATATGAATAAAATAGTTTTGAAAGAGAGTGAGGCATTATGCCTCTGTTTTTAGATGACATAGTCATGTAAAACAACAGGCAGTGCTGGAGCAAACAGTCATCCCTTTCTGGAGGAGAGAAAGAGGTAAAGAAGGGAGAATTCTGCTTTCTATATGGAGTCTCCCACCTGCAGTTTGTTTGCGGGGTGTGTGTCTGTCATCAAGCCACCTGTAGCAACCCAGTAAATTCCATAGAGAGTTTTTAGTCAAGGAAGAGAAAAAGAATTCAATTTTATAATGAAATACTATTAGATTTCTATCTCATTTTACAGGATACTAACCCTCACAAAGTAAATTATAACATAATAACCAAAATAACAACCACCTTCCAAAAATCAATTGTGTTCAGTATATAAATGGTTTAAATAACAAGTAATATAGCAGCAACAAATGACATTTTTAGCTAAACAGACAGTGCACCAAAAGTAACCCAGTGCAGACTGGGATAAATAAGCCCCTAAAATCCTAAAGCCCAGCAAAGAGGAGGGTCATACCTATTTTCTGAGGAGGACAATTTTGCTAATAGTGTGAAGCAAACACACATAAAAAGGGTACCCAAATTGTGTTGTACCACATTTTAATTGATCGAAAAGGGCTTAGTTAATTAACCTAGCTAATTAATTGAATGTTGCTTTATTCCTCCTCACCCCCTTAACAAGGTTATATAAAGGCTTTGGGGTTACAGGCAGTCCTCTGCATTTGTAGGTTTGACTTTCATGGATTTGATTGTTTGCGAGTTTCTTCAACTCCTTCCCCTCCACCTCAGGTGCTGCTTTTCCAGAGAAACCTTCTCTCTTGGTGGGCCTGATCAGTCTGCACAGTACTTTAAAAAAACCTCCTCTGGTCCTCCTCTTTGTCCACCAGCTGCTGCCTTTCTAGCTAAGGACAGCTTGCATCCCAGTTTCTCAGCACCACAACCCTCCTCTGATGCCCTCACGCACCAAAAGAAGGAGATGGGCAAGAGACAGAAAGTACAAAGCTTCTTCCATGCTGATCCACTCCCTTTCCCTCTCCTTTCTCTAACCTAATTCTCCCCACCATGTCTCAGCCCCTTTTCCACAGACACACGCACATTCCTTTTGATATTTGTGATTTTTCCACTTTTACAAAGGTCCTGTGGCCCCAACTCTAGTGAATGTGGAGGGCCAACTGTTGTTATCAATGACATTTAAAGAATGAAACTCTTGAAGGGTATGTAGCACTTTCCTTAGAAGCTTGCAGTGCATCTTAAGCAAATTTACTCAAAAGGAATTCCTATCTACTTCAATAGGATTTACTCCTAAACATAGGATTAACCTTAAGTCTATACATGCATTCCTGGGAGTAAGTATCAATTAGACAGGCCTGTAATTCATGTATTTCTTTCAGAACTTGTACCTAACAAGGCACCATGGTTCAGTGAAAGAAGCATGCTTTGCATACCAAAGGTCTTGGGTTCAGTTTCTGGCATCTCCAAGAATTTGACAGTTCTGCCTTAGACAACATCAAAGATCCACTGCCAGCCAGCGTCAATAATAACAGCTGGACTGTTGACTCAGGCTAACTCAGTATAAGTCAGTTACATTTCTATTCCTTAGGCCATTTCTGCACTCGACAGTTATAGTGCTATTATTCCACTTTCAACATCCTATGGAACCTGGGGTTTGCAGTTTAGGGAAGGGCCTCAAAGGCCCCTCCCTAAAGTGCAAACCCCAGGATTCCATAGGATGTTGAAAGTGGAATAATAGCACTATAACAGTCGAGTGCAGAAATGGCCTTAATGTCAATTAGCATTCCCCAGGAGACCTATGAATAAAACGTATAGATGTGTTGTTGTTATGTGCCTTCAGGTTGACTGTGACTTACAGTGAGTCTATCCTAAGGTTTTCTTGGCAAGATCTGTTCAGAGGAGGTTTGCCATTGCCTTCCTTGTAAGGTTGAAAAAGTGTGATTTGCCCAACTTACAAGTTTCTGTGCCCAAATGGGGATTTGAATATAGATCTAGTCCCGCACCCAACTTACTACATTACACAGGCTCTCATAGATATTATGGCAAAATGCAAATCACAGCTATACAAAACAACAAAGCTTTCTTCTGAGTAACTTCTCCAAGAGAGGCTTGGAAAGTGGTTAACAAGGCAGAGTACCTTTTCAGTTGTTCCCCCTCCCCTTATGAAATTCTTGGGCGACGGGAGGTACTCAGCTCTTTAATCATAATCTTTTCTGAATCAGGATAATGATATTTCTCAACTATAAGCCCGCCTGATAAGGTGCAATTGGCTGCTTTTTAATTTTTAGCCCAAGTTCAGTTGATTATCTCAATTTATCCCTAAAGAGAGGTGCTGTATATTATTTTTAACTTCTGTAAGTTTTAAATTGTAAGATGCGTGGCGGGAGGTTGAATTAGCTCTGTAATTCTGATTCTGTGTATACAGATTTTTTTTTACTTTTAAGAAAAAGTAGTATGTGAAACAGAATTACTGTTATTAACAATGATAGCACAGTGTAACAGCACAGCAGAGGGGCAAAACTTAAAATAATCTTTATAAAAAAATGTCACACTTTAAAAGAATTGAAAGACTGCGTAAATTAAAAAAAAATAATCTTTCACTTGGCACCGCAAGACAACAAGGAAGTTACCAGAATACCCTCCTGTAGGAAGTGGGGCAGGAGGCTAGCATAAGGAAAACAGAATAACATCTAGAGGAAATTGTAGAAAGGATGGGAATGGTTTGAAATAATAGTCATATACTCATACAGCTTGAAGGGGAAGTCATATTGCCTCTTGTGTAAAAATATGATCAGAGAAGTCAGGACATAATCTTGGAAGGGCAAACGCTGAACATGCTTCAGAAACACTCTGTTAATACAGTTGCCCTCCACATTTGTGGGTTTGACTTTCATGGATTTGGTTATTTCTCCAGTCTCTGCCCTCCAACTCAGGCACTCTTTTTCTGGGGTATCCGTCCCTCTCAGCAGCTCTGGACAGACTGTGCAGCCCTTTAACAACCCACCTCTGGTCCTCCTCCTCCACCAGCTGCTGCTTGGCCAGCTAAGGACAGCTCACAGCCAGATTTCTCAGCACCACAAGTGCTCTTCCAATGCCCTCACCATTCCCAAGGAAGGAGATAGGTGTGTGAGAGAAAGTATAGGCCCATCATGTTGACCCCACTCCCTTTCCCTCTCCTTTCCCTGACCTTGTTTGGACCCTGGGCATCCATTCTCCCCACCATCCTTGGCCCACTTCTCATATACACACGCATATATTTTAATAGTTGTGAATTTTCCACTTTTGCAAGAGTCCTGCACCCCTAACCCTAGCAAATGTGGAGGGTTGACTGTACAACGGGCCTAAAAGAGGGGTGGGGAATCATGTAGCCCTCCGGATGGTGTTGGATTACAATTCTCAGCAGCCCTAGCAATCCTCAAGTGACATCCTGAGGTCCATGTGATTCCCACTTCTTGCCTAAATCTAATTGGTATTTATTTAGTTTATTTAATTCAATTAATTACTTAGTCCCACCTTTCTCCCAGCACAAGACTCGATATGGCTTGCAACAAGTTAAAACAAAGTACAGCTAAAACACTATTAGCACAAAAGCTTTTTTAAAAAATTAAACAATAGTTCAGTTCAAAATTGCAGGTTAAAATGGTTTAAAAATACATTTAAAACATAATAAAAAGATGCAGATACAACATACCCTATTAAAAGCTCTGTGTGCTACAACAAGTTAAATGCCAAAGGAAAGACAACAGGCAGAGGGTCAACTGCACTTCTCATGGAATGGGAGTTCCACAGCTTGGGGCATCCACCAAGAAGTCTCATCCCATGTCCTCACCAAATGTGCCTGTGATGGTGGTGTGACTGAGAGAAGACTCTCCCCTGCATATCTTAAAACTTGGGCTTGCTCATATAAGGAGATGTGGGCTTTCAGATAGTTTGGATTCAAGTGGTAGGTGCCTCTGCTATGTTACTGAGAGGAGCAGCAGAACCAGCAAGGACACACTCCCCTGTCTTGTTCCTGGCATAAATCATCTGCCAAGGTTGTCTCTATCCCATAGTCAGGCCTGAAACCAGACTAAAATGGATTTAGACCCTCCATTTCATCAACAAACCAGTGGAACTGGGAGACCACCACATGCTCCAGAACCTTGCTCAGTCTTGTTCCAGACTAGAGTAGACCTATTGAATGAATGAGAACGTGGTAACTCAGTAGTGTAGGTTCCATTAATTCAGTGGCTCTGCTCTTGCTGGGACAAACACTTGCATTCAGGCTACGTTACAAATGTGAATAAGTCAGCCTTCCATCTGCGGATTCTCTATCCACAGATTCAACCAACCATGGTTTGAAAATATTCCCTCCCCAACAAAAAAATCCAGAAAGCAATCTTTGGTTTTGTCATTTTATATAAGGGACACGATTGTACATAACAGGACTTGAGAATCTATGAATTTTGGTATCCATAGGGGGGTCCGGGAACCAAATCCTACTAGATACCAAGGGCCCACTGTATTTGTAAAGGGGACTAAGCTCAGTTGCAAGTGCCAGCTAGAACAGATTCATTGAATCGATGGGGCTTATATAAGTGTTGATTGAACAAATCCCATTTAATGGGACTGCTCTAGTTAGGACAAACAGTTGCATTTTGCCCTGGGACTGAGTAACTTACTTAAAGCCACCTCATGAGTTCATAGCAAGGGCAATCTGTGAAATGGGGTCTCTCTGGTTCACAGTTCAACTCCAGTCACTATGTTATGCAAGCTTGCTAAAGTTAGATTTACTGTGGGTGCCTGATGCCAAGAAATAGAAGCACTATAAAGAGAAAAGTGCTGCATCACAGTCCTTCTGGTACAACATTAGGATGTGGTATAAAAGAAGAGCTAAGATAAAAATAACTTTAATGACGGAACAACTAGTGTTCACAGGAGGAAGGAAGAAAATCTCACCCATATTTTCTCTTGATGGAAAATGATGTAATTTGATATTTTAATTTACTGCAAAGGGAACAAGTGTAGTTTAATGGTTAAGAGTCTGACCTGGAAGCTTCTGATTTCAGATCTTAGCCCAGGCAAGCCTCAATATGTCTTCTATAAGTCATGTGGATAAAACAGTATTAGTCTGCTTTATAGCACCATTATGAAGAGTTGTTCAGTACTGATAAAAGTGCTCTGAACAGTTCACAAATGGGCACGGCATAAATTCTATACTTTATAAATTATTATAGTGGTGCAAGGCAGATAGGTGAAATATATATAAAAACAAATTTCCAAGAGACCAGTACGCAGTGCTAGAGCTGCCAGGTGAAATAAAGGCCAGGGCTTCTGCACCTTGTGTAAAGAGAAAATTTCAGCAAATGTTGCTTGTCATGGGAGCAACACTTGCTGAAATTTCCTCTTGTATACAACCATTAAAGGCATCTGAGTCTTGTTCCTTAGTTCACTTGGAAATGCTACTCACAGCAAAATTCTATATGTCTACTCAGAAGTAAATTTTCCATTGCTGCTTATATCCCAAATGTGAGTATAGGACTTATCCTTTCTCTATACCTCCCGCTCCATATTGGGGTGTGATTGGCTCCTTAAATGGCTCACTACCACAGTCTGCACGTTTATGGACAGTGATTGTGCAGAATTACCATTAGGAAGAGAGAAGCAGGGATATCAGCAGATTTTGGGTGTCATGAAAGTGAAGACATTATTAGTTTAATTTTTTAATCCTGTATTTACTGCAATCCAGACTGGTGAATTCCATTCTACTGTCCCAAGATATATCATCTCATTCTGCTGCCTGTGACAACCAGTCTTAGAAGACCAAGAAAAAGACCCAAGTCAGGTACATGTGAAAAGCCCCAACCAGATTGGCAGATGATCAGGTATTCTGGAAGCTAAATCTGAAATATCTGGAGGACCAAAGATTGAGAACCACTGTCCTAGAAAGCTCTTGAAGGCCAGTCCTCTAAATTCCAGCACTACAGCTCTCCAGCAGCAAAGTGCTTTAACAAACTACAAATCTCAGGATTCTCCAAGATGAAAGAATAGCATATTAAGTGTCATCAATGTGTGGTGACTATGTATGTGGTAAAGATGCACTCTACATGTTGTCACAAATGTCCTGCTTTAAATGAGAGCTTTCTCCTATCAGTATTTCCAGCAAATACCAAGTGTTTTTTACTGGGAATGTGGGAGGAGTAGGCTTAACTCTGCTATCCTCTTGGTGTAGTCTCCTTAAAACCAAGGAGAAGCTTTTAAAAGCTGGATGAGATTGCATTTAACATACCAACTATTTGTTAACACCTGTAAATAATGATTTTCATAGTCTCTGTTGACAGGGATGTTGTGGTGTGGAAGACAAGGGACTACCCTCCTCTCTCACTGTGACCCACCACACATTGGGAGTTGAGCAGTTAATATGTTATTATATTGATACTAAGTAGCATAGAAAGGCCTGATTGAAAAGCCTGGAACCCTTATAGGGCCAGTACGCTAGCACAATGAGCATAACACTACCTGTTCCCTGTGTGCTTGTGTAGGGAGGTGATAGCAGGAGAAAGCTGTGGCTGTTTCTCAGATGCCTGGCTCCAGTGGATGGGGTCCACAGAGACAAGGCAATATGGCTTGAAAACCTGCCTGTGCCACAGGACAAGTGATTTTCTTAACCACACTCTTCTGTATTGCCTTGTCTCAGGGGACCCAGGCAGAGAAACTGGGAACACTTGAATGGGCAGGGTCCTCCTTTCACCACTGTCGCTGCTGCTTCCCCCCCCATCCTTTCTCCCCATCCTCTTTTCCCTATCTCCATCTCCTCCTTCATTGGCATAGTTACCCCACAGGCAGAGCTGATAAGATCCTGGCCAAAGGTTTACAAACCCAAGGTGAGCCTCAACAAATCCCGTCTGTCATTTGACAAAGTCATTTGTGATTAATCACCTATGTCACACGTTGCAAGACTGAGACCTGGCCCTGAAAGTTAAAGGACTTTGCCCCACAGAGCCACAACTCAGACGCCAAACATTTCCACTGGCAGTGTTTCCTCAACAGCAGAGAATCTGAGCTATTTAGGGGGAGGGAGAAGTTGAAGAATGTAACAAATAATGACTTTCAAACATGTTGTTGCTCCATTCCTCCCCACCAGTCTTTGATTGATCTTAACAACAACTTCCACAGTTCTGTTTTCTCATTTTCTGAAACTCTGACTGTTTGAAGTACATAATCTTTCTGTCCACTTGACAGCTTGCATAAAGTCTAACATAAGAAATGACATTCATTTGAACTTTTTCCCCAGTGACTCAACATTACAGGAACAGGAAACCAAACCATATCCTTTATTCTGTCTTGTGAAGCAACAACAACAACAACAACAAAGGATGATATTTATAATACTTTTTTACTGGCTTTCCAGAAATTGTGTAAGGTGGTAAGCAAAACTAAATAAAGATTAAACTTCAAAAATGGCTTAAAATACAATTAGAATCACCCTGCCCAGGAGGCTGATTGGTCTGGATAATTTTCAGTTGGCTCTTAGGAATTTTTTTTTCCTGTCCCTTTATCAGGCAATTCTGTTGAAGCCCTGTATCCACCCCACATATTTACAGCAATTTAATGCTTGCCATGACTCTATCCTAGGGAAGCCTGGGATTTGTAGTATGGTAAAATATTTGGAATTCTCTGCCAGACAGAGTAATAGACCACTATCTTAAACATCAGTGTTACAAGTTTCTAGCAAAGCACAGGATTCTATATGATGGAGCCAAGAAAGTTAAAATGCAGCAGTAAAACTGTATAGAATAGTGTACGCTGCACACTAGACAGTGGCGGAGCTTGGAGTGTGGGGAGAGGGGTGGGGGGGCTTCGGCATGAGGAGCACGGCCACCGTGCATGGGGGCATGGCCAGGGCAGGGCGTGGCTACGGGTTGGAATGCCCCAAAAACGTTGCCGCCCAGGGCGAACCGCTTCCCTGTCCCTACATGACTGACACTAGAGCAGTTACAGCACAACTGTAGCATGGCTGTTAAACTGCTATAGCTGTGTAAGGTACATACACTGCTAATTGGCCTCTGAAAAGAGAGAACAGCAGATTTCAGCTAACTCCCATCTCCCCTTTCCATCAAAATCCAAGGAAGCAGTTCTAGTTCTAAGCCACTGTCTAATAGCAGTAATGGACTGGATAAAAGTGAGCAAAAGGAAACTCAAGATAGATGTGTGCCTTGTCATTTGAGAAGCAGATCAGAAAATAACAACTCAACCTGCAGTGTCAGGGGAAATAAGTTTAATGTAAACTAGAGATAGGTATATTCTGTGTAGGTTTCTTTTAAAGAAATCATTATATATATTGGTATACTTAATGGTCAGTCATACTGAAATTATGTTCATGGAAAGACTGATATCTCTGGATTATTTATGGCACTCAGCAGGAGCAACAGATAGGACATTTCATTTTACACTTATTTCCTAGTACAGAAAATCCTGGGATTGGGCCAGGAGTTGCTGATTTGAAAGGCATATTAGCTATTGGGGCTTAAAAAAAAGCACATGAATTTCCTTAAATTAACATGTTCTTTTCGACTGAACAAGTAGTACATGTATAGTGTGAGTACTTAACAAAATTATTGGAGATGAAGTAGAAATTATAAAGTGGAATTATTAGAAGTGTGTAGAATAGATAGGAGCCCAGAATCGGAATCAGCCAAGCTTATTCAACCATGCTCTTATTTAGTGAAGTGTGCATAGAACTGAAGCCTTAATCATGTACTTAGTTTTCCCAGTTAAATGAATGACACTGGCAGCCTGGTCCTATGCATAAACTACACTTACGTCCTTCCCATCATAAACATTGTCAGCAACATGGGAGCTGCTTCCATATTATAAACTTTCATGCTACAGCGGTAGGCACAACTTAGCCATGAAGTGTGGATTTTCCCAAAGCATTTGCCACATTATCAGGCAGGATATTATCAGTGAGAAAGATTCATATCTTCAGTTCAACTGACATGATTGCATTATGTGCATATTCATAATGCAGTCTAACATCTCACCCTACTGAACTTTAGGTCCTAGGGCAGAGACAGGGAATGTGTGGTCTTTCAGATAATAGTTGGACTGCAGTTTCCATAATCCCTCACCATTGGCTGTACTGCTAGAGCTAAAGAGAACTGTAGGCCAAAAATACCTAGAAGACCACAACTTATCCTCCTTTGGTCAAATGTAGCATTGCTTAGAGCACGTGAAAGAGGACTGGCTGCTTCTGAAGTCAGTGAGACTTACGGTACATCCAGGTATTCATACATATGACTGGATCCTAAGAAGGCAATCCTCGGTACGTTTATAAGGGATTAATTTCCTTTGAAAACAATGAAACTTACTTCAGAATTTGAAAATGTCACATGTAAGAATGACAGACTTAAGTGTTTAGGGCTAACAATTATGTCAGAAGACATCACACAGTTGTGTCAAGACACAGTAACAGTGCTAACTAATAACTGAATTCATTTTCCACCTTTTGCTCTTAAAGAGTCATTGATATTGTGACAAGTCTTTTTTTTATTTAAAATATAAATTTTATTTTACTTACAAAGAAACAACAACAACAACGACATAAAATACAACATAAAATACATCCATCCATCCATAACATAACAAACATAACAACATACATACTATGCAGTACCACCTTACTTCGTACAGACCTCCACCCTGGCAGTCGTCTTGGTGGTGGTCAGTACATCCGTCATTTCCGCTGCCCCTTCCTAACAAAAACAACACATCAGTTTCCTCTGCCCATTCCTAACAAACACAACATATCTATTTCAAAAACAAAAACAGACTGCCAACAGACTAACAATACATTTAATCTCATACTAACCACTAATGATCACAATCTTTCTACAACCTTCACACTCTCCCTACATTCGTCCTTTGACTTCATTTAATATCGCTGGGGGGTGCTACTTTACCTATGTTCTTCCCCATCTATCCTGCACACTTATATCTTCTTCTAAATTTCGCTGCACAAATCCTACTCTATTTGGCTAACAATACAAATTTCTCTTTTCCAGTATATATTGTGACAAGTCTTTGTTGGTTGTTAGACATGAAACTAAATCTGAGAAGAATAGGATGGGACTGATGTAATGAATGCTAATGTCAGAAAAGCATTTATGTCTCTCTTAAGCAGAGGAAACCAATGGCATTCCCAGTCCATTGAGGGAAGGAGGCAGAGGAGTAACTGTGGGAGAGGTAAAATGAGAACATTGTCCTCCCCTAAGAATTCTGCCCTTCCAAATGACATTTTCCTTCGCACTCTAATTTTTAGCATAGTAGAGAGTGCAACAATGATAACTGTAAATATACCTAGAACCCTTACGCTTGCTGTTTTTGCATTCTCTTGCCTGCTCTTTTTCTTTGGATGCCAAATTGTATTTCCAAATGCTCAAATGCAGTTTTTAAGTTACTGCAATGATAGAAATTTGGAGACTACAGCAAAATTTTATTGGGCAGCTACAATTCTTATTGGGCAGAGAATGTCCTTGTTCCTCCCCACATAGTAACACCCTTGAGGGGAGGGTTTGTGAGATTTGCTCCCAGGCGAGAGCACAACTGATTACCTTTTCCTCCCTTTCAGCTTTCTGACAGCTCATCATCTGCCCACATTGACAAAGTGGTTTGGAAGGCAAACAGACACAGTAACTGGTACATGGGATTTTATTATAGAAGAATCTAAGGTGTTTTTTTTAAAATCTTTCTATTTGCATGTTTGTGTGTATGTGTAAAACATACTACTTGTTTAATTTGTTTTTGAAATACAGATATAAAGATATATTTACATAAATTATTCCATTGCAAGGATCCTAGTTTACCCTATAGCTTCCTTTGCCTTATTCATAGGAGCCTATACTATACTTTGTACAGCCCTTCTGGAAGCAGCTACATGGCACATGCAGGGCCCTAGTGAAGCAGATGGCTTCAGCTTGCCCAAGATGTCCCTCCTTCCACATGATGAGTGTATAGATATAACTTAAACCACAAGATGAAAAGAATCTGAGAAAATGATATACTTTTTAAGAAGGAAATGGTACTGTTACTTACATTTCAGTTTTAACCCTATCTGTAGAACAAACCCAATGCCAGCATGATTCATAGTTCTGTATGGGCAGGAAAGGTAGTACAGCTAATGAGTTCAGTAGAGTTTAAGGATGCCCTTGTCATTAAAGCAATGCTTTGTTGAGTATTGATGCATCTCAAACTATGTTTTTATTTCTTCTCTGTTGAATTAAGACTACTGTGACAACATGTACTTATTTGTTACCACTGTGAACTGGCCTGGCCTTTGGTATCCTTTAGATATCATTTTGATATCATAATTCAGCCCTGCTCTGCCACCAGCCAAGTGTTTGTGAGGCCACCGAACAAGCGTGAAGCTAGGCATGGCTATTATCTGCTGAGTCACATTTGTTTATACCAAGGCAAGCCAGAAACTACCAGATCTGCTTTAGGGGACCTCCCAAAACAAACACTGCCATTATTAAAACAAAGAGACCTCTGCCCCGAGAGGGCATCCTGGAGAGCTAAGTGCTTGAACTGCTAAGCTAGCCGCATCTACATACTGGCCATACTATTGTCAATTCGGACCATAACTCAATCATGTAAATTCTGACCTTTCGGAGACATTGTCTCCAGCCCAAAACTCATTGTTTTCGCCCAAGACCAGACTAGCCCACAGTCATGCCTTCCCCTAATAAAAATCCCCAGTTCCGAGAGTTCCTCGGACTTCGCTGGAGGACTTTGCCGGACTTCCATCCCGCCTTGCTGCCACTTCTTCTGTGACCTCCCCTCGGCCGCCGCGCCAGGTTTCCTTCTCTCCAATTGGCTTTCTTCAGGACTACGAGAAAGGTGGTGTATCACCCATTCCCCAAACTCTCTTTTCCATTTCTTATTTAGTAGTGAGGCTGTGTTTTTCTTAATAATTGTTTAATAAATATTGTTGGTAGTCTGAACTGTCTGACTGCTCACTGACCTGATGCTATATACATTGGGTAAAAGATCCCCACTAAGTTACCCTGCCTCTCGCTAGCCAAGAGAGTGCACCAGCTAATTTCTCCATTTTTGTTGTATTTGTTTTGGTTATTTGGGCGCCTCTCCCGGGACCCCCAAGTCACAGGGTAACATATTGATTACAGTTACATCCCACACTTCTTCCAACAATCTTTCATTATTTACTTTAGCCTACATCAGTGGTTTTGAACTTTTGATCCTTTGGATGTTTTGGATGTCAACTCTCAGAATCCCATACTATCAGCTATGCTGGCTGGAAGAGAGTTTGGGAGCTGAAGTCCAAGATATCTGAAAATGGTCAATGGTTGAGAAACACGGTCCTACATGTCAATACCTGAGCTCATTCTTTGGGTATGGATCGTGATGTAGGCCATTTCTGCATGGTGTCTCAGTCCTGCAATGGGGACATGATGGCAGCAGTCCACAGGTCATACTTTGGCATGACGTCATCATTGTTCCACTGCCAACCCCTTCCCACCCATCACAGTCATAGAATATGGAAAAAAATCCATTAAGCATCCACAATTGCATGATGCTCCTGTCACCCTCGCTATGTGGAAGGTGTGGAAACACCATCACATGCTTCCTTCCCCATTGCAGCAAAAGAAGGAGGCTGGCTGCGCTGTGGAAGGGACTGTGTTGCTTGCATTCCTTTCACAGGGAGCCAGCCAGGTGCGGAAGGGAGTGTACCATCACACTCCCTTCCCAGCAAAGGTGCTGCTGGGACCGTGACAGGATGTCAGCAGGAACCGGTAAGGAGCGGAAATGGCCGTAGTTAAAATGGCACCAAGCACATACAAGAAGGAAATGGCAGTAGGCCAGGGGAATCCCAAGATTTGCAGAAATTCAAAACAAATGTGCATATGGAGGGGATGCAAAGGAAAAAAACTTTAGAAAAACAGCCCAGTTGGGAGATGCTCAATGGATTTGGAATGCCGAGTGCCTATCAAGGAAAGAGAGATGAAGGAAGTGGATGGAATATTCTCAAAGAGGCTATATCCAGCAGGCTGGAACACCAAGAAGGATTACTGACGTTTTGTTGCTGATCCCACTTTTTATTATTAGCATTTTTATAGGGCTTTCAGAGGGATTTGCATGCACTGTTTCAACAGACCATGCAACAGCTCTAAGGGCCTTTCCACACTACACTGTTAACAGTGCTGTTATTCCACTTTCAACATCCAATGGAATCCTGGAGTTTGCAGTTTAGAGAAGGGGATTTAGAATTCTCAGCCAGAGAATTCTTTGGCCTCAGTAAACTACAAACTCCAGAACTCCACAGGATGTTGAAAGTGGAATAATAGCGCTATAACAGTGTAGTGGCAGATTGGGGTTGGATGAGACTAAGCAATAGACAGTTCTGCATTGGGGAGTGGAGATACAACTGTCTAGTTCTTGTAGTTACGAGGAAGTGAAAGAAGGCCAGAAGGCCCATTCATACAGAATGTGGAAACCATGAGCACACTAATGTTACAGACAAATAGACTAGTGAATGTGCCAATGCATTTATATGTAGCAAGGCAGGAGTGGAAAGTTTACATGGGAAGGGCTTAATAATGCAGAAACTGTATGCAATATAAACTAGGCCTACATTACAAAGAAAGGGGTAATAGGACTTTGAATTGTATCCATTCATACTGTAGGCAGCAGGGATCCAAAATTTGAAATAGGGTCCAAAATTGGAAACAAGGTCAGCTCATAGCACACATTTGTAGGGAAAACACAGATGCTGATGCATAGACACCCCAGCAACGTAAGCACTGAATTGGAAGCTGTTTCTTATACCATGAAAGTGCTTTAGCCTGCAGTCTTGCCGCTCCTCACATATGTCAGGCAGATGGCTACAGTTTTCTGTAAGATGGCATACATATGTATGTGTTAAGCTTTTATTTTAATCACCTTGCTATCCTCATCAGTTGCTCCAGAGACGTGGTAGGCATGTTGTTATGGGCACTAGGAAGCAAGCATCCAGCACAGATGGCTTTGCCTGCTGCAACCAGAACAGTGCTAAAACTACAGAACTGCGATCTTCTTCCTGTTACCCTGTTTACTGGGGGTCCCAGGAGGGACATCTAAATAATCAAACAATAAAACACAATTTTGGGGAAAATTAGCTGGAGCACTCACTTAAGCTAGCGAGGGGTAAGGTAACTTAGCGGGATCTTGCAACCCAGCGTCTACGGGGTCAGGTCAGTCAAGCAGCCAGACGGGTTTAAAGTAATAAAATGATGTTTTATTGGATACAAACAAATATTAAAGACACCACAGTCACACAGCTAACTAAGAAATTAGAGGTTGAATTAAGGATAGGGACTTTCAGAGGAAAATGGGTGATACAACACCTGTCTCTTCGTCCTGGACCTCGGGAGAGAAGCCGGGGGTGCAGAGAAGAAACTCAGCTCGATTAGCTGAGGGGAGCTCGCCAAGCTACTCAGCAGCAAGACGGGATGAAACTCAGGAGCGATCCGAGGAAGGTCTCGGAATCAAGGGTTTTTATAGGGTGAATTGGGACTGCAGGCTATGCCTTACTCGGGGAAAACAATGAGTTTTGGGTGCGAGACAATGTCTTGGAAAGGTCACAACTTTGCATGATGGAATCAGAGCTGAATTAACAACAGTGTAGCCTGTATGCAAATGTGCAGCACTTACCAGTGGACAGCACAACCTTTCTCCAGTAGCCTGCTCGGGGCAGGAAGTTTTGTTAGTATCGCGCAAATGTAATGAGGTGTTTGCCGGAGAGGTCCCTGAAGCGATGAACCGGCTGTGTCTGGCCTGCCTGGGTGGAGAATGGAATGTCCAGCAATTATCAGCTGTGCCTGTTTGCGTGCTTGTCCGGTGGTCTCGCAAACACATGGAGCGGGGTGGCAGGGTAAAGCCAAATTGTTTGATATCAAAATGATATCGGGTGTTATCTCCGGGTAGGCCTAGACTGCAGTAACATTCCTTTGCCCCACTTTGCCAGAGAATCAAGTAAAAATATGCACAGATGTTCTTGTGTGTGTATACAACAACGGGCTAGCATATACCTCCTGCCTCTCAAAAACATGATGATTGCCTTTACAGTTATCCACTCAATTTCTCTCATGTACCCTAAATAATAATTTTGGAATAGTCTGTGAAGATAAGTCAGCACGGACACATACACACATGCACTGCAACTCAACCCAATCAGGCTGGATGCTACATTTATGTGCAATTTACATAATAGCACTGCATCTTTTGTATAAAGCAACAAAATAGATATTAGGCAAGAGACACCAAGGAGGTGAACAAGGCTTTTCCCGCAGGCACAGGGGCAAAATGGAGAAGGGGGGAAAGGGGTGGTGCAAGGAAAGTCCTCTACATTATCTGCATTTGAAAAGAAGTTTGCTCAGAAAGGAGGACGTGGATTTCAAAGATGCTGATGCAACAGAGGCCCACTTACTCCTTCAGATAAAAAGGGTGAGTGAACTTTGTAGTATGTTACTGTATGAAAGTGTTAGGTCAGCTGGAAGGGAAATATGGGGAATATATTACAAAGTGAAGTGGTTACATGTAATTACCAAGCGTAGTCAGCCAGAAGCTCAAAATAAAGAGGAAAGAGTGTACTCTAAACACATCTTAATAATAGTCACCTCAAAGTGAAAGAAGAAAGAAAGCTAAACAAAAATAAATCTCTTAGGCACTGAAAGGGCATGACGAGACACTACATGGCCAGAACAGGGACAGCTGAATTGCGTTAAACCCTTCTGCCTGGCTCTGCAGGAATGACAAAAATAACACATAGGTAAGTATCAAATGTCAAACCATCAAGCAGGTATAAAAATAAATATTTTGTAAAGCAAAGCCTTCCCCAAAAAATCTGTATCTTAACAGAAAGATAAACAGTTCCAGGGCCTTAACAATGGGCCTAAGTACCCTAAGAGTACCAGATCCTCTCTGATTTTGGAAGCTAAGGAGGGTCAGCTCTGGTTAGTACTTGGATGAGAGACAGCCAGTGAATACCAGATACTGTAGGCCATATTTCAGATGGCCTACAAACCACCTTTGAGATTTTCTTGACTAAGAAAACCTTTTGAAATTCATGGAGTTGCCATAGGTTGACAGGTGACTTGAAGGCACATTGTTATTGTTGTTGTGTGCCTCCAAATCATTTCTGACTTATGGCAACCCTAAGATGAACCTATCATGGGGTTTTCTGGGACTGAGAGTGGGTGACACACCCAAGATCACTCAGTGTGTTTCCATGGCTGAGCAGGGAATCAAACCACTACACCATGCTGGCTCACACACACACATACACAGACAATGTTCCTAATCTTAGGCATTGTGTATCCAAAAAAAAGGCAAAAGAAGAAGAGATCTTGGGAAAACTATATTTTGGACTACAACTCCCAGAATTTTGGTAGGCAGATTCTGGGAATTGTAGTCCAAAAGGTAAGTTTCCCAAGCTCTGATAAAGATTAGTTTAAAAAAACAAAACAAAAACAGAAATGAATGTCAAAAAGCCAGAAAGGAATACGCTCATATATTAATATAGAACTGCCAGATGTGAATTGAAGGAATTGAATGTTAGGCTTAGAATGCTCTATATCAGCATTAAAAATCCTATTTATAGATTCTCCATGTGTGTAATAAACATGCAGAGTTGAGTCCGCAACTAGCTACTGATGTCCAGGCCTTGACCAGGGTAAGTGGAAAGCAGCACTTACATTTGTACAGTCCATAAGATAATCCAAACAACACAACAATATAATATAGCCCTTGAAAAATAAGATATTGGAATGAAATTTAATGCATGTCTTCAGAACACAATTCTATGCTTGGGGTTCAAAATGCAGCTTGCATTCTATACCTATTCAATTTGCAAGGGTAACAGGAATGGCGCAACACACTGTTCTCTACTCCCTTCAGCTTTGTAATAGCATGGTGAAACTCGGTATGTACAGTTAGAACTTAGTTCAAATGTCAAATATCAGCACAGTCTGTACACTTATTTTCAGGGAAGGAAGGGTAGCAAAGAATTCTTCTCTTGATTTAAGCTGTCATGGCACTTCTTAAATTCTAGAGATATCCAGATGTTGTTGAATTGCAACTCCCAGCACTTCTCACCATTGGTTATACCAGCAAGAGTTCCTAGTCTTGCAATCCAACCACATGTAGAGGACAGTATGATTTCCACCTCTGTTCTAGAGCATGGAAACATTGCCGTTATTTGGAAGTTGCCAGTGACCATGCTATCTGCCAGATTCCACCAGCTGAAGTTTTTTTTTAAAGCACTTTTCCAAATTCTGTCAAATTCTTGTATTTCTTGAGGTATATTCAGCAATTATATGGGATCAGCACTGAACTATGTTTCACAAAAGGGCTAAAATGCTCACTGGTAACATTTAGATGCCCATAGGTTGCATTTAGACCAATAGCTCTGCTATTACAATATACCTCAAGGGTTACCACTTCATTAATAACTTTTCTTCACCTCCCATTTCACATCATTTCCCAGCTGTCAAGTAGGGACTTCCTCCCTATAGAGCTGGAGAAGAAGTTGGGTACTTATCGTCAAACCAACACAAGTTACACTTTTCACCAGAGCAGTGAAGCACGTCTGACTGAAGGCAACAACATTACTCACATGCTTAAAGTTAAGTGTGTGTTTAAAAGCTCTGCTTGGCCAGGCCTCAATAACTCATTTCCTCCCCTTCTCACCACAAAACCCTTTTCAAATAGTGTTTTGCTTTGTTTTCTTTTCAGAAAAAGTAATGTGAGCAAAACCAAAACAGGATAGGGTAGAATCACAGCTTCTCACCTATGAATCATTAACACAGGATAGTGCTGAAAGGATTTAGTGAAAGTTCCTGGAGAATCATTAGGTATCCTGGGGTCTTTCCTCCTCTATGTAAATGATTTCTATGTCCTGTGTTAATGTGATACTGTACTTCTCCAAAGTGTGCTGGGCAATGAAACAACTCAGGCTGCCACTTGGGGTCTCAGAACTGACAAGGGGTTTACTGTGCTTCTGAGTGAACACCTTCCATGTGCCCTTTCAGTTATTGCTGTGAACCTTTGGTTGATGAAGAGAGACCACCTGTTGGGAGACTGCAAATCAATCAACTGAGAGCCAGTACAGTGTAGCAATTTTAGTGTTGGACTGCAACTTGGAGACCAGGATTTGCATCCCTGCTTGGCCATGGAAACTCACTTGGTGACCTTGGGCAAGTCACACTCTCTCAAGCTTAGAGGAAGGCAGAGGCAAACCCCCTCTGAACAAATTTTGCCAAGAAAACCCTGTGAGAGTTTCAACTTATGGTTGCCATAAGTTGAAAATGATTTGAAGACACACAACAACAACAACAACAATGCAATGAATTAACATCTTTTCCAAATGCACCTGTGTTGGAAACTACACTGTGATGTTTCACTTCTCTCCTTCAAACCAACTTATCATGTGAATATAAGAGGAAGAGAGCATCTATTTCATGATGATAATCTAAGAAATACTGGATGTGAGGGTGCAGATTTTAAGAGATACAGTCTGGTTAAGGAGCCTCAGGAGGCAACAAAAACCTGAATGGGGACTAACATATAGCCTGAGAGCTGTGCTTTGTTCAACCCAACTAGAAAGATAAAATCTTGGTAAGGGAACTATGAACACCATCCTGAGCATTTTAGAAACAGGATGGGATGGGATGGGATGGTAAAGAAGGCACCAATGACTAAATAAACAAACTAGGACAACTACACATTCTATATTTCTGAGTTTCCCCACCTTACTAGAATGTGGCAATAATATATAAGAGGGTCAAGAAACTGTACATCATAGCTGCAGTTCACAGCTGAGAATGGGAAAACTGAGGTAGCATTTTCAGTATCATCTATACCTCTGCTATTCACAGTGGTGGTCCCTGGACTGCCGGCAGCCTCTAAGCCATTGTGTGCTGGACCATGGAGCATTTCCAGGTAAGAAAGAAACCATTGTAGCCAGTGGGCACAAATATGGTACCAGGCCTTGGCACATTGAGGGAAAAAATAATTGCTGATCTCCACGCTAGATAGCTTAGGAAGTGCTGATCTACATGGCAAGAAATATGTAGATGGGCTTTAACCTTCAGCCTAAAAGGAGACAGTTGATTCCAGTTTATATAAACTATGAAACATATTACAAGAACTGTTCTGTATGGCTGAATTTATTTAAGATTTGACCTTTAAGGAAAGCCTCTATCCGTGTATGTTTTTCATATTTGCTCAGTGTGACAGATTGTGTTGCCAGGCTGGCCCACACAGTTCTAACCTCGGGATCCTGTCACTCAGCTTGCCCTCCTTGCCCCTTAGTTCCTTCCTAGATTGGGGACTGGGGCCTCAGGATGACCCTCCCCATTGTGGACCAATGGCTGTCTTGTTTTGCTGAGTGCTCTGTGTTAAGTGGGACCAGGCCCTTCCCCAGGTTTAACATGTACAGACAGAAACCATGGTAAAAACAAACAAGTGGACGTTTATTAAGACACAAGAAAATAATACAGTAACCCTTGAACAATTCAATCATTTACAGCTCTTCCAAACCATAGCCAGTCTTTCCTCTGTCTGACCCTTCTGTCTCTTTTCCAGTTCTTCCTATCTCTCTGAAATCTGTCCCTTATCTCCGCCAGATTTTTCCTATCTACCCTCTAAGAGAGACAAGCCTTAGTTCTTGTAACGTTTCCTCCCTGCAGGTCCCCCTTCATAGCATTCACTGAGCAGTGTGATTGGCTGCCTTCAGCCAGGTTTGCCCAATTCCTCCCTTCAGTTTCAGTCATAATGAACATACCTGGTGTGCTTCTCTTGAAAGAAAGGACCAGACCATATCTTCTCATTGACAGTTTCAGTCCCTGGCATATCCAGATGAGATTGGAATAGACTCCACTCTGAAATCCAGCAGTGCCACTGCCAGTCAGTAGACAACACTGGTCTAGAAGATGGACCAATAATCTAAGTCAGAATATGGCAAATTCTTATGTTCCACTGGTCCATCCATGTGTTACTGTTAACATGCCAACTGCAAATGACTTAGCTGGGTACACCAGTAGCACGGAAATGTTATAGGCAGATGAGTTAGCAACCATAGTAAATGCATGCATACATAATCTGTCACACATGGAAAGCTTACACAGGCAGGGACTTTATGCATCAGTGTAAATGATTTGGAATCAGGGATAAACAGAGAAGTGGCCAAGTTTGCTGCCAACAGCAAATTATTTAAGATGGTCAAAGCCAAAAGAGGTTGTCAAGAGCTCTAAAATGATCTCTATAACAAGGAAAATGGGCATTAAAATTTCAATTACAGTTTAATGTACACAAGCCGTGTGTGTGTGTGTGTGTGTGTGTGTGTGTGTAGAGAGAGAGAGAGAGAGAGAGAGAGAGAGAGAGAGAGAGAGAGAGAATGAATAAATAATAAATCCTGACTTCATGGATTTATGGATGGGTGCTGAGGCAGTGATGACTAGCCCAGAAAGAGATCTTAGAGTAGTAGTGGATAGTTTAATAGAAACATGCAGTTGATGTGGAAAAGACTAAATTCCATCTTGGGGATCATTAGGGATGCACTTGAAACTAGCAGTGTCAATATAATAAGCTGTTATACAAATCTGTGGAGCCAAAGCATTTGAAACATTGTGTACAGTACTGGTAACTGTACCTACTTCCCACAAGGATACTTAAAGCTTGAAAATGTGCAGAAGAGTTATGACAATTATCAAGGCACTGGATAGACTTCCATCTGAAGAAAGGTTGTAACGCGGGCTTGTATTTAGTTTAGAAAAATAGGTTGGGGGCATAACAGAGGTGTATAAAATTGTATGTGGTATGGAGCAAGAATACTGGAGATATTTTTCTCCCTTTTTCATATTAGTACCTAGGGCAGTGGTTCTCAACCTGTGGGTCCCCAGATGTTCATGGACTTCAGCTCCCAGAAGCCCTGAGCACTGACCATAGTGGCTGGGGCTTCTGGGAGCTGAAGTCCATGAACATCTGGGGACCCACAGGTTGAGAACCACTGACCTAGGGTAAAAGAACTGGGACTAATAATAATAATAGTAATAATAATAGTAGTAATAATAATAAGCAATTCTTCATACGGAACACAGTAAAATTATGTCTTCAGCCATTTCCAATGTTTCGCTGCCTGAGGCAAAGAATAAAGGCCATTTCTGCACTATGCTGTTATAGTGCTACTATTCCACTTTCAACATCCTGTGGAGTTCTGAGGTTTGTAGTTCACTGAGG
Organism: Iguana delicatissima; assembly: GCA_948472985.1. Taxonomy (NCBI): domain Eukaryota; kingdom Metazoa; phylum Chordata; class Lepidosauria; order Squamata; family Iguanidae; genus Iguana; species Iguana delicatissima. Next base: position 1,936,911 of record CAOKZL010000349.1, read on the forward strand.
CCAAAGAGCTCTCTGGCTGGGAATTCTAAATGCCCCTCCCTAAACTGCAAACCCCAGGATTCCACAGGATGTTGAAAGTGGAATAATAGCACTAGAACAGCGTAGGGCAACAATGGGCAAAGTTTCACATAATACCAGTGAAGTAACAGTGGTCTGCCACTACATCTGAGGGAACCAAGATGGCTTAGAACAGTGGTTTTCAACCTGTGGGCCCCCAGATGTTTGTGGACTTCAGCTCCCAGAAGCCCTGAGCATTGACCATAGTGGCTGGGGCTTCTGGGAGCTGAAGTCCACAAACATCTGGGGACCCACAGGTTGAGAACCACTGGCTTAGAAGGTACAAGTTAGGTTGCAAAGCAACCATTGCCCTGCTGTCCAATATTCTGCCATTGCTCCTCTGCCACCTGAAATGGCTACTCCATTGTGTCTAATGGTTGGGCTGGCCCTGATGGTAATATAAGAACAAGGCCAGCTCCTCAGCTTTATGTCAAAAGCAGAAATATTCCACAGCCATAAACATTGAACCACAATACGAAAAGCTATAACCAACCAGTTTCACAGTGGGAGGAACCTATGTCTGCTATGGAATCTGGTGTACATCATGAAGCAATAATAACTTAAAACTATGTTGGATTAAACAAAACGGATATGACACAGGGGAAATCTTGCATTACATTGGCATGTGGATGGGAAGAGTAACCTGAGAGATTTCCAGTCACTTCCTTCCTCAGTCTAACATTCATTTATATTAACTAGCCAGCACAGTATAAAGGAGCCTAGGGAATCATCTGCTAGTTTTAAATAGCCATTTAAATCCCATCAAAGATTATATTTTCTCGCTTTTACCCCCCATGGATTCAAAGTTGGATTTTATCCATTTTGCCGTCATCATAGAAAGGATTTAATGATAATGTAACAGTTAGCAGGGGAGTTGGCAACCAACTGTATTTGCCTTTTCTTAGCACCTTAGGACACGGAAAGTGTTAAATGCAAACCCCACAACTTCACAGATTTGGCAATCAATCCTCATTTTCTATTACATGCCACAGTACTTTTCTGCTACCCTGGAACTGAGCAAAGTGAATCTAAATTCCATTCTCCTGTTTCTGTTCCCCTAAGAAACTATTCTTGAAATTATGCAGAATTTGATAAGTCTACCTTCAAAAGTAAAGCAGTCACATCTATGAGAAAGTGAACTAAAAAGCAAAGGCAGCCATGTTGGGCAGGAAAAAAAATACACATTTCTTATTAGTATAACACCTTTATCAGGCCAATCCAAAGGGCACAAAAATGCATGCAAACTTTTCAGGACTCAAGATTTCTTTATCAGGCAAGATGTTAACCCAAAGGGGAAGAGGGCCCAGCCTGATTTTCAAGTCATGGTTGGGGCAGGCAAATTGGGTCCTCCAGCCACTAGTAGATTGCAGGGTCCATCAACTCTAACCAGCAAAGACCACGGTGAGGCATGCTAGATGTTGCAGTCTAATACTACATGGAGGGCTGTAGTTACCCACCTCTGGGTGTGGTTTCTACATGATGTCGCAAAATGGAAAGAGGGGCAAGGAGCCTGCAGGCATTTGACTCAAGTGATGAAGGGTTTTTGGGGCTCTTCTCAGGTGAATCCTAGGAATAAGTAATCTACCATGCCTAGGCCCAGAAGCAGATGAAAAGCCCTCCCTCCATCCCAACTGCCACTGCCCTGGCTTTGGAGGGAGAGAAGAAGAGGCAGGCACAACTCCACATGCCTAGGTCCAGAAGCAGATGAAAGGCCCTCTGTCCATCCCAAGTGCCACTGCCCTGGCCTTGGAGAGAGGCAAGAAGAGGTAAGTACCATCATCCCTAGGCTCAGAAGCAGGTGGAAGCCCTTGCCTCTCTCCCAACTGCCAGTGCCATGTTCTCAGAGAGAGAGAGAGAGAGAGAAGAAACAGACACAGTTCCAACATACCAAGGCCAAGACAAAAGGCCCTCCATCCCTTTCAACTGCCCATGCCCTGATCTCCAAGAGAGAAGAAGAAACAGTATCAGACTTATCCCTTGCTCTTGTGTGTCCTGTCTTTAGATTATAAGCCTGAGCGCAGAGAACTGTTTTTTCTTGTTCTTTTTTTTTTCTTGTAAAGCATCAGGTACAGTGATGGTGCTATATATACATGCTGCTGCTGCTGCTAGGAACTGGGAGCAAGAAAGACAGATAGGTTTGAGCCTTTTCTTGATTTGAGCTTATATTTTTGGAAATATAAAATCTAGGTAAAATCTCAGGTAAAAACATCATGCAAATCCCATGACTTCTATACCAGATCAGGTTCCTCAACCCCACCTAGAGATCTCAAAAGCTTGTGCATTTTTGGCACATGTTTAATCTGTCTAATAAAGCCATTACATGAATTTGAATGCAAAATGAATGGGAAAATGAAATATTTTTGGTTCTATTGGCTTCAGTGGGAGACACCTGCAACAGAATCCTATGCATGTTTACTCAGATATACGTTTGATCCTCCTCTTTAAGGAAATGGGATTTAAAATATGTATCAGTTTTGCTGTGCTGTAAATTCAACCAAAGAAAACAGAATTGGACAAACTGAGGAAATTTGTAAGTGATGATTGTAATCAAAACCATAGCAGGAACCGTGTGCCTGTGGTAAAAATCACTGACATTCACATCTATGGAAAAAAGTTGCTTTTGCTCCTCCACCAGTCCTCCCTTCAGACAATAGGACTACAGCTCCCATAACTGAATGCATCTGTATTCAGTTTCAGTTTTATGTCTTGTTATTCACCACCGACCATGTTGGCAAGGGCTGATAAGAATTGTAGTCCAAAACATCTGGGGAGGGCTTCCTTCCTTCCTCGACAATGGGGTGGCCTATTGGGTCTCAGTCTTCACACACCATGCCCCCCATAAGGACTGGCATTGTGCCCATTAAAAATAAAAACGGGGCAGAGAATAAACAGAAGCACAAACTACTGAGAGGGGGAAAGCTGGGAGTACAGAATGGATTTATTACCAACAGTGTGAGGAGTTGGTCAAGACAAGCTTTGTCTGCAGCTGGACAAGATGTTATGTCTCTGTGAATAACGCAGGACCCGGTAGTAAAGAAGGAAAAATGTTTAAATAAAGATTTTTTTTTTGTCTTGCCCTTTTACCACTATTGACAGTGTATCTGATGTTTTTTTCCCTTTTGTCCTTCTCCTCCTCCATTTCCTATTGTTTTCCCCTCAGGAAAATTAGCTTGTAAGTTTTTCAGGGCAGGGGACCTGTCTTTTGCTTGTATAAATTAGTAAAACAGCAATGAATTCCAGGTATGAATATAATCCCATAAGGTAATGCTAATAAAGCTATATGATGTGTGGGACTAGTTGTTCTCCACACACACCCTGCCCCCCACAATGTGCTGGGGACCAGCATCATATTTATATGCATTGCTTACAACTGTTTCTTTCTTGGAACATCATGGAGGACCAGCAGCCAATAGCTGAAAGACTGGCCCTGCTCCATGGACCACCACTTTGAGAAGCAATGTTCAGTACTCCTCAGAGAGCTATTCTGTTTTCTTCAGCTCAAGGCAAACATTCTGTTCCTGGGAATGGCCCATGGTTGGAGCAAGTGTTGGGGTATATTAACTCCTAAATGGTGAGGTGAATGCTTTTCATTCTCAGACCATGGACTACTCTACCTTCACACCACATTTTGGTTTGGAATATGCTTAGTTGGTGGTTCAGCAATTTACATCCTCATTTTGCACTATTGAGAAGAGGACACAACTGCAGGGCCAACCCAAAACATTTTGTTGACTGAGGCAAAGAACAAGATGCCCCTCTTTCCTATTCCACATAAGACAGCCAAGTAAAGTGGTGGTTGAATTTTATTTCAACACAGGCAATGGGGCAGCATGATCCTCCTCCATAGCTAAAGGAGGACAGAGCATTAGAAGTTACTTTTTGAAATTACAGCTCTTCAAATTCCCTACCTAAGCACTCACTATGTTGGGTGGAGGCTTATGAGAGCTGTAGTCCAAAAAAGTAACTTTCCAGGCTTTGGGACAGCAAAATAGTTTGATGGAGCATGGCAACCCCACACATCTGTCCTCCAAATGTTATTCTGCAGTGCCTATCATCTGCTGCCTAGGCTGAATATTTGGTATTCTGCTGAATGCAAGAGCTAGGGCTATTCTTTCCAAGAAGTAACTGAACTTTTGATCTCTTTCTCATTGATGGTTCATCCTGCATGTGTTTGGGGCTTCCTTCTCCAAGAGTTTAGAGACAGATTTATACAATAATTCTAACAGCATCTTCTGAATGAAATTTATGCACCTCTAAGCACAGCCCTGAATTTTATTTAAACTGAAGCCTAAACTTATGGCCCTCTAAGAGCTGTCAAGGGAACATTAAATATAAATGACAGAAAGATCTGGTAGGGCTGGCTGAGGTACTGCTCTCATGCAGAGAACAGTCATTACTAAACTCTGCCAAAAGAGTCACATTTGACAAACATTAGTCGAGTGTGCATTGTGTACTGCCCATCCAAACTTACATAAAAATAGGTTTGTGACATCACTTCTTGGCTTCAGGCAAGCCATTCTCTCAGCTCCATCAGTCTGATTACACCAAACTGTAATATGTTGCAACCTCTCTACCATGAGAGTTTGACTATGGTCCAAGCCTCCTTCTTCCCTTTGTTACTTTACTAATCCAGCCAAGAAGTGGCCTCTTAGACTTAGTTTATGAACCCAAACATGCCTCCAAAAGATAGAGAGTGTAAAACTCAATTCATCTTTGTTCTTGATAAGGATAAATTTCAAGTAACGTATCCCATCAACCACTATCAATATGAATAAATGAAAATAACAAATCAAAACCAAGACTATAGATCATTCTATTTATAATTAATTATGGGTTTGAAGCAAATATGAGAAATGCCTCCGTCCTTGGGATTCTGTGCTCAGTTATCAGGATATATCCATGTTACTGAAGTCACTGAGTGCCAGTGACCTGTGGCCAAAGGGGAAATTTCATCCCATAGTGGTGGAAGACAACCCCCCTGCTAGGACCGTACCCCCTTCTCAGTACCAATGGGAAAACTGTCTAGAAGTTTGGATTGTGATATAACAATCTGCAGATGACACGGACAGGTTCACCTCAGGGTCATCATAAGTAGAAAACAAAGTTTAAAAAACTCAAATAACCTATATTGAAGTTTTAATAGTTTTCATTTGCTGTTGCTATTGTTGCTGCATACTGCTTTGGAATATTGAAAGATATAAGAAGTAGTACAGAAATATCATCATCATCAGTAGCAGCAGTAATATGACCATCATTCTTGATCATCCTTCATGCCCAAAGTCTATGGTCAACTAAACATTTAAAAATATAGACAGCAAAGCATTGCATTCTGACTACATGTATATGAAAAGTACCCTAGCATAATGCAAGGGTGTAAGGCAGGACATTATGTGAGGTTTCAAGCCTGTTTACAGAAGACTTTTTTTTAAAAAAAGTTAAAAACTGACACCGTATAAAAGACAAAAAGCAATTAAACCACCAAAAAATTAAAACCAATTAAAAATATAAACCATTAACAATAACAACAGCAAATAAAAGTCCAACACAGGATACAGGCTTGCTTCCGCCAAAAAATTAATATTCAAAGGCATGCTGGAACAAGAAGGTCTTCACCTGCCTGAGGAAACATAGGCCCTTTCTGCACCCTATCTGCTTCCGACGTCCTCCTGTGGGGATCCTAGCAGCGGCTTTGCTGGGAGGGGAGTGCAACAGAAGCGCTCTCCCCTGCACCAGCTACCTCTGTGATGAAGGAAGCATGATGGCCTCACCTCTTCCTTCCGCAGTGCAGTCAGATACTTTCCCAGGCTGTGCTGGGGCAGGAAATGCAGCCATTGCACTTCCAGACCCTCCACAGATCTGGTAAGTCCGTGATGGTGGCTCAATCATGAATCATCAATGGGGAAAACCCATCAAAACCTATTAATGATTTACTGTGCCTGGGGGCAGAAGAAGGACGGGACCACAACGATGTCATGAGTAACCATCATTGTGATCCCGTCCTCTCGTCCCCATGGCGGGACGACAACCTCTTGAGGAAAGGGCCACAGTAAGGAGGATCCCAGTCCCTAATCTTTCGGGGAAGGGAGTTCCACGTCCTGGAAGCAGCTATGGAGAGGGCCCTCTCCCCTCTCCCCACCAGATATACTTGTGAAAGTAGAAGGACAGAGAGAAGGGCTTCTGCAGAAGATAACAAAACATGGACAGGTTCATATGAAAGAATATGGTCCTTCAAATAAATGTTTTAATAAATAAATAAATAAATAAATAAGCAAGCCAGGCTCTCTTAAGTTTTCTGAAATGTCCTCCAAAGACAAGTAGAAAGATACAAAAGGGATTCTAAAGCTGTTCGTTTTCCTTATTTATCTCCCTCTATGTTATCAGTTACCTGGCCCTAGGGAACTGAGTGGGGGGAGCAGAGATGAATGGCTGCAAAGGTGAGAAACAGAGATAAACAACAGATGGAGAAAGGCATTCAGAGATTCTACCATCCTCTCCAGCTTTCTGAATTTTGGGGATGTTTGCAGAATCCTGAATAGTCCATGCCTACATACCATAACCGTGAGCCTGTTCAGCCTGCTATTCTGTTACTTGCCACTGCTGGGCAACTTCAAAGCCACTGCTATGGCTTCTCATGGTTAAACTTTCAAAGAGAGGATGATTTCAACCAAATTGAGAACTGACCTCTGACAGTCCTTCAAATGGAAAACCCCCAAAGCTTGTAAGACCCACTTTTGATGTTTTTTTTTTAACCAAAAAAGGGAGAGGGAAGGATTCTAAATCCAAGAGCTGGAGCCCAGTATGGGGCAAGCACAGAGCTAAGGAAGTGGGTGCTTAATCATTTGTTTCCAGTACAAGAATGGAAGCTGCAGAATATTTACATGAAATCTCTACCAAGGCCCTTTTTGCACGGCATTTTCCATGCGAAAGGGCGCCTGGAGCATCACGCGATTGTGAGGAGCGATCCACACAATGCACTCACAATCGCACAACGTTCCAGGGGCCGGCAGGCGCCGGTTGCGCACCTTTTCATTTTTGGCTAGAAGCTGAAAATGGTGTGCTGTTACACATTGCTTCCGGGCCCCGCGTGCACTTACCTGGTGTGCGAAGCCTCCGGAGCTGCACCAGTCACGATTCCTGCCCCCGTGCAGCCTGGGAAACTCCCAGGCTGCGCTGTGGAAGGAAGAGGCGGGGCTCTTGCACTGCCTGCTCTGGAGCAGGCAGCTTGTGTGGAGCTGAGGCAGCGGGGACGCAGGAGCCTCTCACTGGAGGCTGCTCGTACGATCCCCGCACCCCAGTGCTGAAAAAAGGTAAGCTGCGGAAAGGGCTGGAATCTTCTTATTGTTTGCACTGGGAATCACTGAGGCCATTTCTGCATTATATGGTTATAGTGCTATTATTCCACTTTCAACATCTTGTGGAATTCTGGGGTTTGTCGTTTACTAAGGCCAAAGCATTCTCTAGCTGAAAATCCTAAAGGATCCAACCTAAACTGCAAACCCCAGGATTCCATAGGATGTTGAAAGTGGAATAATAGCGCTATAACAGTGCAGTGCAGAAATGACCTGAGAAATCTAGCATAAGTGCCATATCTATCCTCTGCCTATTCCAGCTTTGCACTGTTAGGACTGTTGTTATCTTGTTTTTTTAAATATCTGCCCAATCCCCTCTGATTTTTTTTTCTGTATATTTTCACTCTGAGCTTCTATCTCTTTTTGTGTCTCCCTGCACCCAGTACAGTTTTGCCCTGAGGAAGCTCAACTCAGAGTTAATTACCTGAAGGAAACAATATACCTTTTTTCTTATTGCAGACTATCCTTAAGAGATTGATAGTAAGATCATCTCATGTAACAGGATTCTAGGTAAGGAAGTGGGAGATTATCTAAGATTTAGGAAATACTGTAATTTTTTTCAAGTGGCTAAATACAAAACAGCAAAGGAAATTCAGGGCTTAAAATACTCGTTTAACAAAGCTTTTGTTATCCCTGAAAGTAACCACACCATAGTTTTTAATTAGAGTCCTACCTGACAACATTATCTGTAGGTGCAAGCAGACTAATTAGGCATGGAATTGGATTTACATAAATCTTGGCTGAGGTACACACACACACACACACACACATGCGTACACACACTACAGCTGTGAAAAATGCAGCCAACATACAGACAGTTTTGTTCAAACTGTAGTATTTTTAGGCTGCAATCCTATCAACAGTGGCTTGGTAGTATCACTGAATTCACAGTGTGATCCTATCCAGTGTCTCCACTGATATCAATGACCTTAAGGTCAAAATAGATGTGACACAGGAAATCTGTGCTTAGCACTTCTGATGTCTTTTCCTTTCAGTGAAGGTGTAGCACTGGAGTGGCATGGATCAGGGTTGTAATGTTCTTGGAGGTTACCTTACCTGCTAGACTGAAGCTCAGACTTATCTCTCGTCTCAAACACTATTCCTCTGGGCAGTGTGAAAGAAGAGAGGTACAACACAGATGTCTTTCCCCCTTCTTTGTCCAAGAACATTGTAGAGCTGGAGAAGGTGCCAGAAGGGTCAATGAAAATGATCAAAAGACTCAAGCAGTTATCCTGTTGGGACAGGTTACAGTTTAGGCCTTTTTACCTTGGAAAAAAAGGTGATTAAGGTGAGGAATGTGAAAGAAGTGTACACAATTATACCTGATGTGGAAAAAGTGATAGGAAGAAGTTTTCCTCCCTCTTCTATATGAAGAACCTAAATGGTGGGAGATTCCAGATTTAAAAAAAAGCATTTGTTCAAACAGTTCATAGGAGGTTCTTATATATATATATAATTTTATTATTACACCTTAAAGTACAAAAACAGATTAACATTCAAATCACAGACATTATTTTCCAAAACCATCTTTTCATACTCCTTCCAATCCCCATCTAAAATCTTCCGTCGTTCCTTCATTCTTCCATTTGATTACCACCCATCACACTCCTATCATTCACTTTCACATACTTTCTTCTTTTATTTACACCCTTCCACTTCCTTCTCTGATCTTATTAACCATCTATCTTCATTAATGTCTGTCGTATTACCTATATCACAGTCTAATTCATATTTTTTCCCTCACACTCCCCTCCCACCCCTCCCCCAATGGCTTAGCAGAGGTTTAATTAATTCTTCTCATATAGAAAAATCTTCATTCAGAATGTGGGATATGGATTTGATTACATTACTGATTTCACCATACTCCATATCCTCTTTAAGTTTTATAAGCAATAGTTCTCACCCTGATTTCCACCCCCGTTCCTTCAGTATTCCCATAAACTTTAATCTTCTTTCCCCCAAAATATCGAACAATAAATTTTCAGCCAGGTATTTATCAACTTTGTTTATATTCCAAATTGTTTTATCTTTCCATCCTAATGCTAATACAGCTTGTACAACCTTTAATATATTTATAACTGATTTTTCCTCATTATTTTTCAGCCCCTTATCGTTTAAATTTAATGTTATACAATCCATAGGCGGTTCTAGGAGGTTCACCATAACAAGATATAGTGACAGCTAGCAATTTAGGTGGCTTTCAAAGGGATAAGTCAAATATCATGAAGGATAAGGCCCCCATTGACTCTCAGAAGCAGTATCAGAAGCAGCATTCCTCTAAACACCACTTGCTGGTGGCCACAGGTAGAAGGGTGCTGTTGCATTCAGGTCTTGCTTGCAGGTTTCCCAAAGGTATCCTGTTGGACAATGCAGGAGCAGAGTGGAGGATTAGGTGGGGCTTTGGTCTTGATCCAGCAAGATTCTTCTTATGTTCTCAAACCACCCTCCTCAAACCTAAATTGCTATCCCCTGCCTACGTTAATGTCAGAAAAAGACATTTGATGATGTGATCAGAAGTCATAATGTCTCATTTATATTCCAGGGGCACCTACCTCTGAGGAGGACTAGGCTGTCCAAACTACTCACTTCCAAACAGTCCTGCCCAGGACTGGACTATTAAGTCCAGTAGAATGTCTGGAGCTGTTCCAACCCAGGTTTATCTTACAGGCCAGTTGTTTAGACAGTTGCTTAAGCTCTCTGTGCAGTTACGTTTGGGCTGAGTGCACCTGTCCTCAGGCTTGTGCATTTCCAGACAGCTAAGTAAATAATTCATTGTGTGAATCAGAAGTACTCTGTATGAGGACTCAGGCAAACAACTGCTCTTGGCTTGCATTACTACACAGATTTACTGAGCTAGGGTGCAAGAAGTTCAATAAACCTTTGAAATACACTATATAAAAGTGTGAATGAACCATTGCAGATCAAAAGAGCGGAGCCAGAATTTTCATAGCAGGCAGTTCACACATTCTGCTGTGAATCATCAAGGGCCAAGTTCTCAAGAGATGAGAAATCAAATGATTAAAAATGCATATGTGAGTCAACTGTCGAAGGGTTTAGGAACTCCATCTGGCAACCTTAGTTTCTGTCACAGCAGCATCTTGAATCATAGTGTACTAGACATACAGAATGGGAAAAGAAATAAATGGTAAAAAGATTCCCAAACAACTTGCTGCTAATGAAATCTGCATGAACAGTATACATCATTCATGCGCTCATCCTTCTATTCATGTGTCTTATATTCCACTTTCTCCTGCACAAAGGGGACTCAAAGTGGCTTACAAAATTAAAACAAATACAATTGGGATGGAAATATTATTTTAAAGGATTATTTTAAACATTGTTAAAATGAGAATTTAGGATTTAGAATGGGATATCCATATTTCAGTAAATATTTTTAATAAATAAAATGTAATTAAACAATCTAAAACATTAACACACTTTAAAACTTTATTTAAACTTTAAAACACTTTATTTAAAAATTAAAATAAAATTAAAAAGCACTGCAGTATACTACTAAAATCCTTTCTTTATAATAGTTAATTCCCCAAAAACCTATCAGAATAAAAAACATCTTTGTTTGTTGATGGAAGGAGAACAAGAAGGGGACCATTCTAGCCCCGCAATGAAGGGAATTCCAGAGTATAGGAAAAGCCATTGAGAAGGCCTCTCTCAAACCATCAGCAGATATGCCAGTGCGGATGATGAAATCAAGAGAAGGCCTTTTCACTAAGATCAAATGTGGAAGCACAAAAGCAGCAAATAGTAAGCTGTTCACTAACAGCCTTAGCTTCTTTCAGAATCATGGAATTTTAAAGCTGGAAGTGATACCAGTGGTCATCTTATTCAACCTATTGGCAAAGCAGGAATGAACAACTAAAGCATCCCCGTACAATGACCATTCCACTCCCATTTTAAAAACCTCCCAAAATGATTATATAATACTTCCCAAGGTAATCAGTTCCACTGTTAAACAGGTCATACTGTCCGCAATTTTTTTTTAACCATTTAGTCAGAATCTTCTTTCTTGAATCTGGGCGTATCATCTGAAATAGCAGTAGACAATATTTTTCCACCTTGTATGATACAACTCTTCAGAGATTTGAAGAGATTTGAAGATATTCCACCTTGTATGACATAACCCTTCAGATCACCTTTCAATCTTGTCTCTTCCAACTAAACATAGCCAACTCCCTCAACTATTCCTCACAAGGCTTGTTCTCCAGAATCTTTATCATCTTTGACATCTTCCTTTGGACAGTTTCAGGATTTTCTCATTACCTGTTACCTCAACCTTGTTTTAAGTGAAGGTGCCAGGAACCAAGCCTCGGACTTTCTTCACTCAAAGTGTATGCTCAGCCAAGAAAGTATGGGGAAACCAAGTACATGGATGTATAAGCCAGCCTTAATATGGCACTAACATTTCAGAATTGTCTTCAGTCAATTATTATATGGGCATTTTCAGTCAGAAAGTTTTTTCCCCTGGAAGCTCTTCAGTTGTTTCTTTTAATCCCAATAAACCTTGTCTAAGTCAGCAACGTGTCAGAATGTGCTATCAAGCACACAAGAAAGGTCCTTTTTTCATATGGCATAACACACTCTAGGGATGGCATTAGTAGTATAATATACTATAGTGACATAGCAGTATACTATTGTCATACTACTATTGTTTTCTTTTGTCATGGGATGGATGGTGGTTTAAGATATCTTTGCTATATAACTTTATGATAACCCTGGGATTGGTAGTACCTAAAAAATATGTTTTCATCATCATCTAAGTACATTTCTACTTTCTACAGACATGGTTGAAATATCCTAGTTCACTCTCATATTTTTTTTTCTTACAACCAGGACTATATATTTTAAAAAGTGATAAACTGTATTATATAAACTCTCTCCATACTGTAAATCCAGATAACGATTTTTCAGATTGGTGCTTCTGCAGTAGAAAGCCCTGGTGAACCATGATACATTAATGATGTCATTCACCAGTAAGATGGGAAGGCAATGTGGCAGTCTAAAAGGCTGTGTCTGCCATATGTGTATTTTGGCATGTTTTTCTCGGACTTAAGTCATTTTTTTCTTTATAAACACTCATGCCAGAGGAACTTATGGTCAAAATCATGGATGAGGAATGTGTGGCTTTACAGATGTTGGCGAGTATCTTACATAGTTATGTGTAGCTGTGACTTGCTGTCACTAGCCTCAAGATTCACTGGGTCAGTGTAATAGTGCTTCCTCCACTGCCATTCTGTGGCTGTTGGAGAGCAAAGGGAATTGAGTAGCGTCTGGCTACACTCCTATAGCAAGACACAGATTGGGGAGATCTTCCATCAAGGTTAGCTGGAATCCTCCAGAAGTCTCAGTGGAAGATGACATAGGTCGGCGTCTGATAATGGAAACATAGCCAGGTGCTTCTCTGAATCCCCTCCAAACTCCACCAGCAATAGACTTGCCAGTAGGGGCAGCGATCACAGTGGCATGGTGAATCTGGAGTGGTGGCTGTAGTCATTATGGGGAGGGGGAAGGAAATACCCATCTCCACAACAACAGCAAAATATACACAAGTGTAAAGTGGAATTATATTTGCATATATCACTATCAGGATTGTGGCTACTGTTGGATTGCAACTAACTCCCATAAACAATAGTGAGCTTGGGGTAATGGGGTACTGTCATCCACCCCTAGGTGGAGGGGGGACAATTACATAGTGTTTGTTGCAATACTGGGAAAGTTAATGTCCCTTTAATAAGTTTTTTTTTAATTGGGGAGAAGAAGAAGCTGTCTATGAGGTACTTTTAACTTCAGGGAAGTGTTGGACACATCAGCTATCTCTCGTGTGTTCAGAGGCATACTGATCAGCCAGTGCCACATAGCCAAAGAAATTTGAAAAGATGTTTGGGAAATCAGTGGATAACAAGGATCCTTTCAAGATGCTGGAACAATGGCCATTTCCTCATGGGGTATTAGAAACGGTGCAGTCCATCCTCCAGGGAGGACATCCGCACCTGGGAGTGGACTGGGTCCAGACTGCTTAGGGTAGTTCCGCACCTCAGCCTGCTCCAGAACGACCTCAAATGGTCATCCAGCGTGCTTTTGAAAAACCTGTTTCTTGCAGTTTTTCAAAAACACGGAGTGCGCCTGTGCGAGCCTGCTCCCTTGTGCAGATTTGCAGGCTCTCACCAACGCGAGCCTGCAATCTGCCGGGGGCAGGCTTTAGGCTGGCGAGCTTCAGTGGTTGGTCGAGACCCTTGACCAACCAGAAGCTGCCATTTTTGTCGCTGGAGCAGTGCGGAGCGACAAGAATGCACTGGTCCGGAGCAGCCTGGACCAGACCAGGGAGCCAAAAGACCCAGTAAGTAGCGTCACAGGGCAATTCCCTCGCCCTGTGCGGAAATGGCCAATATTAGCTATGACAATCAAACACAAATACTGTCAAACTTTTTCTGTTTCCCTGCTTGGGTTATCAGACTTAACACAGAATCCAGCCAAAGTTAAGTATTTCTAAGTGCTGTTAATATCAATGTGAAAATTCCACATGTGCTTAAATGTCTCCTATTGAAATGAGCAAGGCATAAACACATCTGCCCTTTGCTGAATCATGTCCTAAGACTGATGCGTAAGGGCTGCCATTTCATATTCTAGTTACAAATTAGCAGCTGTTCTTGTCTTGGCTACATATTTTTAAAGTGAGAAGGAGATTTGCCTTTTAAAATAACAAAATCCATCCCTTGGGAAGAAGTGTAATTCTGCTTTTCAAACACGTTGGCCTAAATCCTGTGCCAAACACATAGCCACAATGTCGTGGCTATACTTTAAATCCCCATCTGACCCCTGAAACCCACCTTAAAAGCCAATCAGCCATCTGGAGTGATGGACGGCTGTGCTGCTGCCAAGTGGGGTGTTGCAGAATGATGTGACCAGCTCCCTCCTGGATGGGAGTGAGGTTCTGCTAAAGAGTTTGACAGATCTCTGCTCCTGCTCCCTGCAGCATCATGAACTGACGGCAAATGACTAGTCATGTCATTCCACAGCAGCCTGCTTAGCATCAGCTCAGAACTTTCACACCTCCTTTCTCCAAGTCTAATTCTGCTTTATGTATAGTATGTTCAGCATACAAATTAGAGATCCAGTGATAAAATGCACCCTTGCCTGACCTCTTGCCAATAGGAAACCATTCCCTTTCTCCGTATTGTTTCCTGATGGTATCCTCCTGTCCTGAGTACAATCAAATGTTTTGGCACACCCATTTCTTTAAGAGCAATCCATAGTTTTTCATGATCTACACAATCAAAGGCTTTGCTATAATCCAGTGGTTCTCAACCTGTGGGTCCCCAGATGTTTTTGGACTTCAGCTCCCAGAAGCCCTGAGCATTGACCACAGTGGCTGGGGCTTCTGGGAGCTGAAGTCTACAAACATCTGGGGACCCACAGGTTGAGAACCACTGCTATAATCTATAAAGCACCAGATGATTTTCTTCTGAAATTCTTTGGTTTGCACCACTATTCCACGTATGTTTGCAATATGATCTCTAGTGCCTCTTTCTTTCCTAAACCCAATGTGGACATCTGGCATTTCTTACCCCACACATGGTAAAAGTCTTTACTGTCGAACTGTGAAGATCACTTTGCTTGGATAGGGGATTAAGGCAATGGTCCTGTGGTTACTGTAATCCCTGGCGTTCCTTTTCTTGGGGATTACAATGTATATTTAGTGTTTCCAATCTGTGGGCCACCACATAACTGCAAGACTGTTGGTGCAACAGGCTTTCCACTAGTATAGTTGTATAATTATAAACATTCAGTTTTTTCAGAAATGGTCTACTTCCAAATACTCCTTGGAATTACCCTCTAATCATGTTTGAATATCATCCATTTGATGTTCATGAGACAATCACAATATTCACACTCACAGAAAAATAGTGGAGGGTTTCCAGTTTAGGGCAGCGACCTGTTAATCCTGTAATTTTAGATGGTGATTTGAGTACTGGTAGACCAGGAACACCAGTATTTGCAAAGACATTGCCACTAATAAAGAAGAGTGAGAGCTTATTGATGATTCAGTGGTCCTTCTTAAAAGAGTCCTTGTTCCAGGACTTCCCAGCAAAGAATTTACTTTGTAATAACCAGAAGGCACTGTATCCTACAATAATCCTCTAAGTGATTTGACCTAATTTGACTTCTTTTCCCTTTATTGCATTTCCCCGTTTCAACCCAGATTTGAGGAGGGGGGATTAAAATGGAACGATCTTCACTTGAGAGAGTATCATGTGTCATTTGCAGAGGTCTTCCTGTCATATCCTGTGAGCAACTGAAATACCCTCCCTGTGTTTAGGGTTACAATAATTCTGCCTAAAGCCATTTTTAGAAATGTCTGGACATTTGCTTTGTGCCAATACAGGAAGAATGTGTCAACATTAAACATAACCAGGTTGTAATCTCCAGTTCAGACACTGAAGTTGGCCATGATGAGTGCATTTGGAGGATTTTACAGTATTCAAACTGAAATCAGCTGCAGAAGAACAACCCATAATTTTCTCTCTTGAGGACAGAGGCAACTTTTTCCTGAATCAGTCACTCATATTCAGTGTAACTCTACACTAAAATGAAAACAAAAACATCTGTACCTTGGCAATCCAAATTTTGTGTTAATCAAAAGTTAAATTTTGTGTCTCCAATAAATTAGCAGATTTACATAACTTTATATTGTATTATTCTGCATGATTTATTTGCAAGTGATGGTGAACAGCCAAGATTCATTGAGAACATTGAATGAATACCTCCATAGCAGTTAAAAATTAGCTTAGCAGTGAAAATCTTCCTTTAAATGACACTATCAGACACATCCTTGAACATATGAGGCTTTGGTAGAAGGTGAACATGGGGCACAGGTAATTAATTTCATCATTCCTGTCTGTTGAAAATTATGGCACAAGGAGAAAGCGAAGAATACCGGGAATGAACAATTGGCTGCGCTGATGCTGGGAAAGATATTGCTTCTTGGATCATGGTCTGTTTTTCCATGAAGAAAGATGCCTGGTGTGTTGCACTTCATGGCAGATGGAAGAATGTCCTCGCTAAGTACCTCACTAACCTGATCAGGAGAGTTTTAACATGAATCTAAAAGGAGATGATATTTCAGAGGGTGTTTTTCAGAGGACAGGAGACACTAAGTGCCGAGGAGAATATTGTCAATGACACATGGGAAGCTAGAGTGTTGGTCTAGGAACCCACCAATGGTCAAGAGAAAAAGAAATAATGAGCAAAAAGCTGGAGAGAATGGTCTATGGCTCTGATATCTCATACTAATGCACTAGTGCACAGAGTATGGAAAACAAACAAGCTGGATTTGAACTTTTAAAGAGAGGAAGGCAAATATGATTTAACAGACATTACTCAAATGTATAGGAAGAGAGGCACGACTGGAGTGTATTAACAAAGGAGCAGAGCCTTTTCAAAAGCAATTTACCAAACAGGAATGGGGGAGAAATAGATTTATACATCTAGAATGTGTAATATTTTCCAGGAGAACTGTGACTTGGAGCACAGAAAGCAGATTGAAAGAAAGTAATTATGTCAGTTCAGAATATTTTAGAGCATTACTGTTGTATTAAGGCATGAACTTGCTTTTCCTGTACCTGATTACAGGTGGAACCTGTCCAGAGGGGGCGACAAAAGCAATAAAAAGTCTGTACACCAAATCCTAGGAGGAAGATTGAGAGAACTGGCTACGTTTAGCTTGAGGAAAGCAGACTGGGAAGTAATAAAATGGCCACCGTTAAACATCTGAAGGTTGTGATATGGAAGATGGAACAAGTTCATTTTCTGCTGTTTCAGAGGACAGAATGCAAACCAGTCACTTCAAATTGCAAGAATAGAGATTCTGACTAAGTAGTAGAAAGAACATTCTGGTGAAAACAGCTGTGGGACAGAGGAATAGATTTCTTTGGAGGATGGTGCTTTTAAATGTTTTTAACTTCCTTTACTGGGGATTTTTAAGCAGATGATAGGTAGGTATCTCTCAAGATGCTTCAGTTCTGGACTGCTGCACTGGCAGGGCATTGTACTGCATGGCACTTGGCATCCCTTTCAACTGTATGACTTCATGCATGTTTGAAACAGAGTCTCTGATTTTCCTTTTAAGTCACAGGAAGGACTGTTGCAAATGGATAGTGGTTGCAAACTAGAACTCAGTCCAATCTTATTTTTTATTTATTTATATAAGGAGAGTGCCTGTTTATTCCTGAGAGTTACTTCACTTATAAAATTATTGATGTCACGCTGTGTTATGAATGCTGTTAAAAACAGATTCAACTCATAAGGACTGTTGAATGGAAATAAAACGTGAGTGAATTTTCTCTAATGGTACATCAGCTATGTAAGAGTAAGAAAAGGTAGACAAAAACATAATCAGTTTGTTCAGTACTGAAAGATACCTACTTTTGACAAAATAGAGCATATTCCTCAGGAGACATTAAATATGAACATGATAAGCTGTCATTTATTATTTTTAATTTTTTTCATACATGAAAATGATATTTAGCACCTATACTGTATACAATTTGCCCAGTTCATTGCATTTTGTTTTACTTTTGAGGGAACTGTTTAATAACATTGTATTATAAAAAAAATGAATAGTAATACAAATAAAATAACAGCAGCGGCAGCAAGAGCAGATGCTGAACTTTTAAGATCTTATGTTGGCTGCCAAATTTACAAGGCAGAATTCATAACACACAAAATGTGAACCTGAGTCTCCTGTGAGATTGCACACAAATACAATGTTGGTGGTAGCTACCACAATCAGACTAAGGACACAGAAGGACAAAGTATTACACTTCTTAGAAGATTTAAACATTTGGGGTAATTTTTCTCAGCATGGAGGTGTGCAGGTAGGTAAACAGTTGAAAGGACTCAATTTGAAATACTCATACTTAGCACCATTACATAGATTTGTGCTTAAATGTGTACGTCGATTCCTCATATCCGCTTACTCTAAATAGATTAACCTTAAATGGACTGGAAGAAGTCTTAGAAATTTTTGGGAGAGGGGGGAATTGCAGGCCTAAGTGCTGGCCATAGGCCTCAATCTCTTTGGCTACCAGTATGGCCAACACAACAGTGGCCTCTAGTGGTCATATGCCCAACTGTAAGCAGGTCCACCTAGTGTATTGGTTCTCTTAACAGAAGACATGTTGAGATTGCGTGATGCTAAGGGCCAGTGTGGTGGTGTGGTTTGAGCATAGAAGAATGATTCTGCTGCCAGGGTTCAAATTTGCACTCGGCCATGGGAATCCACTGGGTGACCTTGGCAAGTCACACTGTCTCAGCTTCAGAGGAAGGCAAAGGCAAAAACCCCTCTGAACAAATCTCGCTAAGAAAACCTTGTGACAGTTTCACTGTAAGTCAGAAATTGCTTGAAGGCAGATAATAGCAATAATGTTAATCCTCGCTGCCTTCCCCTCCTACTACACTGCATGGAGGAAGAGACATATTAGACAGCTCATGAAGAGTGGTGAGACCATTTTGAGACATGTTCATATATCAGAATATGCTAGACTACAGACATATAGCACTTAGGGATTCCAGATGAAAAACTAGAGACAGCTGCGTTACCAGGTACAAGAGGGAATTTTAGCAGGCATTGCTTGTTACACAATCAGGTAACAAGCAACACTTGCTGTGAAATTCCAGCTTCTATACAATGATTAAAAGTACAAGTGCCATCTGCAGTTTTCATTCTGGCAACCCTACTTGCTCTGCCCCATCATAAAAGAGAACCCCCAAAATAAGGCTACATGGATATAGGGAACAGGCCTGATTCCCAACAGCTCAGATCAAGGGCAGATTTAACTTCTTCCCCTAAACTGTATAAAGGTACCCTTTAAGCTTCTGGAATGCAAATGAATTGTTGCCATAGAATCCTTTCTTTGCAGGAGAGTCAAGTGCTATATTTCGGGATGCTGCTGTAATGATGGAGACATGAAAATGTCTTCCCTCCCCTACCAACGTCAGAGACCCAGACCTTGCAGGCTCTCTGCCTGTCTACCCACCCACATGTACAAATTGGCAAATCTCCAGGCCTAACTATTTTGTATCTACACACCTGCATGTGCCCCCCCCACACACACTAATTAGAGCTTGAAATTAGTCGGCCAGATGGGTGAATTGATTCCATACTTTATTCAATAAAAAAAGCTGGCTACTATTAATCAAACAGATGGTCGTTTAAAAATAGAATTTTCCACCACAAAATTTTACAGAAAGTAGGCCCAGACTTTAGATGGGTCTTTACTCATCCTTCACACAAAGAGAGGATGCTGGCTCTGCTGCAGATCTCCTGGGCCAAGCTTGGAAAAGTTACTTTTTGGGACCACAGCTCAGAGAATGCCACAGCTTTTATGGCCAGAAACCGTAATCATATCTTTAAAAAAAGTGGGAATCTACAAGTAAGTATCTACATATTATCTTCAAATTGTAAAATCTACTATATAAAAGTCAAAGTTTGTGAGTGATCTTGTCTATTTGTCTGCATCAGGCAGGTGCAGACCTGATGATTGGCTGTGTGAGGCCAGAAGATCTCATATGATTGGCTGGCTGTTGAAGATTCCATGGAATCCTGGGGTTGATAGTTCAGGGAGGGGCCTTTAAAATTCTCAGCCAGAAAGCTCTGAATAGGCTGGTTGCTATAGAGACAAGGCCTAGCAGCAAATCCCCTCACGGAACCAACCTCTGAATACAGATTAGATTGGGGAATATGGAAGTTACAGGTACTGAACAACACAGTTTGGGGAATTAGAGATGCAGGATCTCAAATCTGTGTATTTCAACTGCATCTAACTCCTAAGGTAAGGAAAGGCAATTCCTAAGGTGTTTCTAACAAGTGTTATGTATAAGAAAAAAAATCCCAGGCAACGCCGGCTAAATACACTAATACTATATTATAACTGATATACAATATGTTAATATGCAACATATAATACTGTATTGATCTCTATAAATAAGTAGTCCTGAAGCATGATTACTATAAAAAAGAAGGAAAGAATGTAAACTTAAATCTCTACAGACTCTTCATAATATATGTTATAAACTTATTACCAGCAAGAAATGAAATAGAAAAAAATAGAGGGAATAGCTAGATCTTTCTCTAAAATAAAATTTGTACATCTATAAAGACCAATTCCTCCCATCTCCGTTTCCATATTTTCCTTTCCTTATACAGGTCCTGGACATAAGTTAATGCCCCAAAAAAGCATATTTTCTTCCTCAGAACTATTTTTATTCGTTAACAAGCTAATGATTATTGTATTAAGCACTGTGATTAATCGCTGTGATTCCTTGATCGGTTTGACTGTCACTATAAGGCAACAGCACTAAATTGGTTATGATTATTTTTTCCTTTAAACTATTTAACTACTTATTTAAAACATTAGGTGCTTAGGTCCTTCACCCTATGAGTACTTTTGAGCTTTAAACAAGGAGGTTTATCAACACTTTAGTAACCTATGCTTCATAAGAACAATATTAGAAGAGAACCTGGGAAATCCTCCTGCTCACAACATCCGTGACTTTACTGGAAGATGTGAGGGGTATGGTAAGGCTTTTGGGTTATATTTAACGCGCATTCCTTGATTCTGTTACTTACTATCAGTGGTCTGTCGATTATCACTGACATCTGGTTTCCATACCAAGTGAAGTTTCAAAAGGAAAAGGTATTGCTGGTTTCATGAAAAAAATGTGCTGTGATCCACTTCATTATGGTGCCATACAGAGAATTATCTTGGCCTCATCAAGTGAATTCAAAGAGCCACAGTTAAACTCAGAGCTGAAACAGATGAGCAGAAGCCCTATGGTATGTGTCTATTGTTAAGCTGTAGCTTTTCAGACTCCAGGTGGCTGTTCAACTATTTCAGTCCCACTCCAACCTCTGCAAATAGTCTTGCTACATGCAAAAATCACATATCCACATGATCAGCCTAGAACCTTCTCCCGAATGTACTAATGTCAAATACGCAGAAGGTTCTTCGTGGAAGGACAGATAGAGAGCAAAGAAAATGAAAAGATGTATGTACACACATGCACACACACACCCTTGGATACTCCATAAGCATGAGTTCCTCCCAACACTGAAATTGCAGGTACCAGCAAACTCAGTGCCAGTGAACTCAAGACTTGGTCCTCTCTCCAGTTAGGCCGGGGACTATTGAAAAATGCTGAATGTATATTTATCTGCTCATTCTTGAAGCTGATAGAAAAAGGAAGCTTTTTTCAAAGTGTGAAATGGAACTGGGGACCAAAGAGTCAGACGTGGACATGCTTGGCAAATTCATAGCACCTTCAGGGCCAGCCCTACCATTAGGCAGGATGAAGTGGCTACATCAGGCAGTGGAGGGCAAAGAACCCCTATTCGTGTGAACCTCCAAGCTAGTTTATCTTGTGTTGCCCCTAAGGTAGCCTACTGCCTGCAGCTATGGTGGAGGTCAGTGTCTTGTCACCAGGATTGTAGTAACATTCTGCTGCTAGTCTAATTAGTTTCTCTACATGGGATGAGGCAGGAATGGGGGTTGGAGGCATCATCTTGTTCTTTGCTTCAGCCAGCAAAATGTTATGGTCTAGCTCTGGACACAAGCCAGTGCAAGTAGCCCTAGCTAGCATAGATAATAGCAGGGAACACCGGGAGTTGCTGTGCAAGAGCATCTAAAGGGCTGGACTTCTGAGAGAAAGATGGAGGGTTGAAGCTTTCCTTTTGTGGAGTTCCACAGGGGACGGTGGCTTTTTTACTGATTGGAGGCAAGCTCTGGTTGGCAAATATCTTCCCAGATCAAGGGAAGATCAAAAGGATTGTCCACCAGGGGCCTTTTAACCCAGCAGTGGGCATGGAAACTGTGTGAAGTGGTTAACAAATCTGTCTGGAGGGGCTGGCCTTACAGTTGTCTTCTCGCCTGAATGGCTTGGAAAGAAGCATTTTATGGACAATGGATCCAAAATCTTATCTTTCTTTATCTAGCTTCTAGTTTTTAGACTTTGCTTGCTAATATCCTGGAATTAAAGGCATCTTGGACTTAGCTGTGATTCTTTTCCTTTACTAAGCTCCCTTTTTTGAAATAAGGACAGACAGCTTACTTAGAATTGGAAATAAAAAAATGTCTATAACAAACAAAAGGGTTACTGACAACAATATTTGAAAGACCTATTGACTTTTTAAATATTGGAAATAATTGACTCACATATTAATTTTGGATTACAAGATGGAGAAATAGTGAGAAACTGTATTTGTTTGGTTAAGAGGAGGCATCGGATTGGACAAAGCTGAAAAACACTGATGAAGTCAGTTCTTGTTTGCGAGGTTCTAGAGTGGTTGATCTGGATAAATGTCTGTATTTCAAGAAAAGAAGGGAACACTCCCCTCTGCATAGCAGAATCTGTTTTCTGTCAGGTTTGTGCTTAGTGTACTGAGAGAAATAACAGGAACGTTAAATGCTGTGTCAAAGTCCCTTAGAGATGAGATTTGGATACTAGGAGACAATGACTGTTTCGAACAACCTGAAGGTTATAAAGAGGAAGAGATAGATCAACTATTTCAGGATATGGATTTGATGGAATTGCAAAATATCATGCAAGAGAACAGGGAGGATGATGAAGACCACGCAATGTTAAGACCAGATGAGGAACCTGAAATCACACAATAGTAAGATGAATGGCGATATGGCAAATAGGGCATAATCTCAATATCAGATGTGAAGGAAGAGTTCAGGAAGCAAGAGGAGGATGATCAGGTTATTATGACTGAGAGCACTGGAAGTATGAAAACTATAGTGAAAATGCCAAAGAGGGGAGGAAAGAGATCAGATGTGAAAATGGGGGAAATGACTGTCAATTCATCAGGGAAGAGACTGAGACCAAAAAGGGAGAATCCTGAGGAAAACTACATCTAAAGTATGCATTGTTTCCTTCAATCTTTATTTTTCAAATTTTTAGGAAAAAAACTCTCACGTTAAGATTAAGGAATAATTTAGGTTAAAACAGATGTAAATAGTTTAACTGAACAGTCTTGATGAGGATTGTTTCTGTTTTTCACTTGAGTTCTAAACATGATTAAGAAATACATTTTGCTGTTAGATTTAAAAGGAGAAAAGCATTTCTGATTTAATAAAGTATATGAAAGTTTTATATTGAGGTTACAAAGGTATCAGACTGATGGCCTTAGAATAATGGATAATGGATGTGTCAATTCTGATTTTAATGCTTAGATATTAAATCTTAAAATCACTTGAGCTTCAAAGAATGGAGGATTGTGTCCAAATAGAAGTAATTATTATAAGTATTTATTATTAATGGATAGATATTAGAGAGCTAATTTTTCATCAACTTTCTGTAGGAGAGCTATTTTGTACTGTCAGCCCTCCATATTCAGAGGGGTTATGGTTGTAGGATGCCTGCTAAAGTGAGAAAACTATGAATATCTATAGGCCCTCCAACCATAACAAAATGTGTCATCTATAGATTCAACATACTGTGGGTTGTACTTGGCAGTAAACTGTTTAAATCCTATATACAATACCTGTACATTTGAATCTGTGATAGGGAGCATGTGAGCTGCCCAGTTCTGCCTTCAGTTTGGTGGGGTTCCTTCACAAGGTGGAAGCAGACAGCTGATGGGGCTTGCTGCTTCCTCCATTGCTTCCCTACTCCATTTCTAATAGGGACTTACAAGTGTCACTGTGTGTTTGAAGTCTCTCTGTGTCTCAGGTGAGGCTGGGCTTGTATATCCCTTCTAAAAATGTCATAGGACAGCGGCAGAGGCAACAGCAGATAACCTGCAAATAATCAAATCAAATCCGCAAATGCTAAACCCATGGATGTGGAGGGCTGACTGTATTGTAATTTTTTTTCACATGTGTATTAATAAAATTGTCAGATTATAGAAAGAGGAGTACTTCTTTTTTTAAAATTAGGATTTGGGTTATAGCAGTGGTGGAAAAAAACTGGAAATCACCTTTACTCTTTCTTGCTATTTTTGTTATTATTTCTTTCTATCTCTCCCCCCCCTTATTCTTTATCTTATTCTCTCTTTCTTCTCTTTCTTTATCTCCTATGTATGTATAATGTAGATTATATGTTATATATTGCTGTGATTGTAATTTTTTAGGTTGTGGATTGTTTTCTTTGTTTTATTTCTCCTTTGTATTAAAAAATTCTAATAAAAATAGAATCTAAAGGGCCATATGATTCCTACTATGGAGAAGAAAAAGCATCTTTTTATGCTAAGACTGTTTCCAAATTCACTGTGGTACTCTAAATGGCGTTAAACCTGTCTGACTAAAACTCTGCTTACCATGTAATAATTAAGCACATTAGGAGATTAAACACATTAAGCTTCCCTCACCATTTACAATCATTCCACTTCATATCCAGTTGCTGTTAAAATCCACTTCATATCTAGTTGCTGTTAAAATCACATTTTAAAAAGTGGCAACCCTTTGATTTTAAGGTTACCTAGGCCTATGGTATACATGTTCATTCATAGGTCTGAGACCCAGCTAGCCTCTTTAAAGTTTCCTTGAAGGTTGCTGTCACTATTAGCTATCAAACGAGAACAGGAGACGAGTAACAAGATACTGTGTCACAAGATTACATGGCCAGCAAGGAGAGGATGCAAACCAATGACAAGGGAGATTTATGGAATGACAGGAACTGGTTTGTTACAGTATCTCTTAAACATCTTGAGCTCAGCAGCACTGGAGGTGGGATCAGTCTCATATACTTTTGAGAATTAAGGTCTTTCCCGGGAGATCTCTTATACCCAAATAAAAGATTTCTAGCTTGATAAGTGCAGTACAACTTTTAGGTCATAGTTGTGGCATTAGTTTCCCAGCATGATAGGCAAGATAACAGGGATGGTTCTATCATGAGAAAGATGAGGCTCACCTCAGGAAACAGTGGGTGTGTTTGTGTGTCCAGGATGGTTACAGGCAAAAGAGGCCAGGGTTCCTATATCTTTGACACTTGTGTAAATAGGTAAGTTCAGTATATACCAGTTGCAAGACAAGCTACACCTGCTGAAAATTCCTCTTCTATATACAGTACAACCCTCATATCCACGGATTCAGTTATCTGTGGTTGAAAACAGCGGGCAGCACAGGATTTTCCCTCCTGCAGCCCTAGGCCTAGGGCCCAATTGCTGCGGTGCCTGGTGGGGAAACAGTGGGCAGCGTGCGATCATATTACCTGCTGTTTTCCTGCCTCCAGTGGCGGGCCCAGGGCCTGATTGCCGTGGCGCCTGGGGTGTTCGGTACTATCCGTGGATTTCCGTATCCACGGGCTGGTCTGGAACCAATCCCCTGCAGATACAGGGGGTCGTACTCTAAATATTAAAGGTTCTCTCTGTGTTCACTGCAGGGTACTGTTACTAGGTAGTAAGGATGATGATGAAGATGATGATCCCAACTCTTCCCAGTTTGGGACTCAGTGGGGCTTGCAACAGTTAAAACAGATGTCATTAAAAATTGAGAGTACACAAAAGTTAAAAGGCAATTAATCTATCAGAAAATTAAAACCAGTTAAAAAACATTAAAAAACACAACAACAAATAAAAGCCCAGCACATTATACAAGGCCTGTTTCCCCTATTTTTTCCCCCCAAAAGCTTGCTGGAAGAAGGTGGTCTTCACTTGCCCATGGAAAGGCAACAAGAATGGTCTAACCTCTCTGGGAAGGGAGTTTCAGACTCTGAGAGCAGAGCTATCAGGAAGGCCCTCTCCCATGTTTCCACCAGCTGCACCTGTGAGGGTGGTGGGACAGACAAAAGGACCTCCTTAGAATATGTCACAACGCAGGAAGATTCATATGGGAGAATACTGGCCTTTACATTTTTTTTTTATTACAGTTGCCCCTCCACATTTGTGAGAGTTCCAAGTGCAGAACCCTCACAAAAGTGGACAAACTGCTAACAATTCACCCCTGCGACCCCCGTCCCATTCCTCTTTGAAGTTTCCCCCTCAGATTGCTTTGCCTCTGGCCCTGGCATTCATCGGGGGAAGTAAAAAGATAAGGTAAGGGCCTACCAGTACTTTCCCTCAGAGGGAGAAGAGTGGAGTTTTGCCATTCTAGCTACTTCTGGTCACCACCTTGAGAAAGGAAGGTGTGATAATGGGGGCTTCCCATTATCTAAGCTTAGCAAAAAGGGGGATACTTCCCTCTTAAGGTAAACCAAGGGTTAATGAGGTGTTGGGATTAGATTACATTTTAGTGTGGGTCAACATCACAGGTCACAGGGTGAGAACTGACCAACCAAAAAGGAAAGAGGTGAGCATCTTCAGGCTGCTTCGAGATGCTTCTTGGGAGACGTTATAAAAAACTTCTGGGAGGCCATGTGGGAAAGAGAAGAACAAAGAGAGAACA
The DNA here is from genome assembly GCA_948472985.1 of Iguana delicatissima. Classification (NCBI taxonomy): domain Eukaryota; kingdom Metazoa; phylum Chordata; class Lepidosauria; order Squamata; family Iguanidae; genus Iguana; species Iguana delicatissima. The sequence continues at coordinate 1,963,714 of CAOKZL010000349.1, forward strand.
AAGGGGTACCTCCGAGAGATGAGATCTGGCCAGTTGTAGGCAGGCAGGCATGCCGTGCCTCCTGGCCCCTCTCTCTCTTAGAAGATCTAAGCCTATGAACATCTGTGAGTACTAGAATAAAGTAGTTAGCCACGTTAGGCTTTTAATTATTTTGGGAGGTGGCTGATCTTAAGAATGTATCTGTGCTTTTATATCTGTTTTTGTAACTACTTGTAACTTAAGCGTGCCTGAGGGGGGAGCATCTCATGTGTATTATTGTCTTGTTTATTTGCATGCCTTGAATAAATACTTTCTGTAAAACCTCTGTTTCTCTCCATTCCCACGCCAGTCTTTGGCACACGCTAGATAGGACCTCTCTCACTCAAAAGGGGGGGAGGTGAGAGGGAAGGAAAGGTCCTAAATACAGGGATTGGTAATCCACTGAGCAGTCTCCCGCTGTACTGCTCAGATATTCAGAATTCAGCGGGTGGTGGCAGCATAATTAATAACGCTGGGGGAATTACCAGCCTTTTTCAAGGATGAGAGTCAACCTTGGGAGGCTGGCATGACCCCCAGTATGAAAGAAGGGTACGAGCAAAAAGAGCACCTCACCAATCAGGAGCCATTACACAGCAGAATGTGCAGTCACATGGCAGAGAGAACATCCCTCCAGCAATGGGAGGGGGGCTTTTTTAAAAAAAAAAAAAAACAAGCCCTGCAAGCCTTGGGTGAGGATTGCAAGGGAATGGGGGGAGGAAAATAGGGGAGGGGAGGCAAACATGTACCTCATTAATAATTAAATTTGTGAAGGTCAAACTTGTGTATGTGGAGGGAGGACTGTAATTTTAACTTTCTTTCATCTGCCCTGATAGCTGCTGGTGTTCTGATTAGGTGTGGATTGCATTGCAAAGGAGAGTTTTGCCCCAAGCACTTGCAGTAGCAGCACAATGGCAACCACAGCAGAGTGTGAAGAATGATGCTACCTCTTCCTCAGTTGGTCTAGGAGTGAATTCAGAACTTGGAAAAAGGTTTTGGACATCTCTCAGAATCCCAGGATGGCCAGAGGCATTGAGGGCTGTGGACTGTGGGAGATCTAGTGCAAAAAAGGAGAGGGAGCCTGTTTTCCAAGCTCAGCTTGGGGGGCTGCTTCTGTCTGGCAGTGATGCTGGGAGAGTGGATTAGGAAAGGCTTCATGTTTAAAAAGGAAAAAAGTGAGAAAGAAGAGAATGAAGAAACCCCGTACTGAATTCCTTCAAAGAAGACAAGCTGAGTTGACTTCCGCTTTGGGACGGAGAGGACAATGTCGGCTTGAGTAAGGTTTCACAAACCCAAGCCAAGATGGTGACAGCTTCTAGCGGGCTGTCAACACCATCAGCCCACGGAAAGAGGTGCCCAGGACCCCAGGCACCAAAGGATCCTGGAATAGCTGGTTCGTGCCCTCACCATTGCCACTTGGATGGGAGCAATGTTCATAAGGGAAAGCAGCAGAAGAAGCAGAGCGAAGCTGTCATATTGGTAAGTGAGGGAAACTTCTCCGCTTGCACAAAGACAAGCCACTGAACCTCTTGAGGATTGTATGGGGAAAAACTTCTGGAGACAATATAAAACTCAAAAAGTCCACTTCCGCAGTAAGGGAATTGCTCCTGAGCTATGTGGTTCTCTTGTAGCCATTTATTGAATATGTATCTTTGTGCACCTTTTTTTTTTAATTTGAGTAAGGTTGTTCAGTGAAAGACTAAGTCTGTGCTATTTGGAGAAGACTACATTTGTGATTTGTGAAAGACTGCTATTCCAAAGAATTACTATATTGATTCTATATTGCCTTTGTGCTGAAAGAACACCCTGATATTAGACCTGAGTGGCACTTCAGGTTTATTGTTATCTTTTGTCCCTTCACTGAGAGGAAAGCCTAAAATGGCTGCTGGCTACTGGTAGCTGAGATAACCTTGAGAACGCTACCTTATCACCATAGACTTATTAGCACCTGAGGATTTAGAGGATTAATTTGTGACATTATTGCCAGACCTCCTTTTCCTTCCCTTTTTCTGGCTGAAGATTTTTTCCCCCTAAACTCTTTTGAAATTATTATAATTATTATTATTAACCTCCCCTTTCTTCCTTTTTCTTTTTTTTTTGGACATTACTTTTGATACTACTTAACTATTCATTTATTTGACTATTTGATTATTTGACATTTTTGATATTAATATTCCATCTTTTTTCTTTCTACTATATTTTTGAATTTTTGAATTTTGGAACACTTTTGGGATTCTTTGGGATCCTCTTTTTGTTAATTTTCTATTCCCTTCTCTTTTTGACTTTTACTTTTTCCCCTTGGAAGATTCTTTTTGCTCTCCCCCCTCTTTTTTGTAAGAAGAAACCAATTACTCAGTGACAGAAGGAAGAAGGAAGAGGAGAGGAAGAGGGAAAAGAGAGAAGAAGGAGGGAAGGAAAGAAGGAAGAATCTGAAGGAGGAGGAAGAGGAAGGAACCCAAAGTGGAGAAGTAGAGGCAAAGGAAGTAGAGAGAGATAAAGAGAAGAGAATTAAAGAGGGAAACAGAAAGTTGAGGAAGGTGTGTGGAAGTACACTTGAAAGAAGGAAAGAAGATAAATCAGAGGGAAAGAGGAGGAAACAAGAGCAATGATGGCAGGAGGAAGATGAGATCTCATCAGCCCTATCAGATGCAGCAGACTCAGCAGGCTCAACAAAAAATAGGATCAATGGAAGAAGGCGTCCTCTATTATATGATGAAATTCATGGAAGAGATGAGAGACTTTAGAAAAGAGACAGGAACCTTTCTTGAGGATATGAACACTAAATTTTATGTGATGCAAGGCCTTGTACTACAAACAAACAAAGATGTGAAAGAAAACAAAGAAGAGATACAAACATTAAAAAGAGAGGTACAAGAACTGAAGGAAGATACAGAAAGACAGTCAGGCTGGTTGGCCCTGGCAGAACAAAGGTAAAAAGAGTCATGGCTGAGGATAAGAGGTATTGTGGAACAACCGGGAGAAAATATAAGGACTAAGATTATAAAGGACTTGGCAATAAATTTAGAATGGGACGAAGATTTTTTAGATAAACAACTTGACTGTGTGTACAGGATTAATTCATCAATTGCCAAAAGAATGAAGCTGCCGCAGGATGTAATAGTCCAGTGTACCCGAAAAATAACAAAGGATATGATCTTGGAAGTCTATTATAATAAAAGAATCAAGATTGATGGTAAATTTGTACTGGTTTTGAAAGAAATCCCAACTTGAATTTTGAAGAAGAGAAAGGATTATGCCTTTTTTGTGGAGGTTTTGAAGAGAGCGGAAATTCCTTTTAGTTGGGACAAACTTGAAGGAGAGAACTTCACATTCCAAAGAGAGAAAATAGAATTAATACATTAGAGAAAGCTAAACATTTCCAGAAGAGATTTAGAAGGGACCTGGGAAATGCAAGTAAGGACCTAGAAGAAACCTCAGCAGAAGTGAAGGACAGTTCAGAACATCAAGAAGATACATATCAAGGGATACAGCAAGAGAAAGATGGGAAAAAGAAGAAAGAATACAAGAAAGAAACTGAAAAAGACAAATCCCATGAAGAAGTCAGCCTCCTGGCCCTTTCGATGTTTCTAATACTGAATAGAGTAGAGAAAGAAGACAAGGAGGAAAGAAAGCTTGAGAGGAAGAGGTGAAGAAGGTATAAGTGAAAAGAGGCATAACTAAATGGAGGGAGGGGGGGAATAGATTAGAGAAAAGGTAAGAAATATAGGAGAATGAAGGACTGGGATATAAAGTTAATAGTAATTTTAGAATTTAAGTTGATATGATTTAATAAATTGTTGCAAATTTAATTTAATAAGTTATTGTAAAACTTTTTAATATTTTCTGTTTTGATTGAGAAGAATGCTGTGTTAGGATTATAGTGATGGATTGTCTCACGTGGAATGTGAAAGGTAAAACTCAATGGAAAAACAGAAATTAATTTTTCGTTATCTTGGAAAATTAAAATTAGATATAATATGTCTCCAGGAAATAAGGATAAAAGAAAAATATGGTAATTTGTTGATACAAAAAAATCTGGAGAAAGAATTCGTGTCAGTGGGAATAACCAAAAGGAATGGGGTGGTGTTATACATTAAAGAGAATTTAGAACTGAATTTAATATTTGTAGATAAGAAAGAAAGATATGTGGGGGTGAAGATTAATTGGAATAATAATAAAGTATTGATTATTGGAATTTATGCACCAGTGAATGAGAAGAATATCTTTTATAAGGAATTGAGGGATAAGTTAACACAATTGAATTATGAGAGCTAGATCTTAATGGGAGACTTTAATGGAGTGGTAGAACCGCAGATGGATAGGTGGTCTGAAGATAAGAACATTAAAAAAAATCAGGGGAGATTAGCTAAAGAATTTTTTGAACTAGTAGAAGAACTCCAACTGGTAGATACTTGGAGATATAAGGAAGGGAACAGAAAGGACTTTACTTTCTTTTGAAATACACATAACTCCTTTTCAAGAATAGATATGGTTTGGGTAACAGAAAATATGACAAATAGGATAGATACAATTGAGCTCTTACAAAAAATAATTTCTGACCATAATCCAGTTAAATTGACTCTAAAAAGGGGAATCAAAAACTATAGGGGGAGAATTACTGAATCTCTACTGTATAAAGAGGAGATTGTTAAGAAGTGTAAACATATGATCACAGAATATTTTCAACTAAACCAAGACAAAGGGATAGATGATAGAATTGTATGGGATGCAGGTAAAGCAGTAATAAGAGGTATTTTTATAAAATTGAATGCAGAGGGGAAAAAAGAAAAAGCAAGAAAAGATAAATAAGGTTATAAAAGAGACTAGGATAAAGGAATCAGATTTAAAAAAGGACCCTAATAATGATAAAATTGCTAGTCAATTAAAAATGTTACAAAAGCAAATTACAATGGCAGAGGAGATTAAAAAGAAATTGGATTATGTAATACAGAGGAATTTTGATCAATCAAATAAACCCAGAAGAGGGTTAATGAATAGATTAAAAAGGGAAAATACTAAAAGGAGAATTAATAAACTGCAAGTAGGGGATAGGATTATAACAAATGAAAAAGAATTAACCAAAGTATTTTATAATTATTTTCAGGCAATATATAAAAAATAACCAACACAAATAAATAAAATAAATTAATATTTTAGTGATTTGGAATACCAAAATTTACAGAAGTACAAAAAGAAAAATTAAATAAATATCACTTGAGGAAATTAGAGAAGCAATTAAACAATTAAAAAGAGGGAAATCACCAGGTCCAGATGGCTTAAGAGCCCTGTATTACAAAGTCTTTAGCAGTGATTTAGAAATACCCCTTCAAAAAGTGATGAACAATATATTCGGACCAAGGAACTTCCAGAAAGTTGGAAAGAATCAAATATACTTCTAATACCAAAAGAGGATAGGGATCCATTATTAATTAAGAATTACAGACCCATATCATTATTAAATGAAGATTACAAGATTTTTACGATTATTCTAGCTAATAGATAAAAATAATATTACAAGAATATATTCATGAAGACCAAAATGTTTTTTTACTGAAAAGACAAATTAGGAATAATATTAGAATGGTATTAGATGTAATAGAGTATTTAACATATCATAATGAAATTAAAGGAGTGTTGATATTTTTGGATGCGGAAAAAGCATTTGATAATGTGAACTGGCTATTTTTATTAAAAACAATGGAAATAATGGATATGGGACAAAATTTTACAAATTGGATAAGAGCAATCTATTCCTCACAAAAAGCAAAAATAATAGTGAATGGAAATATTTCTGAATATTTAAATATTGAAAAAGGTACAAGACAAGTCTGCCCACTATTGCCATTGCCGTTTATTTTATTAATAGAATGTCTAATGGAACAGTGAGAAACAATAAGGAAATTAGAGGCATAAATATTAGAAAAGAAGAATTTAAATTAAAAATATTACCAGACGATGTTGTTTTTACATTAGAAGACCCATCAAAAAGTATAGATCAATTGATGATAATCTTAAAAGAATTTGGGAAGGTATCAGGTTTTAAAGTGAATATTGATAAAATGAAGATTATAACTAAAAACATGAAGAAGGAGGAACAGGATGCACTTTGTGAGAAAATGGGATTTGAAATAGTTCAGAAAACAAAATGTCTGGGAATAATTATGACATCAAAAAATCAACAGCTATATGAAAATAATTATGCCAGAACATGGGAAAATATCAAAAAAGACCTCAATAAATGGTTAAAGGTGAATTTATGGCCCTTTCTACACGGGGAAAAACATGGGGTAACACGGGGTAGGACGACCTCACCCGGAGGTCGTCCACACCATGGAGTGCTCTAGGGCAGTTAGAAATGTGGAGGTTCCACACCTCAAACCACCCTCGCACGGCCGCAGGGTGGTGCCGCGTGTTTTGAAAGACCACATTTCATGTGGTCTTTATGAAAAACGCGCGCGCTAGCCTATCGCAGTGCCCCGTGTGGAATTGCAGGGGCGCACAAGCGCATCCTGCGGCTGCCTGGGGACGGGCTTCCAGCTGGCGTGCTTCTCCAATTGGCGGAGTGCCGCCGGAAGCCACCAGCTGCCATTTTGGGTGCCGCCAGGTGCCGCTGCTGTGTAGAGCGGCGAACGCACGCTGCTCCCCGTGGCAATGGATTGAGGTAAGCTCCATTCCCGCGTGCACCGCCCCGTTTCCTCGCGTTTCTCGCCCCCCCGCATGGAAAGGGCCTATCTCTGCTTGGGAGAACAGTGGCAATTAAAATGATGGTACTACCCAAAATGTTATACCTGTTTCAAATAATCCCAATAGTTTATTCAAATTCCTCTTTCAAGGTGTGGCATAAAGAGATTTCTAAATATTTATGGCAAAAGAAAAGACCTAGGATAAAATGGAAAGTATTAATAAATGCAAAAGAACGGGGAGGATTGGGGTACTAGATTTAAAAATATACTTTGAAGCATTGTGTTTAGTATGGTTAAGAGAATGGATAGCATTAACGAATAAAAGATTATTGGAATTAGAACTTTTAAAATTTTGGGTTTGGGATTCATACTTATGGTATGATAAAATGAAAGTTAATGCAGGATTTAGGAGTCATATCATAAGAAGAAACTTATTTAAAGTGTGGGGAAAATATAAGAAAAGATTAACAAGAAGAATACCAGGATGGATATCACCCCAAGAGGTGACACACAGAAGGGAGTTGGGAAGCCCTGAAGGTATGGATTCGATATAGAGATTTACTGAGGAAAGATAGAGAGGGGTGGGAAATCAAAGATATACAAAGTTTAGAACAAGAAAGGGGTTTAAAATGCAATGGCTAACATATTATCAATTAAGGGAGAAATATAAGGAGGATAAGAAAAAAATTGGTTTTGAAATGGTAGAAACGGAATTTGAAAAATTGTTGTTAGGAGAAGATTCTCATTTGACTGCTAATATGTATAAATTGTTATTAAGATTTGATACAGAAGAAGCACAAATAAAGGAATCAATGATTTATTGGACATAACAAATAGGGCAAAATATAGAATTGGAACAATGGGAAGATGCTTGGGGAAAGGGATTAAAATGTACAAGTTGTAATGATTTGAAGGAGAATTTTTATAAAATGTTATATAAATGGTATCTTACTCCTGAGAAATTAGCTAAGATGTTCAAAAACCTTAAAGATAAATGTTGGAAATGTAGAAATCAGATTGGAACTTATTATCACATATGGTGGAAGTGTAAAAAAGCTAAAAAGTTCTGGCTAAGAATAGGAGACCTTATGCAAAAGATGTTAAAAGAAAAAATATTAAGACCTGAATTATGCTTTTTAAATATAATAAATAGAAGGGATAAAGGAGAAAGAAAGCACAAGAATTTTATTAGATATATGATAACAGCAGCAAGAATTTTATATGCCAAATATTGGAAAATCAGTAAGATACCGAAACTAAGTGAGTGGATGATTAAGTTGATAGATTTGGCAGAAATGGATAAACTTACAACATTATTGAAAGGGAATACAATAGAATCATTTTTTAATACCTGGAAACCTTTCACAGATCACGTGAGGAGTAAAAATAGGGACTTAGTAATTGTAGGATTTGATTTGCAAAATAGGCTAGTAGTGGTATTAGTAGAGAACAAAGTAAGTAGTGGAGATTTGGAAGGAGATAGCAAAATAGATTTAACTCTGGAACTTATCACAGAAGAGGATGGGAAGTCATTTTAATATATTTGTATTAATTTGTATTAATGTTTCTTTGTCTATAGCTGTGTTTGTAGATATCTACAATTGTGTCTATAGTCTATAGCTGTTCTGTAGGATGTGGGATTAACTGTAACCCCTTTCTTCGTAATTTTTCTATACTAACAGTTTCTTTTTATCCTTTCTCTCTCTTCTTTTCTTTCTATTCTTCTTTCCTTTTTCTTTCCCCCCTTTTTTATATTTTTATATATATATATATATATATACACATACACACACACACATTTTTTCTTTTTCTTGTTTTCTTGTTTTTTTCTTTTTTCGTTTCTTTTTCCTGGGATGGTGTTTGAGAGATATTGATTTGTTACATTGGCCTTTTTCACACACGGAGGGGGAAACGGAGCAGCGCACACGGAAACGGAGCTACTTGAATCCGGGTAACTCCGTCGCCGCAAGGAGCAGCGCGCGTTCGCTGCTCCACACTCCCCGCGGCGTCCGGCGGTGTCCAGTGGTGCCCAAAATGGCGGCTTCCGGAGGCTCTCCGCCAACCAGAGAAGCTCGCCAGCCGGAAGCCCGCCCCCCAGCAGCTCTGCAGGCACGCGCTTGTGCGCACCTGCAAATCTACATGGGGCGCTGCGATGGGGTAGAACGCTTGTGTTTAATAAAAACCACATGAAATGTGGTTTTTAAAAACACACGGCGCCACCCCTTACAGCCACGTCAGGGCGGTTTGAGGTGTGGAACCTCAAATTTTAAACCGACCCTGCGCACTCCAAGGTGTAGACGACCTCCGGTCTAGGTCGTGCTATGCTGTGTTATTTACCCTGTGTGGAAAGGGCCATTGTGTCCATACCATCTTTTCTTGTGTGTCTGTCTGTTGTTGTTTTTTAAAAATATTTATTAATAAAGATTATTACTAAAAAAGACACAAAAAAACAAAGAAGACAAGCTGTGAGGGTCTGTGGAAATGCCTGGAGACATGGGCTCCACTGAAGTAAAGAGGAAATGGCAGTGGTGCTCTTCCAAGGCCATCTTTCTTGGCTTCCTTCTCTGAGGAGAAGTAGCTTATGGTGCAGCTGTGAGGCAAAGGACAAAACATGGCAGCTAGAATGCTGATCAGGGCCATGTACAGGAGGCATATAACTCCCTTGTTAAAATAGCTCCACGGGCTACCTGTTTGTTTCTGGGCGCAGTTCAAAGTGCTGGTCATGATCTACAAAGCCCTATGTGGCTTATTTGAAAGACCGTATCTCGCTATAGAAACCTGCTAGAGCCCTAAGATCTCCTGGGAAGGGCTTTCTCTCAGTCCAGCCACCATCCCATACTTGTCTTATGAGGACATAGGAGAGAGACTTCTCACTGGCTGCTCCTACCCTGTAGAATGTTCTTCCACAGGAGGCTAGGCTGGCCCCCCTACCTGCTCTCCTTTCATTGGCAGGTGAAAACATTTCTCTTTAAACAGACTTTTATGTGAGCTGGGGAGCTTTTTTAATCTATTTATTAATCTGTTTTTAAAATTGCTATAGGCTTGTATAATTTCATATGCTTTTAATGTTTTTAATTGTGTTAAATGTTTTTAATGTTTTTAACTTATTTTTGGAAGCTGCTTTGGGTCCCATTCTGGGAGAAAAGGCAATGTACAACTACAATAAATGAAATAAATAAATAATAACTTTGTGTCCTCTTCTGCCCCCTTCTCACTTCCACATACTGAAGGCAACTGGTCTGGCATTTGAATTTCACTTTAACACTTGTGATGGGAAGCATCTTCTAGCTCACCTGAGATGGCAGCCTAGCTTGGGGGATGTAAAACAATGACAACATGGTCACACATGCAATTTTGTCCTCTGATAGAGGGGAAAGGCCAAAGAACTCAAGGAAAATAGACAGAAGGATGATCCCATCATTTGATGCCTGATGCAGCACATCCAGCTCTGGCTCTGAGTAAGAGAAATGAATGCAGGAAGAGTTTTCAGTTGCAGTCTACAAACACATACGGACAAAGGTTTTGGAGTGGGGACTCTAAATTAATAATCTGAAGTTAATCTGAGGGCTGACTTTTCCAAGAAATCCATGTCCCTCTGTCATATTACTCAGGACACTAACAGGTTTTGTATCACCTTGGAGTCACTTTGGAGCCAGCTGGTCAAAGTCTCTCTTCTGAATACATTAATTAATAATTGATCCAAACCTCTTAATTTCATATGCTTCTTAGTCCATCTAAACTTGGTTTTCTCCTGAACAAACCATATGTCTTCTTGCTGGGAGAACTAGACAAGTGTCAACCAAATTCATTGACAGTGGATAATAGGCTGACTTAATTTGAGAGGAAAACATGAAAGAGGACATGAATTTTTTCTGTGGATTGGAGTACTTTGCTGATCACAGTTGCAAAAATAACAGTCGCTTAAAATGGAAGGAGACAAGGAACATTTGAAGCACTGGATTGTTACAGAAGAACAAGGAATATCTCCAATATTAGCCTTCCTCCATCAGAATTTCATGGAATCATAGCACTGGAAGAGATCCTATTGGCCATCAGATCCACTCGCCTGTTCAGAGAAAGGAACCCAGCTGGAGTATCCCCAGCTGATAGCTGTTTAGTCTCTTTTTGAGGACACCCAGAGAAGAAGACCTCACCACCTCTTGAGCAATTGGTTTCATTGCCAAACTGCTCTCGCTGTCGAGAAGTTCCCTCTAATGTTCAATCGAAATCTACCTTCCTGTAACTTAAAGCCAATAGATCTAGTTTTACTCTCTGAGGCAAAAGAGAAGAGGATTGCACCCTTCTCTCTGTGACAGCTCTTGAGGTATTTATAGAATGCAATCATGTCACCTTTTAGTCTCCTCTTCCCCATGCTGAACATGCCCAACTCCTTTAACTTCTCCTCATATGTTTTGTTCTCCATAACTCTTATCCTCCTCATTGCCCTTTTCTGAACTCACTACAATTTGTCTGTATCTTTCTTAAAATGAGGTGCCCAGAATCGAATACATTACTGCAGGTGAGGTCTGACCAGTACAGAATATAGTGGAACTATCTTCTGCACTGGTCAGCCCTAGTCTGGAGTACTTCTGCTCAATTGATTTTTCAAGTTCAAAATTAACAAGTGCTAAATATTTCATGTGGAAACCAATGAACAAACAAGGGCTTAATTGTAAAAGGGTCTTGATCACAGATTCTTTAATTTTTCACACTTAATTGCTGTGACTGTGAGAAGTTATCAAAGCTTCCAAGAAGTCTAGTAGCAATAGCAAAAGACAAAAGTCTTCCCTTCCTGTTTATGTAGCTTGGTATTCAAAGGTATAGTGTTTGGGAACATAGTGGCTCAGTTTATCTTCCCTGGTCAATGGATAGTGAGAGATTTATAGTACAATTCAGTGTATACTTATGCATTAAACAAGTCTCATTGGTTTCAGTAGCACTCCTTGAACTGCAGAAAATAAAACAGAAAACAAAACAGAGAGCCTCCAAACTCTTCAATGAAAGCAACACATCTCAAGATGTTCTATTTCTATCAAGATAGCTTGGCATACATGCCTTTGTAGCCCATTTAACGGTCTGTAACAGTACCATACTGAGTATTCTTTTATTTTATCATTCAGAGCAAAAATATTTTCTCTCTAAGTCCCTTTAAATGGGGACTTCAAATGGGGACATTTCTATTTGCAGCAGTACACAGCTCATTCACTTGCACTGCCCTGTTCCTAATTTTTGAAGGCTTGTCTCTCTATTTTACAGTGATCCTAGCTGATCTCTGATCAGGTTGTGTGTGTGATATCACCATTGTTGTTGTTGTGTGCATTCAAGTCATTTCTAACTGATGGCAACCCTTAGGCAAAGCTTTGAAGAGTTTTCTGGGTCTGACAGTGTGTGATGCACCCAAGCGGGTTTCCATGGCCAAGCAGGGCATTGAACCCTGGTCTCCAGGCCTGTAGCCCAATACTCAGTCAACTACACCACACTGGTATATACTCTACCAGAAGATTATTACAAAATGTAGGGTTGTGATCTTTTCCACTTTGTTGTCCACCTTTTTCTTGCCATTAGGACCTAACTAATCAGATTTGGCTATGAGATGACATCACTGAATGTAAATGAAACCAATCAAGAAGGAGGATAGCATAATGCCAGAAGAAATACTTCCTCACTATGTATTGGCTTCATTTATCCTCAATCACCAGAATGGCAAAGCTGACTGGTTACATATTACCTTCACCTCCTTTTTTCCTACCCCCCCTCAAATCCCAAAATCATTGGCATGCTTTCCACCATGGGTGAAAACAGTCACAAAAGCCAACATCTCTATTTCAGGTCATCTTTCAAGTCAGTCTTCATTTATGACAGTGGTAACTCAGAAGAATAGAGCCAGTGAGGAGATCAGAAATTATTGCTAAAGAATAATCAAAATACAATCTGAAATGTGGTGGTAGGAGTGAAGCCTTCCCTCCCCAAATGGAAACTCTTGTTTTTGAATGACTATAAACTCTTATATTTTATGTCTGTCCTTTGAAAAAATATTGGCTCCTTATTTTCTTTTGCCTTTTCAAAAGCATAATCATGGCATGTCCAAAGGGCGGGATGGGAGACAAAGAAAAGAAGAAAGATGAAAAGAAGGACCAAATGGAAAGCCAATTGTATGGAGAAAGTAAATCCTCCTTATGCTGTGCATTTTCGCTTTTTCTCCTTGATATCCTACCCAACCCAGCCCAAGTCAATCAACTGGCACATGATGTGTTTTGCAGATGGAACTGCAGTGGTGCATAGCTGACACACAGATGTTTCAACTTGCATTTCTTAGCTGTCCAGCAATCAGACAAAATTTTGATGCTGATCATTTGCAGATGTTTCTTAAAGAAAGCAAGAAGCCTGTCCACTTGGAATAAATTTATTCCTTTTGTAAGCCTCCCCACTGCTATTGCTTAAGAAGCGTGATGGTACTAGGACTGGATTCAGCTGTGGTCTGTACTGAAGCTGCTGCTCTAAATGAAAACTGATTAGATTTTGTGGAAGCAAACAATGGGGTGGTGCTGGTAGGGAGCTTTTGTTTGAGCCTGCATCTTCCAGTACTGCTAAGATTCACATCAGGGTAGGGATTATAGATTTTCAAATGGGAATGATTCTGAGAATCAAAGATCTAGCCTACATGATTGCTCGGGGGGGGGGGGGCTAATTGTAGGGAGGGGAACAGTCAACATCTATGGTTTAAACTTTCAGTGATAGAACTCAGACATGGAAGACCTGAAAAATATTTTCTGAACATATGCAGCAGGTATAGGAATTCTGCAGCCCTCTGGATATTGCCAAACTATAACTTGCAGCATTCCACACCACTGGCTATTCTGGCCAGGGCTGTTGGGAGTTATAATCCAAGAATCATAGAGTCAAAAGGAACCAACTTCCTGCTCAGTAGAAAAAATCCAGCTAAAGTATCCCCAGCAAATAGCTGCCAAGCCTCTTTCTGAAGACTTCCTGAGAAAGAGAAAGAGATCCCACCACTTCTATAAGTAATTGGTTCCATTGTCAACCACTCTTACTGTCAAAAAGTTCCTTCTGATGTTCAATTGAAGTCTAGCTTCCTATAACTTCAAACCATTGGACCTTGTCCTACCTTCTGGGTTAGCAGAGAACAAACCTGCACCTCCTCACTATGACAGTCCTTTAGATATTTGAAGAAGGCAATCATATTACCTCTCATTCTTCTATTCACCATGCTAAATATGCTTAACTCTTCCAACCATTCTCCATATGGTACCTGGGAGACTGCATGATTCCTGCTACTGATATTTGTTGTTAACTGTCATCAAATTAAGTTCAACTTATGATGACCTATGAATGAGAAACTCCCAAGTCACCCTATCATCAACAGTCCTCCTGAGGTCTTGCAGACTCCAGGCAGTGGAATCCTTCACTGAGTCTATCTCTCTATAATGTGGTCTTCCTCTTTTCCTACTGCTTTCTAACCTACCAAGCGTTATTGTGTTTTCTAGTGAGTCATGTTTTCTCATGACATGGCAAAAGTACAACCGTCTCAGTCTAGTTATCTTGACTTCTAGGGGGAGTCCAGCCTTGATTTGCTTTAGGACTCATTTATTTGTCTTTTTAGTAGTCTACAGTATATGTAAAACTCTTCTTCAGCACTACACTTCAAATGAGTTGATTTTCTTCCTACCAGCCTACTTCACTATCCAGCTTTCACAGCCATACATAGAAACTGGAAATATGATGGCATGGGCAATTCTAACTTTAGTATTCAATGATATATCTTTATATTTGAGGATCTTGTCAAGTTCCTTTATAGTTGCCCTTCCAAGTCCTGAGTTATTGACTACAGCCTCCATTCTGATTAATGACTGAATCAAGGTATGGAAAATCTTATCTGCTTCAAAATTTATGTAAATCATTTGTGCTCATTACTTCTGTTTTCTTAATGTTCAACTGTTCAGGTGCCATTTTACTTTCTTCCTTCTGAAATCAGTTCAAATCTTCACTACTTTCTGCTAGTAGTATAGTGTCATCTGCATATTTTAAACTGTTGATGTTTTCACCTTCAATTTTCATATCTCCTTCCTCTGAATTTAATCATGCTTCTATGCATGATATGTTCCTAGCATACAAGTTAAAGAGATATGATGATAAAATGAAGCCTTGCCTGACCTCCTTGCAGATTGCAAACCATTCAATTTCTCCATATTCTCTCCTGACACATGTAAACTACCATTTGATGTCACTGCTGCAGATGTGAAAACCAGCCCACCCAAACAGAGGTAATAAAAACTTGACTGGCCATTATAGAATGACAATCAAACTAGAGCTTCCCAAGACTGGTGTACAGTCTCTTCTCTGTTAACAGAGGAGTTAATAGAAAGTGAGAGAAAGAACTCATTTATTTTTTGTGACTAACAGGGTTTGTATCTGACCCTGTCATACATGGAACAGATTTCTTTCCCCCTTTTTAATTATGAAAAGTCTTGAAAAGCAATTAGCAATTACAGTTGTCTTGGGGCCTTTCTGCACTACGCTGTTATAGTCCTATTATTCCACTTTCAACATCCTATGGAATCCTGGGGTTTGCTGTTTAGGGAGGGGCATTTAGAATTCTCAGCCAGAGAACTCTTGGGACTCAGTAAACTATAAATCTCAGAATTCCACAGGAGGTTGAACGTGGAATAATTGCACTATAACAGTGTAGTACAGAAAGGCCAAGATGTATGGATCTCAAGTGTGGGCATGAGTCACTAGGTAGATCTTGGAAAAATTTACTCTTCTCATCCTCAGCTTCCAGAATCTCCAAGCCAGTATGGCCTGGACCTGAGCCAGAGGAGGGAACTGCCCTGATAATGGTGAGAGATGGAACTGTAGTAATCAGCTTAGCAGAGAGTGGATGACAAAAGAGTCCAGTGGGATTCTGCTGCCCCCAAAAGTTCTGAATCTAGTCTGGCTCCTCATCTTGGCTTGCTTTTCCATCTTAACTATCTGTCATGTTGATGACCAACATTCACCAACATAAAATAGGTACAAGAAGGGAAGAAGGAACACTGTAAAAATGCAGGTGGAGCCACATTCACACATATAGCAGTGGAGGGCTACAGTGCAATGATACTACAGCAGCTTCCATCTCTTCCTGTCCATGAACTGTGTCCATGCCCAGGGGACTCGAATGAAGGAAGTTGTTGAAGAAAACATGAAGGAACTGCTAAGCTAAGCTGCCCCCCGCCTTAGCCTACAGCACCTGGTATTCCCAGGCAGTCTTCCATCCAAGTACTAACCAGGCCTGACTCTACTTAGCTTCTGAGATCAGACAAGACCAGGCGTGTTCAGGGAGGCCTGTGTCTATGCGAGATGATCTTAATGAAAAGACTAAAAACATCTGACTGCACTAAAGCATTACTGCTACAATAAATCTGGTTCTTATATGAACTTTGTAACTTTAAGAACTGCTGCTTCAGTTTATTTTCTTTTTCTTCTACCTTTCCTTTTTGTCATTTCTCATTAAATAGTAAGCCAAAGGGCAGGGACTGTATTATCTTGTTTGTATGAAGAGCTAAGCTGCTCTGAGAATCCTTAAACCTAAAGAGCAGGGGATTATTATTTTTTTAAAAAAAAATCCAAATTTTAGTGCTAGGCATCTCCATGTAGCACTGGGAAAAGATCTTCCATTTGAAATCCTATAGAGTCATTGCTAGTTCGTATAGAAAATAATAAACAAGACAGACAAGCATACTTAAAATATGGCACTTTTCAGTGTTCACAGTAAGAGCTAGCTGATAGCTAATTCTTAGTTAACCAATTTATTCTATTTTATTTTGTGGGGAAGCACTATTTGAAAGTTCTGCTTTAAGCACCAATCCAGACTGGGTTAGCCTTGTATACAGGAGTTGTAAAAAAAAAAAGAAAACACGACACTGAGTACGTTTAAGCTACTCTAAGAAAATGTGAGCAGATAATATATTAATGAAGCTCCTGACACATGTAAACTACCATCTGACTGAAAAATATAGGAACTCTGCATTAAAAATATACCAGTCCAACGTCTTGAAAAACGTAGCAGCCTCCCCTTAGAAGACCTACCTAGAATAAAAACATGCAGATAGGACACAATGAAATGTTTTTTAAATATGTATTGACCCTATTTGTGTAGAAAAGCCTCAATATAAATCCCTTGCCTGAGAGGCTAAAAAAAAAGGAAAGCTTATCTTTTCAACTGTCCTGATTTGGCAAGGACAGTCCTGATTAAGCCACTGTTATCCTACCTTTTCAGCTGCTTTTAAACTATCCAACTTTCTCTGCCCTCCATCCACATTCTCCCTTTGTCCTTGATTTACTTCATTTGCAGAAAACTGAGGTCCTTTTTGCACCTTACGTTTTCTCGCTGCCATCGCGTGGGGATAACGCGAAAGCCTCCTGCGAGAGGGAATCACATCCCCTGAGCTTCCCTCCGCACCAGCTCTGTGCTGGATGGAAGGAAGCACGATAGCTTCACCCCCTCCTTCTGCAGTGCAGCCGGGTTCTTTCCCAGGCTGTGCTGGGAAAGGAAGCACAGCCATCGCACTTCCTGAGGTTCCACATGCCAGGGAAGTGTGGGAGGGGCATGGGTAGAATGCCAAATCACAGGTCATTTTGGGGAAAAATCCAAAAATGATATAATCTGCGATTGCCATGGGATTGCTATGGGACCGCCGTGCGATTGCGAGAATGTCATGCGGAACCATCCTCGCGCTCCTGCGGTGCTCCCGTGGCCATTTCACGTGGGAAATAGCATGTGAAAAGGGCCTGAGTTCAAAGTGCAAAAGTAGTTTGCACTCAGTTAACTCAGCATGGGATTAAGGAGAGGAGGGAACAAATTCTTGCCCTTCCCAGTAGGCTCAGGCAAAGGCAAACTGTTCTCCTTGTTTGTGCGTTCTTCCTCATTAATAACTTCTACCATCTTGACCACGCTCTGATGTTGCTTGGCCACATGTCTGTCAGTTTTCATCTGTGGAATGGTGGAAGGTAGCTTATCCCCCTACCCTCAGAATTCCCAGAAAGTAGCAGAGAAGGACATTAATTTTATTTCTGATGTTGAGAAACACTATGGCCATTTCCGCACCAGGCTTTTAAAATGGTGCAGAGCGACCTCCGACGGAGGTCTTCTGCACCATAGAGTGGACTGGGGAGGACTACTTTTTGTAGTTCCATACCTCAGTCCGGTTCTGCGTGACCAAAATTGGTCGCGCAGCGTGTTTTTAAAAACCTCTTTTTAGAGGTTTTTAAAAAGCATGGAGCGCACGACTCCATGTTGCTCCGTCGCCGTGCTCCGGAGCAGATTTGCAAGCGCGCAAGTGCATGCCTGCAGATCTTCCGGGGGCAGGCTTTTGGCTGGCGAGCTTCTCTGGTTGGTGGAGAGCCTCCACCAACCGGAAGCCGCCATTTTGGATGCAGGAGCAGTGCAGAGTGACGAGCTTGCGCTGCTCCTCGTCCCGACGGACTCACCTGGACGCTCAGGAAATCCAGTAAGTCCCGTTTTCGCGCGGTTCCCTCCCCACGTCTGGAAAGGGCCTTTAAGTCAAGAGCTAGCTTTCACAAACACTTTAGGATGGGGGTTAACTTTTCCTGGATGGCAGCATTTCAGACGACAGGCTTATATACAACAACTCCCTACCAAGGGTGAGGGGAACAAGACCAAAGCTTTTACTATATCCCCCAAAATAGTTCTAGCCTTGTCTTCTACAAGCGTTTCTTCTCTATGAGGGAGTTATTAAAGCAAGGCAAATCCCCCTGAAATCTGAAATGGCAGAGCCTCTAAACATTTTCACCAAAAGGGTTTATCTTATCCCTCTGTGGCTCTGCGCATTTATGGAAGGAACATCCCTCCTGTTTACGATTCTCATTTGACAAGAAAGAAAAAAACGTTATTTTCCCTTCCTCATGAGGCCTATTTCAAGGGTTGTTTTCTAACGAAAGCTCAGCGTTTTAAAATCTCCCCAGAGCTCTGTGCGTGCACAGCCTTCATATTAATGGAGTACAGCAATCTCTTTCCTTTCCTTTAAGCTAATGAAGGGTGAAGGTGCATAAGCCGGGGGTTAGAAGGTCATAAGCTCAGAGGCCTGCGATATGACATATGCTTCCCATTTCATTGAACACAGCAAAACAGAAATGGCCCAACAGGACTTCAGGGATGTTCTGTTTCTGGCTTTATAACTCTTCCTCTCAACACCTCCATCATCAGTTTCCTTCATGTTAAGGGCCAGATTACACCTGCATGTACATCACTTGATTTTTCATCACTTGATTATGCAACCCTAGTATTACGCCACAAAAAATGTGTCAGTATTTAAGACGCCACAAGATTCTATTCATGTTTATCAGAGCTCTTGCTTACATTTTATACTATACATATCTCCATCAGGCTCCACCAGACATGTTACCCATTTGCTCAGTTCTAGACGATTTTGCAAAACAACTTTTCCTCTTCTGGTTAAGGCTGTCATGCAGAGAACATTAATCCATAATGTATCAAACACAAGTGTTTCCTGCAGGGCAAAATAACAGGGTTGTTTTAACACACAAAATAATCTAAAAAGCTGTATCTCCCTATATAAAGCAGCCTAACTTTTAACATCTTCAGGAAAAGGGCTTTCTCTCATTCCACTACCATCACAGTTGTGATTTGTGAGGAAATGGGAGACAACATTCTCAGTGACTTCTTCCAGGCTGTGGTACTCCCTTCCACAGGTGGTGTGGTTGGCCCCCTCTGCTTTCTTTTGGGCTATTTCCGCACTACGCTATTACAGTGCTATTATTCCACTTTCAACATCCTGTGGAATCCTGGAGTTTGCAGTTTAGGGAGGGGCCTTTAGAATTCTCAACCAGATACCCCTTTGGCCTCAGTGAACTACAAGCCCCAGAATTCCATAGAATGTTGAAAGTGGAATAAGAAATGACCTTGGTCAGAAAATGAAGACCTTTTTATTTAGGTGGGCCTTTGATTCTTAAATCACATGACACTGTTTGAAAGTTTTGTGTGTTTTGAAAGGGATGTACTGTGTTTTTATCTTTTTAGTTAAAAATGTGTTTAAACCATTTTTAACCATGTGCTTTTTTAGCAGAATTTTGTTATTTAATTGCTTTTTAACGTTCATAAAATAAGATTTTAGCTCAACTTTGTTTTAATTATTGCAAGCCAGGTTGAGTCCTGTCATGGAGGAAAATCAGGCTATTAAATAAATCAATAAAATGTGGTCAATGCACAAAGCAGTAAAATGGAGTCAACGAAGGAGAATAGAAGCTTCCTGATGTCTCTCCAAACAGAACTTGAATGTATCCAAACAGAAAATGTCAGAGGATAAACTGCATAGAAAAGATATTTCCTATCATGGTGTTCAATATTAATGTTTGCAGTTACGGTGCAGCACTATATGCCACGACAATCCTCCCATTGCAGTAGAGATCACAATGGGCTTTCCCTCACTAGTATGTGGATTGGTGGTAACTGGTGCCCTGTTTTAGAGTATTGATTGTCCACAAAGAGAATGCAAAGAAATATCAAGACAAAGAATAAAGAAGAAGGAAGCAAGACATTACTAAGAAATATAATGGGTAAACATACAATTAGGTTTCCACTTCTCCAACTCTAAATCATTACACTAGAGTATATGCCCACAAATGGGTATATTTACCATTTTTGCAATGCTAGTTTTAATATCTCAAGCTGGCAGAGTGCATGGCATGACCTATCCAAATCGCTCATTTGCCGGTGCAGCAGGTTTCGGGATCAGTTTTTTAATCTTTAATCACTCAGATGAAACATTAACATAGGTCTCTAGATACAGATTTAGGGAGCCCAGGCTTAAGCAGCTAGGTTTGAATTTTTAATTTAAAGTCATTTCTGGTCTTCTAAATTTAGCTTGGGGACTGTAGTCCTTGGCAAATACTTGACAACTATTAAATGAGCTCTTTTCGTAGTTATATTAAGTCTGGATGCCTTCCTAAATTGTGTTTAACAACCCTGTAACCTGCTGCAAGAACAAAATATTGGAATGCATGGTATTGGTACTGCAGATATGGCATTCTTTGCAGCATGTTCAGGGTGGTGGGAGGCCAAACATCAATATTGCTGTAAGGTGCCATGAGAATTTAATTCTAGGGAAGGATATATGCACTGAAAATAATACATACGTACATAAACAAAATAACCAGAAACTCTTGTGACAGCAAAGCAAAGCTTTTTAAAAAGCCAGTAGGAAAGAAACAGCCAATGAGAAGGGGGATCAAAATAACCCAGGTAGCTAAACTCTAATCAGATTTAGTTCATACTTTCCACTTAGATAAACCCTTGGTCCTAAAGCAAATTAGGTCTGGGCTCTGCGAGATGCCAAGATGACTAAACGGGGGCTTTTGTATTTTGGACATGTCATGAAATGATGGAAAAAAATAATGCTTAATAAAGTGAGAGGCGGTAGGAAAAGAGGGAGACGCTGTTATAGATGGATTGAGACAATCAAGGAAGTCATTTTCTTGAATTTGCAGGATCTGACCAGGGCTGTTGATAATAGGGTGACTGGGAGGTCTCTGGTTCATAGGATTACCATAGGTCAAGGCACCTGTGATGAACCCTAGCGGGGAGTGACCAGCAGAGCCGCCCTAGCAACAGAGGGGATTTAATCTGATTGTCTCTCTGAGTTAAGGAGAATTAGCCTAGCCAGAGAGGCTGTGTTAGGGGTGCTAGCAGTATATGTGTGTGTGTGTGTGTGTGTGTGTGTGTGTGTGTGTGAAGTGTGTTAGATAGGGAGGTTCCTTCAGTGAGATGAGAGAAAGAGTGAGTGAGTGGGAGGAAAGCCAAGGGTCTGTTAACCTAGGGAAGCATTTGCCTGTGAACTTCTACCACAAGTTATACCTTCCTTTAAGAAGCTTTGCCCTCTATTCACAAAGGTTGTGGGTTTAAGCAAAGAGGTGTGATAAAATTGTGGAGAGGGAACCAGGGGATGGTAATTATATAAAAGGGTGTTGCTCCTCCAGGGAGGGAGAAAAAATAGCAGACCTGGTCTGTTCTAGCCCTGGCTGGCTCCAGATCTCCATATAACAGCACCCATCAAAAAGGCACTAATCAAGTGAAGAAAAACAAAATTTTGGTTGAAGTATGTAGGGAATGAGGTGGGAATGAGATGCTGTATTGCTCAGGTGGTTGAATGGACCATATCATTTCAGACTACAGTCAAAGGAAGGCAATTTCCATGTTTTCCTGTATTAAAAGCACCTTTCCAGTAGAAAAGTAGTATGCCAAAGGAAAAGTATCTAGGCTAACCCTTTTTCTGTTCTGATAGATTTCTATTCACTGTGAATGTTAAATATGGGAACAGCATTCAAAAATAAGATTCCCTTCTCACAGTCTTAAGCTTTGCAGTTAATTCTGACTCTTTATTCTGCTGCATTTACTGGTGATCATCTCATATTCCAGCTTAGTACACGACACAACATTTTGTCCACAGCTTTTGAAAAGGCAAAAATTATAGTCTCCTATCATAGGAGTAGATAGTATTGAGCCCAATAACATATCATTGAACTGCAGAGGGCTTTTCCAGAAAGACATCTGGTCTCAATTTAGACTGTACGTGATGAGAAATAGTCAACTGCTCTTGTTTCATATCAAGATGTATGCGTATGTCATACACAAAAAGGATTTCACACTGCACTGGCATAAAGCACTGACAATGCTCCATTATATATCATCTCTGTGTTCTTATTTGGATCCATCTATTAGCTGTCATTTGGCATGAATCCCCATGGTCCCAGAAGGAGAACCAGACTAACTTACAAAGCAAGCTACCAAATTCCATCTTGATGTGCCTTAGGTTTGATTTATACATGCTAACTGCAACTCAGATGTAAGCAATTTACCCATGCAGTGATAACTTGCCTGTAAGCAACCTTTCATCAAAACCATAAAGTTGTAGCTACTGTAAAGGTATAAATATAAAGGACTGGAACTAAAGGTTCTGTGAAAAAGACTCAGTTCATGGGATACTCCCATTAGGAGAAGTTTGGGAAAGCAATTGTTACCAATTCTTCCTTCTCTTTTGTCACCCCCCTGTTCACCCCAAAATGCTGCCAGGAATGATCTTCTGAAAATGTTGATATTGAGGAGGGGACAGTGGGGGCTATATACAAGAGGAGAGAGCAAGTGTGGTGTACTGGCTTGAGTGTTTTACTATGACCCTGGAGACCAGGATTTGAATCCCATCTTGGCCATGGAAACCCACTGGACAAGTCACACTCTCCCATCCTTAGAGGAAGTCAAAGGCGACCCCTTCTCTGAACAAATCTTGCTGAAAATACTCAGTGATAGGGTCACCATAAGTCAGAAATGACTTGAAGGCACATAACAACAATATAAAGGGAAAGAAGAATAGACAAAATGGCTTCCTGTCCTCCCACCAGTGGCAGCCTCTACAAGGTCTCACTCCATTTGCAGAAGTGAAATTCTGGACGCAGTCCACTATATATTTTAAATGCAACAAATGTAGCAATGTAACTCAATGAATACAACTCAGTCTTATAAAGAGAATAAACTACACAGCTCATCTTTGCATATTTTAATATGACCTCTGCTTTGTTGTTTTAAAATCACTGAATAGTTTTCTCTGCCCTTTTTATTTTTCAGCATACTATTTAAAAAGTTTTGTTTCATTTTTATTATTATTGTCCATTAACATTATTAATCACTGGAGAACCAGTAATGTGCAAAATTTATCCTGAACAAAGGAAAAAAAAATGGAAAACCTGATATGGCTCTAAGATTTAAAACTGAAGTGTCTGATTTGCTTTTCAGGTGGTATCATGCTGCCTCATGTTTTACTTGGAGAAAGCAAATTTTGTAGTTCTCCTGAAGGTTGCTTTGATTAAGAAGTTAATATATGGTTAAGATTGCTGCATGAATGCCAAGAATTATTTTTAGATTCAATTAAGCTAAAAAGACATTAATTGTGGAAACCCATATTATACAGAACTGATATTTCTAAGCATTTCTTTAAGCACAGTAACTAATGTAAAAATTGAAATCACATTTGTGATTAAATTTTCAGCATAAGTTTAGCAGATGAACCTTGGATCACTGGATGCCATACAGATTTAAGCCACAAGAGGGGTTTTCACATTCTATTTTTAACAAACAAACACATCACCTGTTATGACATGGAAATGCCATTCAAAATGAGAAGGTTGTATGTGCTTTTACTTAGAATAAAAAGTTCTATTAAATCTTATACTGAAAGATGCTTTGCTAACTTCATTTGAATTTTGGATTTAAGTTCAAATTGTAAGTTTAACACTATTGTCTCACTGAATTGTACTTTTCATTCATTCAAAATGTTTTATTAATCAAAGTCCTGACTCAAAACATGTCAAAACCAGCTTACAGTTCATGTATAGTGTGTTGAGAAACCTATTATTGATGGAGTGTGTAGAAGGAATCAGAGGAAAATCCACAGTCTGGATACAACTGTTCTGTATGCAAGAAAATGTACACATTTTAAGAGATTTTGGTTTTGCAAATCCTAATTGTACCTCTGCAGATCATTCAAGGAGCTGAGGATAAATGATATACATGAGGGGATCATCTGGAATACTAGGAATGGGGAACTTCTGGTCCTCCAGATATTTTAGACTGCATCCCCCACAATTGTGTACTATCAGATTGAGTGTGGTGGGGTTTCTGGGTCTTGCTATCCAAACCATTTGGAGGGCCAAAGGTACCTTGCTCTTGTCAAAAGCTATTTCATCACCAGAAATGTTTCAACAAACTAATTTCAGATACAGAAGCACTTCAATATTCTCTACCTCTAAATGAATTACATGGATTTTTGCCCAGTCACCTAACTTTACATTATTTATACATTCCCATGTTTATGGATTTATATTTGACATATGCTCTATCTTGCAAAAAGCTTAGAGTAGACAAGAAGTAATATCCCAATTGAATGTCATGTATGGATATGGTTTTAAGGTTTAATATTTTAATGCTTGCACTGATTTGATTTAGGGTTTCACTTGAAAATGGTAGAGTGTGCAGATATGCAAAAAGATATGCAAAAGAAAGAAGAGCTGAGTCAGCTGTGCTCTCTTATCCATGAAAGACTGGCCATTTCCTACCAGGCTCTTCTGTTTATTGAAACAAGGATCTAAAAATTCAGAATGCACTCAGCTGAAATAAGCCTGAGGAGTTCTAAAGGATGAGTTATATATGAGCTGGGAACTGGAAAATAAGGCTATAGAAGTGAGCTTGCAACCATAATACTGGCAAAAGACAAACACTGGAAATAAGCTCACTGCCTGGTGGGCAAGTAGTTTGCCAGATTGAAAACAGGAGGCAGCTCCGGTACCTTTAGGGATTGTTCAGAAGATGAAATTTTAGCAAGCATTGTTTCTCACACCACCAGGTAACAAGCAATACCAACTGAAGTTCTCTCTTCTACACAACCATTAAAGGTACAAGAGCCATCTCCAGTTTTCACTCTGGCATCCTCATAGCAAACACTGAGGGAGAAAGTACTGCACACCAGATAAATCCAGTCTTGAAGAAAAAGTCAGCAGTATTGATAATAGATGCTGACTTAGGAGGGCCAGAGAGGATCATATGTCAAGTTCCTGTAAATTAAAGGAGGTCAGTACAGAATATGCCTTTCCAATTATCTTAGCAATTTCTGCCAACTGTTGGTCTCCTTTCCAACAGAGGTCTGCCTGGCTTAGACTTTTCAAAAAGCTATAGGCCATGGGGAATAAATCTATCAAGCTGCTTAGTTTGTCAGGGAACTTTATGCCTTACCAGGAAGTCAAAGTCCTCCCCCATAAAGCTATAACCCTTTCCACAACTCACCTTTTTGCGGAGCTGGGGTGCGGGGATCACGCGAGCAGCCTCTTCTAAGAGGCTCTTGTGTCCCCGTTGCTTCAGCTCTGCAGCTGCTGCCTGCTCATGAGCAGGTAGCACGAGAGCCCCTCCTCTTCCTTCTGCAGTGCAGCCTGGGATTTCCCCAGGCTGCGCTGGGGCAGGCAGTGCGAGCACTGTGGCTCTGGAGCTCTGCATGCAAGGCAAGTGCACATGGGGCCCCAGAGCAATGCGCGACCGTGCACCATTTTTGGCTCAAAGACGAAAATGAAATAGTGAAACCTGGTGCCTGCCAGGTCCTGGAGTGTTGCATGATTGCGAGTGCATCATGTGGACTGCTCCTTGCAGTCATGCAACGCTCCAGGGCCTTTTCGCATGGCAAATGCAGTGCGAAAAGGGCCTATGTGAAGAAGTTGGTCAGCATCCAGCACTGAGGAGTCCATGGCACAGAAGAATCCATGGCATCTCAGATAACAGTTTTTCTGATTTTTTTTTTTTTTGGTTAACTTTGATTTGCAATAACTCCGGAGTTGTTCTGGTTTGTCTTGTTTTGATAAAAACTTGCAGAATCCCCCAGTTAGTACAGCCACTGGCTGAGGGGTTCTCAGCTAAATCCTATTGCTAGATCCAACTAGAGTAGATCCACTGAATCAAGCAGAATTTGGTAAGTCAACAGTTATGCAAGTTCAGCTTCTTCAAGAGGTCAACTCTAGTTGGGACCAGCAATAGGATTTTGGTGTGAGAACTGCAATCCACGAAAGTAACCTTTCTAAGCTCTGCAGCTGTCCTTATTTAACATGCAGAGCTCCCACTTTCAGGTTCCTGTCCAATGTCCCTGTTTTCTCTTTCCTTGATAGCACAGATGTCCTCAGAATTCGTTCTTACTGAGAGGCTCTCTAAATACGTGCGAAAAGTTTACATGCCCACCTTGTCTCTAGTGCACATGGACTCAGACGTGCATGTATGAATCTAACATGTTAGTATGTATATAATTTCCATCTACTCCCTCTGCCAGGACAGCAAATGTATCCAGCTGTGGTATGAATTGTAATTTTACAGGAAATACAAAAAGATCCATTTCTAATTTTTGTACGATGAAATAAAATATCTACAGACAATATCCTAACACACTCAGTTTCATCTCTCAGCTAAGGGTATTTTGTGGAAGAATAAGAGAGTTAGAAGTGCATTGCTGTTTCCTTATTGATCTTATTGGAGAGTATGTGGGAGCAACAATAGTATGAGAGCTGTTTTAGTAATCCAGTGGATTGAATAGATAATTTTTAGCTATTCAGTAAGAATCTCTGTGGCCTTTCTCTCTCTCTCTCTCTCTCTCTCTCTCATTCTTTCTCTCACACACAAATACATACACAGGATTTTGTTGTGAAAAGCAGATTTCATTTGACCCCCAAATGATAAATGTTCTGTTTTTACCCATCTAGACTTTTCCCCATAAGTCATTCCCCCCATGATAACTCAGTGCAGAGAGAATGACATATGTAACAACCACCTTCATTCCTCCAGTAGATGGCACCATTTGTTTTACTCAGGAATCTTTATTGTCTTGTGGGGAGATTTGTCTCTCATTTGCAGTTCCAGGAGAGGTTTATCTACAAGGGCCCCTTTACATTGCCAAACGTCTGAAACTATAATTTCCCATGTTGACAAAAGAGAGACAGGGAAGTTACTAACCTTCTTCTCTGTTCATGTCCCCCTATCCTGTCAAGTAAATCTGGAATTTGGGGTTAAACTACCTGCTATGTTACTGTGGGGAAGCATCACATTCTCTTGCAACTTCCAAATAAGAGCGAAAGGGTCTGCTCTGGATTGTAATTAATGGAGGAAGGGGGTAAAGGGGTTTGAAATTTTTCCGACAGCAATTAGTTAAAACAAGACCCCCCCTTTTGTTCTTTTGTTTTTAGCATCTGAGCATATATGCAGAATTTTACAAAGGAGCCAGAGAAAATGTTTCACTTTGTCCTGCCATCCTGAGAGCTCAAGGTGAGAAGAATCTGGAATGGGCCGTTAACACTTACTTACAAATAGGGATGTAAAGAACACTCACCCATTTTCTTGTCCTCAGTGAGAACGACTGTCTTGACACATTGAGACACCTGCTGGGAAAAAAGTGGCTGATCACCTTGAGATTTGGTTTTGCAAAAATTTAATTTGTGTTGTGAGTGGGTGCGAAATCTCAGATCCACCGTATCCAACAGGCTGGACACAGGAGCTGGGATGAGCCTTGAAATCAAGGAGGAAGTGAGAAAAAACACAGAATACAGATGTTAAGTATAAAATACAGTAGAAAGCAATTAAAAAACAAGTTTTTTCTTTGGCTAAAGGATCTCTCTGATAATCAGAACTATGTTCAGTCCAGCCTACTAGCAGTAGCAATCCAGAAAGATAACTTGTTTTCTCAGATTTCAAACATTTATACCATTTTTCTTGATTGCAACAGCAGAATAAAGCACACATCAGCAAATTTCTACTCATAACTGACTCAGTGTCATTTCTTATCTACCTCTTCTATCTGGTGTCTACATGAATGGAGCAGGATGTAACTATCATAATTGTAATGTCCATCATAATGTCCATAAATAATGTCCATAAGCAAAGCTATTACTGATGTCACAAATGTCCTCAATCTAACAACTGTTTCAGCAATAATTTCAAACAGAAGCTCATAAACCTAAAGTTAATCAGAAGCAATAAATCAATATTTGTGTTAATGATTGCTATCACAGTAATGAAAGGGCAATTAAGGATCCTTTAGCTTAACACAAATTTTTTTATGCCAACAGTGTAAAAAAAATAGCCTTGTGCAAAATATGTTTTTCTGCAAAAACACATTTTGCATAAAATACACTCTTTTTTGTACAAAAGCACAAGAGACTTTTTTAAAAACAAAAGAAAGTGGTTTTTCCTTGAATGAAATTTTCACAGAAAGTTCCAAGAGAACATTAAAAAAAAAATGCACAAAACTTTCTTAATCTTGCCCCATGGGGAGAAAACTTGGATTTTTTTGTTCTTTTAGGCAGGAATGAAATTTGATCTGGACAAAGACAGAAATGCTCCTGGTCAGTCAAAAGTCAAATCAGGGAGTAGTGATTCAACATATGTTGGATGCGGTTATGCTTCTCCTGAAATTTCAAATTCACAGCTTGGGTGTGCTCCTGGACTCAGAACTGAGCCTGCATACTCTGGGTTCAGCAGTGGCGAGGAGTGCATTTCCACAGCTAAAACTGGTCTGCCAACTGCACCTGCTTTCTGAGATGTCAGATCTGGTTATGATGACAGATGCCTTGATTATATCCTGTTTAGATCACTATAACACACTGTACATGAACTGCCTTTGGAAACTGCTTAGAAAGACTGGTGGGTCCAAAATGCTGTGGCCAGGTTGCTGACTGGGGCAGATTATAGAGATCATATAACCCCCTTGCTCAAACAATGCCAATGGCTGCAAATCCATTTCCAGGCAAAATTCAAAATGCTGGCTATAACTTTTAAGGCCATATACGGCTTGTGTCCAGACTATTTCAAAAACGGTATCTCCCCATATAAGCCTGCCCATGGTCTAAGATCTGCAGGGAAATGTTTGTCTTGGTCCTACCACCATTTCAGGCCTGTATGGTGAAGACATGAGAGATAGCCTTCCTGGTGGCTTCTCCCAAGTTATGGAACTCCCTTCCCTGGGAGGTCCGGTTGGCTCCCTCCCTCTGTCTTTCCACTGGCAGGTAAAGATCTTTTTATTTAGGGAAAGTTCAGGGTTTTTGTCTATGGGGTAGATAAAGCTTTTTAGCAGGAGGGCGATTTTCTTTTATTATATTTTAAAACACCTTTTAATGTTGTTTTTAACTTGTTTTACATGCTATTTTAACTATTTTTAACTTGTCTTTTTAAAATAGTTTCATTGTGTTTTATATTATTTTTTATTAACGTTTTTTAAACTGTATTGTGATAGCTAGTGTGGCACAGTGATTTGAGCATTAGAGTACAACCCTGAAGACCAGGGTTCAATTCCTGCTCAGCCATGGAAACCCACTGGATGACTTTGGACTCTCAGCCCTAGAAAATCCTGTGATAGGATCACCATAGGCTCACCAACAGTTGGAAACAACTTGAAGACACACAACAACAGCACAAATTGCATTGTGCTTTTAAAATGTTGTATACCACTTTGGGTCCCATGTTGGGAAAGGCAGGATGTAAAACAAACAAACAAAATGTGCATTCCTACTTGCAAGCAGGGCTAGCCTTGGTAATAAATAAGTGAAGTGTTTGTCCTAGGTGCCCTAGGTGTCTATCCTAGGTTTTTCCTAGGTGCCAAGGAAGGCTGTGGGGGGCAGGGCAAACTGGACTTCAAGGCTTAGTGTCCATTCATTGGCCCTTTTTGCACTTTACCTTTTCTCGTCACCATCGCACAGAGATCATGCAAAAAGCCTCTTGTGGGAGGGAATTGTGTCCCCTGCACTTCCCTCCACACCAGCTCCGTGCTGGATGGAAGGAAGCGTGATAGCTCCACCCCTTCCTTCCGCAGCACAGCCAGGTACTTTTCCAGGCTGCCCTGAGGGAGGAAGCACAGCCATCGTGCTTCCTGAGGTTCCACATGCCAGGTGAGTTTGGGAGGGGTGCAGGAGGAATGTGCAATCGTGGGTCATTTTTGGCAAAGAGCTGAAAATGATATAATCTGCAATTGCCGTGGGATCGCTACAGGAGCACTGCGTGATCGCAAGAACATCATGCGGCACTGTCCTCGCAATCCTGCAGCACTCCCATGGACATTTCACATGGGAAATAGCGTGTAAAAAGGGCCATCGTCTTAGTGGATTTGAGAAAAAAAGTATTAGTAAGTGTTTTTAACATTTAACAGTTTGCTTGGCTATTAACTACTGAATTTTATTCAATTAGGTTTAAAATATTTCTTTTTCAAATTCTAGTTCTATGTTATTTGCTCTTTAATAACAATTAGCAGAATAGGATATGACATTGAGACAACATTATCAAATATTCAAAATACTACAAATATTGCAAACATTACAAGCAACAGTACAAAACTGATCAGTTCCTCTGGCTATTATTTATTTTAGGGCTGACCTTCTTGCTAGTAGAAAAAGAAAGCTAGGCTTCCTTGCACATTATGCATTTGACATATTATCTAATTTAATCCTTGATTTAATATGCTTGTTGGGTCAAAGCATTGTCAGTATTGATGGAAAGTGGATCATTAGTTGTCTAACTTGCTGTAGACCAGTTTCTATAGCATGCATGGGGGAAAGTCTGCCTGCTGGCTACAGGCTAACACTAACTCAATTTTTGTAGCTTTCTATCTTCTCAAAGGTCCTGGATGAGCCTATATGGATTAGGAGGCAGTGGAACACAGATGAACTGGTTTCTCCCATCTCCTATGCAAGCTCTAAAATGGAATGGTGGCCGTTTAGGGACTGCGGCAGTAGCAAGCTGGAAGGAGCAGGAACAATGGCTTCCATAGTGTCACAGACATAGCCTATGAAGAATGCCAGTGAGGAACTCACAGGGCAGCCCCAAGAACAACTTCAGAGGCCTCAGTCTTAATTTCTCCCTGCTCAGGGATCTCTTGGATCCTGTTACACTGGCAGGTGGGAGTGGAGAGTCCACAACAGCCAGTGAACTCAATTCATAGCAAGGATCAAGTCCACTGAAGATGGAAGAAGATTGGAATATTTGTTACTCATAAACATCTCATGTGGTGCTTACAAAGAACACTGGCAAGACAACCAACTCTGAGAGACCAGTCCCTCTACTGGCACAAAAGTAAGTGTCAATAGCACTCAAAGTACTTGGATCTATATCATTTCACACTCATCCTCTGTTGCCCTTGTCTCTACCTTTCCATCATTTACTATTACCATTGCTTTTATTATTTCTTCAGACCACTATTACTGTTGCTTCTCCCTCTACTCTCATTATCAAAATTTAGACGGTAAGCAAGGTTTATTTTGGCCATAGACTAGCATCTATGATTGTAATTACCTTAGGGTGCTTAGGGTGGGATCCTGTTTTTTATGTTTCTTCATAAAGTACTATGTACCCTAATAGCATAATAATGATTAGAAAAAAAAATCATGGTCTCCTCAAAATTCTCTTCTTTGGTCAGATGTTCACAGAAGATTATACCCAATGTTGTATTTCTGATCTCAGAAGGCTGTTTGATCCTATAAATGAAGAGGGAGAAGAGACAATTTTTACTCATTTTCCCTTTCTCCTGCAGAGCCCTGTTCTCACATTGTTCCCTCAATTGTCTAAATGATTTTTTTTTGAGACACAGGGGACTACAGAGAAAAGGGGAAATCACCTCAAACACGTCTCCTTCCTCCTTCCATTCACAGAAGTCTCCAATGAATCAAAGAATCTTTTGGGACCTGAAGGGCAATACTGGACAGAATGGAACCCAGAATGTTTTACAACTTGTCACCAGCATCTGAAATTTGATGTTACCTGGTTTTAGGGCATAATAATTGAGGATATTTGAACATTGGCAGAGAATGATGTTTAATATTTCGACTGTATTTGATGGATGATATGGCAGGGTATTAAGTATTTATCAGATATTGGTGGATCTCTGATGTACACTGTGACAAAGTATTTCATGTGACAAAGTAGTTCATCTAACAGTTGACGGTTAAGAAAAAACCCACAATGAAAAATGTATGAGCAGTATCAAGCCTTTCAGTTTTAACATTTTGACAACAAAATATAAATTCAAAATCAATATTCCAAAATTGTGCCATGCTCCAATTCATCTGAAGTCTGTCTATTTATTTATTTCTTGAATGTATTTCCTACCTGTCTCCCAAATGAGATCTCCCAAATGTGGAATCTATATACATTTGGGTGTTTCTGGGTGTGTCTTAACCACTAACACATTTTTATATGCATTCTCTTACTACTGCCTAACAAAGTAGAACTGTTCTATGATACTGGTATACAGGATCCTATCTTGTTATGCTAAGTGCCACAGTGTACTTTATCTTAAATTTAGGAAAGTGTTTTAGAACATTCAAAGCACAGACATTATCTTACTACAATCTTGTGTGGCAAGTCAATATTTTTTTCCATGGGAGATAAGAAGCCAATTCATAGATAGGGTAGTTGGCTGAAGACTATCTAATGGGTTTTTAGAAGAGACAAGATGTCAGTTAAGGACTCTGATTTTTAACTTAGGCCACTATCCTATGTTATGTAGGAGTGAATATCCTTCAGCAATATGAGGCTTACTTGTGAGTACGCATGTACAGAATTACACTGTACAGCATTAGCTTCTCTACAATGTACAGATGTTACTGTAGTTTCTAGTCCGGGCTTGTGGTATATTAGGTATCACTTGATATCAATAATTTGGCCTTCTTTACCCATTCCTCTCCACGTGCTTGCGAAGCACCCGGACAAGCATGCACACAGGCACGGCCGAAAATAGCTGAACTATTCAAAACCACTCCAGGCTGGCCAGTATTTGCCAAACTGCCGCTTTAGGAGACCTCAAGGCAAGTACTCTTTACGATCACATTGTGTATGCACGCTGTTTACAATAGATCCCCTGCCCCGAGCAGGCAGCTTGATGAGCCGAATACTCAACTGTCAAGCACTCCGCGTTTGCATACTGGCTACTCTACTGACAACTCTGTCATAACTCAATCATGAAAAATACTGACCTTTCGGAGGCCTTGTCTCCAGCCCAAAATTCATTGTTTTTCCCAGGAACGGACTAGCCTATGGGCACATTTTCCGCTATAAGACCCCCTGACTTTGAGCGCTTCCTCAGATCGCTCTTCGCTTCCATCCCGCCTTGCTGTCACTTCGTTCGATGAGCCTTCCCCTCAGCCCCTTGTGCTGAGAATCTCCTCTTCCACGGACCTTTTCTTCAGACTACCAGGGCTTCAGGACAAGTGTAGTATTCTCATACAAAACCTCCTCTGAAAAACCCTCTATCCCACTCCTACCTTTATTTCAATAGTTCTCTGTGTGAGTGTGTTTGCATATACATGTTGGACTGTGTTGTACATCAATAAAGAAAACAATAATTATTTACTTCTGTTCGCTCCTTGACTCGGCCTGACCCCATAGACATTGGCTTCAAGATCTCGCTAGGTTGCCCTGCCTCTTGTATTGCTAGCTTGTACTCTGCTAATTCCCTTCCCCATTGTGAGTATATTGAGGTGTCCCTCCCAGGACCTCAGAAATCAGGGTAACACAGACTTAGCATCTCTAGCCATTATCCTACACAAGCTCTCTAAGGAATGGTTCTTAACATTTGGCCCTCTAGATGTTGTTGTTTTTGGTAACTTGTTGTTGTTAACTGCTGCCAAGTCAACTTGGACTTCTGGTAACCCCCTGTGAATGAGACAGTTCCAAGTCACCCTATCGACAACAGGCTTGCTCAGATCTTGCAGATTTAGGGCCATGGCTTCTTTGATTGAATCCATCCATCTATAATGTAATCTTCCTCTTTTCCTATGGCCTTCTACCATTATGTCTTTTCTAGTGAGTCATATCTTCTCATGATATGGCCAAATTATGATAGCCTCAGTTTAGTCATCTTGGCTTCTAGGGAGAATGCAGCACTGATTTGCTCTTAGCCCCATTTATTGGTCTTTTTAGCAGTTCACAGTATCTGTAGAACTCTTCTCAAACACCATATTTCAAATGAGTTGATTTTCTTCCTATCAGCTTTTTTCACTGTCCAGCTTTCATAACCAAATATAGAAATTGGAAATTTAGTATTCAGTGATTTGCCTTTACACTTCAGGATCTTGTCAAGTTCCTTTATAGCTTCCCTTCCAAGTCCTGAGTTATTGACCAAAGTCTCCATTCTGATTGAGTGAGTCAATATGGAAAATCTTGCACTATTTCAATGTCTTCATTGTCTATTTTAAAGTTATGTAAATCATCTGTGGTCATGATTTTTATTCCTTAATGTTCAACTGTTCAGGTGTCTTTGAACTTTTGTTCCTTGAGTTTCTTCTGTAATAATTCCAAATCTTTACTATTTTCTGATGGTAGTATGATGTCATTGGCATATTGTAAACTGCTGATGTTTTTTTGTCCAATTTTCACATCACTTTCCTTAACTTTAGGCTTTACCTTCCCAAATCCTGACCATTGGTGATACTGCATGGATCTTACTTGAGTTGTAATCCTAAACATCTGGAGTGTACACCGCTGTAGCAGATGGGCTGTAGCTGAGTGATCGCATATTTTGTACACAGAATTAGTCTCAGATGCAGTCTCCCACATCTTAGAGAAGGACTGGGAAAACCTGCAACTGGAAGGCTGGAAACCTTCTGCCAGTTGATGGACCATATCTTTGACAGCTTCCTGTGTTTAAGAGGAACATTTAAGACAACTTCCTATGCTTATCCAGATACTGGCCACCAGTCCTACCTAAATTTTTCCCCTTATTTTCCCATCTGATGTACTTTCTGATGTAGTTTCCAGCTGAAAAATCAGCTGCCAGTCATTTTTGTACTCTGAGATGTCCTTAGTAGAATGAATTGTGTCTGCATGTCTAAAAACCACAGAGACTATTCAGCACCAGATATTATAGGCACTGACAGCTGAACTGCCTGAAAAAATGGCTGAGTGTGGGGGCCAGAGGCTCACCAGCCAATGCTTAATAAGAACAAAACATCTGATCCCACAAATGGTATATTATGTTTAATGAGCTCTTCAGATGGTGAAAACTAGAAGTTCTTCAATAGTATGAACTAGGTCAAAGAATTTCAGGTTGATCTACCACTGGTTTCTAAGTGAGATCTTACATATTGAGCTATTATAGCACATACTGTTTCTGGTCCAAAACTGTGAATATTCCACTTGTTCTGTATAAATTCTGTACTAGTGGTGCACTGAATTGTGCCAGTGTGCAAAAATTTCATCATTTTTTTTACATCAATTGCCTCAGACTGTTAATGAGAATTATATCTATTGCAATATTTATCCACTAGGAGATAATGTATTTATTTATTTATTACTCATAAGTTTACAACTAGTTTCTAACCAATCTCAGAATACTTATATTTATGCTCCCTTTTTTTCATTTTAGAAGCAATTTCCCATGTGGTATAAGCTATCTGAAATTGCTTGCTGAAATTCCAATAGGCTATGCACCATTTTGCCCTTACCTAAAAAATAAATAAATAAATTAAAACAGGATATCTGATTACTCTAGGAAATAAGTCAGGTCTGTATTCTAGCAGTGGATGTTGTCTCAACAGAAAATTGAGAACTTATGGGTGCTGAGGATTAATACACATTATTGGTTAAGAAATGAAACTTGTGCTATTAGGAAAACTGAAAGAGGGCCTTTAAAACTGTAATTTTACACATATTTACTTGAAATCAATAGGATGTACCTCTTGACAAACTTTATTAGGATTGAACTGTAAATAACTCCAGTATGTGATGTATGCAGCAGTTGATCATTAACAGTAATGTTAAGAATGCCATCAAAGGGCTAGTCTGTGCTACAGAGCAACTTGAAAAATTGTTGTATAAGCAGATAAACGTACATAATACCAAATTCCCAGCATGTCATCACACACAGCTCTAGCCTAACCAAGATACATAACTCACTATGGCTGTCTGTGTGTGAGGCTCTGGAGAGCAAAGCATGCTTCATTTGGAATAACTGGAATCACCCAAAAGAAGGAATATGTTTATATCCCACTAGGGATATAAAGGATATTCATAATTTTCCTCATCCACAACAAGATAAAGTGTTGTTACTGCAGTTTCTAGCCAGACTTGGGGGATACCAGATATCATTTTGATATCAATAATTTGGCCTTCCTTACCCATTCCTTCCCATGTGCTTGCAAGGCCCCTGGACAAGCACGCAAACAGGCTTGGTCGCTAATTGCCGGAATATTCAAAACAAATACAGACTGGCCAGAAATAGCCAAACTTGCCGCTTCAGGAGACCTCTCAGCAAGTACCCTCATTATGTATGCATGCTACTTACAAAGAACTCCCTGCACCGAGCAGGCAACTTGACGAGCCGAATACTCAACTGTCAAGCACTCTGCGTTTGCACACTGGCTACTCTATGGACAATTCGGACCTACCTCAATCATGCTAAATTCTGACCTTTCGGAGGTTTTGCCTCCAGCCCAAAACTCATTGTTTTCCCCAAGAATGGACTAGCCTGTTGTTGCAATTTCCCCTATAAGAACCCCTGACTTAGAGCACTTCTTTGGATTGCTCGGATTGCTGGGATCGCTCCCGACTTCCATACCGCCTTGCTGCCGCTTTGCTTGGTGAGCCTTCCCCTCAGTCCCATGTACTGAGAACCTTCATATCCTATGAACTCTGTCTTCAGACTACCTGGGCTTCAGGACAGGTGCAGTATTTCCCATACCAAAAACCTCCTCTAAAAATCCTTCTGTCCAACTCCAACATTTATTTCTCTAGTTATCTGTGTGAATGTGCTGCATACACTTGTTTGATTGTATTTTAATAAAGACAACAATTATTATTTCACATCTGTTTGCTCCTTGACTTGGGCTGACCCCGTAGACGCTGGGTAAAAGATCTCACTCCGTTGCCCTGCCTCTCGGATTGCTAACTTGTGCTCTTTGACTAATTTCCCCAACTTGTGTAATTTGGAGAGCATTTAGGTGTTCCACACGGGACCCCCAGAAATCAGGGTAACAGTGTCTCATCATCAATGAGAAAGAGTATACAAAAATAGCAGTTGAAATAATTGTACATCACTGAGGCATTTTTTTCTCTCTGCAAAAGATAAAAGCCTAGCATCTCTTTATGCTTTTGTCGGGGTTTTGGACAAAAATGTTGCATTTTTGTACATTTACATTACCAATTTTTTTCACAAAAAGCCTAGAAACAGGAAAAATAATCAAGAACATGCAAAATGTCTCAAAGTATTAGCCAGCAGACAGAAACATTTTGAATATTTTGATTCTCACATGAGGCGATGAAATAAATCAAGATTTACACTCCTACGATCCACTCTAGAAGCACTTCCAAGAGAACCACAGTCCTTTCTTCCTGTTTCCTTGGATTTCAGAACAAAACTGCTCCTCAGGTGAAACACCAGGTAGCAAGTTTTAGCTGATCAAGAGATCACAAAGGTGCAAAGTGATTTGACTGCAGAAACTGCATAGAGACATACTGTATTGTCCTAGAGCAGAGATGGGGAAAGCGTGGCCAATAGACCAAAGCACTTTTGTAGCTGCAAAGTCACTCCCAAAATGTCCTTCATTTTAAGAAAGGAAGTTTGGTGGGAAACCAAACAGAATTCTCTCAAACCTCTAGAAAAGCACCCTAAAATGTGACAGTTGGGCATTAACGTCCCCCCACAGCACAGTAGACCCACACCAAATGGGAAATGAATTGAAAATAAAGGTAAGATCAAACCAGAAGTTACTTCTGGTCACTTGGAGTGTGCCTGGAATGTGCCAACATGGCCCACTGGTGGGAACATGGTGGGGAGGGGAGTGAATTGGCTTCTTCCCCTAGTGTAGTTGCTCACAAGTCCTACAAATTTATTCCAATAGACAAGTAATCTTTCCTCCAATACTGGAAATGATGAAATTTAAACTCTAGCCCTTCTGGATTTTATTGTGTTGGTGGGGACCAGGAAACTGCAGATATGAACATTCCACCATATGAGATACTCTCTGTGTGTAGATCTCTTTGTGCGTATGTGCCTATCTTCAAGCTACAAAAGAGTCTGAACTCAAGAATCACACATACAATTCTCTACCACTACAGAACTTCCACTTTCTGCTATATTCTAGGGATGTGCTCTGTTAAATTATTTGTTCCCACAAAAGAGAATGATTAATTTAATCAATGTTCTCCACACTGCCAGATGCCTTCAAAAACCATGCAGTTTTCCAAGAAAGTTTTTTTTGGGGGGCGGGGGAGAAAGTCTCTGGCAGTGAGGTAGATGGGATCCCCCCCTTTGTGATAACTGGAGGGTGGAGGGAAATGATTGAGGAACATAGTTTCCTAGCCTGCTCCCTCCACTGATTACATGCAGGAGGTATGGGAATCTTCCATAACCCTCTGTTGGCCCCTTCCATCTTCTCTCTGCACAACACTGGAGGTAGGTGGGCCAGAAGGCAGATGAGGGTCATGGAAGCTATACCTTTCCACCATTGTCCCTTGGCTTGCTCTTCTGCTACATTGGGAAGGGGGATGTTGGGCAAACATAACGGAGGCTGTTTTCTTCCATAATCCTCTCTTGGCTCCCCATTCCCACCCCACATGACATTGAGAGGGTGTAGGGAAGCTGGGCAAGGATCAGGGAGGCTATAGCTGTTTCACAAATGTGTAGATGTCTTTGTCATGCAGTGGCTATCTGAATACAGCCCATGGTGATTTTCCTCACTGGGCTGCTTCCCTATCCTCCTGGTACTAGGAAACAGGAAATCGGTAAATCTGGGATGAAAGTGTGGGAACTGTCCTTCAGTCTTTTTCCTTGGGGAAAAAACAAGAAAGAGGCTTGAGGAGGTTTCTCCTCATTGTAGTTTTTGGATACTCAAAAAGCCCTTTTATCATCCCCTCCCCACAGTAGTCAAATATTCTTTCCATTCCTACTGTATACTATGTAATGTTTTTTCTGTTCTACAGAAACAGAGATGTACAGAAATTTCAGAGCACAAAACCTTTTCTTACCTCAACAGACTGTTGGAGAGAAAGAGAAAGAGAGGGAAGTGAGTTTCAAAATGGAGAGAATTTTAACAACAGCAGCAACAACAAAAGCAATGTTTTGCCATACAAGAATAACTCAGCTGAAATTGTTGTGCTCCTAAGGATTTACCCTGACATATACCTAGTAAGCTATTTACTATTTTATTCCAATTCCCTACATTTTTTCAAAGTAGCACTTTGAACAGTCCCTCTCTCCACCTCCCTCTCCTTCTCTCTCTGGTGCCATCCTCTTCTTCTTGCAGAAACCAATCTAGGTTATATTCACCACATGTAAAATAATCAGTCTCTCTCAGCTGGGAATTCTCAAGGTGCCCTTCAGACAGCTGGCAGTAAAATGAAGTGAACTTCCCCTTTGAAGTCTTGGAGAGAGGACACCACTAGCCATTTGGGCTTTTATCTCTTGTTATCTCACTCAGTGAATCTCTCCCCACCCGCACCAGCAGCTGAAGAATAGGGGAGATTAGCTGAGTGAGATAAAAGCTGTGGGCTGGCAGAGACTACTTTTCTCAAAAATGGCTTGATGGTTAGTCCCTCCAACCTCTCTTGTCCCAGTTGATGGGAAGAAGCTTCTGGAATCCTGAGCAATCAAAGTCTAACTGCTTTACATATCATCAGTGTGACATCTAGCTGAACTCTAAGGGATCAGCACAGAAAGAAGCCTTGAGATGTAATTTGTAAAAAATTTGTAGTATACCTTGCTTCTTATGGAGGTGCACTGCTCTCATAGCCATTCTAAGGAAACTGTTTCAGATCAGCACACCCCAAGTATATTCCTCTGATTATAAAGCTTAAATTTGTTGACTGTCTTTATACCCACAGATGGTCTTTTTAAAAACTGGGTAACTTTCCTCTGCTATTGTGTTGCCCTGCTCTAATATATAAATAGAATATTACCAAATTTTCTTTCGTCCTTTTAATCAAATGAACAAGTGTTATACTGTGGGAATTATCTGTCGTGATGAGTGGCTGGGAATTTAGAGACGTTCCATTATGGAGCTATATAGTCATTTTGCCCTTAAGGACATGTCTGTGGATGGTTTGTGCTTACTTTGGTTTTGTCACCATTCCATTTTGGCTGTTAGCAGTTACACTGAGAGAGAAAACAAAGAAAGGCCTGCCTCAGTTTCAAGAAAGTTTTCAATTATTTATTATTGGGTTCTTGAGAAACCAAGCACTTTGAATCTTGTCCACAAGATTATTAATCTAATTTTATGATCATATGACGGGTTCATTGCACTTACTAGTCTGAATTCCTCACTTTCCAATATATTTGATGTTGTTGCCATTAGTTTCACAGTTTACTAGGTGTTATCAACTAGAGTTCTGGACCATCAGTGATA
Organism: Iguana delicatissima; assembly: GCA_948472985.1. NCBI lineage: Eukaryota > Metazoa > Chordata > Lepidosauria > Squamata > Iguanidae > Iguana > Iguana delicatissima. Next base: position 2,004,342 of record CAOKZL010000349.1, read on the forward strand.
CGGTTTCTATCTACATGGTTTGGCTCCAGGTTACCCACAGGATCACTCCCTTCATTATAATCTGCCTTTCACGGTTTGGTCACAAATAAAGCAAAAATTTTATACAAAATTACCAGTATGGACCTCACCACAAGAAGCCTACAAAATCGCCCCAACAAAACAAGGAAATTTATTAACATATCAAGAGAGAATGCGTACAGAAGAAGAATTAAAGGCTGAGAGACATGAACTAAACTGGTTTCCATAGAGACAACTTAAAGAAAGACATAGAATGGATCAAAAATTATACGGATCTGAGAGAAAAGAGAATGAATTAGATTTACTGATGAAAGAAAATCAGAAGAAAAGAATCTCTAAATTTTATAGATTATTGTTGAAAAGAGAAGTGGAATCAGAAGTAGTTAAAGATACAACGGTTAGATGGGCACAGAACTTGGGACATTCAATCGAATTAGAAACATGGGAAAGAGTGTGGAAAGCATATATGTTTTACACCAAATTTAAATATGAGAGAAAATTTTTATAAAATGTATTATAGATGGTATATGACCCAGAAGGATTACAAAAAATAATGAAAAATGGGAATTCAAATTGTTAGAAATGTGATGAAAAGATGGGATCTTTTTTTCATATGTGGTGGACATGTAAGATAGCAAAAATTTTTTGGAAGGGGGTACCTGATGAAATTCAGAGAATTTGTAAGTTGAATTTTGAAATGAAACCAGAATTTTACTTGTTAAATATGCTAGAGCAACAAAAGGAAATAAGAAGTCACCAAAATATATTATTGTATTTAATAACTGTGGCAAGGTTAACATATGCGCAACACTGGAAAGAAAAGAAATATATTGATATTGAGGAGTGGAAGTTAATAGTTCTGGATATCATAGAGATGGAAAAATTAACATTTTCTTTGAAGAATAAATCTATCTGGAATTTTGAAAAAGAAAGGAAAGAAGTATTGGATTGGGCAAAGATATAAATGTATAAGAAATCAAGAAGAAATAATGTAATCGTTCTCTTCTCTGTGAAATGGAAATTATGTTTGTATGTAATGGAAAAAAGCAATTGCAACTGGAAGATTTAAGCCTGGAAGTGTGGGGTTTTTTTTATTTTTGAGATTAAATCTTAATAAAAATTATTAAAAAAAAAAAAAAAAAGAAATAATCTGCCCTGCACACTAAGGTCCACTGGGGGACATTTACTTCAAGTGGCTAGGACTAGACTGGCAACAGTCAGCCACTCTGAGGATTTTTTCTTCAGCTGCCCCTAGACTGTGGAATGACCTGCCAGAAAAGATTCGACAGCTGAATACACTGTCTGAATTTAAAACAGCATTAAACACCAGTCTCTTCTGGCAGGCCTATCCTGATAATTTAAAATTGTGAATTTTAACAATAAATTTTAAATATGTATTGTCTCTTTTTAGGTTTTTATATGTTGATATGCATCTTAACTATTATTTTAATGTTTTATTTTTTTAACTGATATATGTTATATTGTTAATCTATTGTTGTTCACTGCCTCGATCCATGGGGAGAGGCAGGTAAGAAGTGATAATCGCCATCATCCTCCAAAAATCTAGTGAGGTATTGTCAGATAACATGGCATATTCCAGGCAGCATTGTTTTTTGTAACTGTGCTATTGTAATTCTATCTAGGGTGATTTCACTGAGATGTGTTGCCAGCCCATTCCAATTCTATATGTATTTGCTTCCAAAACACCTATCACTACTAAAACTACCTTTATTTGGCCTGCTGATATCAGTGCAGATGATTTAATCTTCTACAGTTTGTGAGCCTGCAAACAAACAAGACCACCATCCAAAAATTGGGCGCACCAAAAGTTTTATAATTCTGCTGTTGCTGGAACTTAGAAGCAACATTTTACAAGCAATGACCATTAATTATAATGTGTCACTTTTCAAATACCAGTGGCGTCCAGATTGTTTTAAAAGAATAACGTAAAAACTGCTAACTATTTTTTTTTCTGTATTGAGTAACATTGACTTGCTTCTTCCTAAATATTGCTTTGGGGGATTATTTGGGGAATTTTTGTCCATTTTGTACTGTAACATACACATAACAGCCACCCCTCTTAAACTAACAACTAGTTAACGAAGAACAATGTAAAATAGTATTCTTTTAATTATGAGCAACCAGTTAATGACAGATAATTACTTTCTCAAATGTAACAGCCAATGAGCAACAAATTGTTTTTGTTACAAATAATTTTCCAAGATCTGGTCCTTGCTGCTTGCCTATGGCTAGAATACAGATTGAAATAATATTCAGAAATATTCAAAACTGATTGAAAAATATGTTTCTTGAGTGGCAGTCAGAACAATCATGGACTGAAAAGAATCTTCACAATGTGAGAGTTATTCTGCACAAAATTCACACATCTTGTGCCTGTGGCGCTTTCCGCATAACATTTGCCATGCGAAACGGTGCCTGGAGCGCCACACGATTGTGAGGAGCAGTCTGCACAACGCACACACAATCATGTGATGCTCCAGGGGCCGGCAGGCACTGATCATGCACCTTTTCATTTTTGGCTGGAAGCTGAAAATGGTGCATGATTGCGCATTGCTCCCTGGCCCCATGTGCACTTACCTGGCGTGCGGACCCTCTGGAGCCACACCGGTTGCGCTTCCTGCCCCAGTGCAGCCTGGGAAACTCCAAGGCTGCACTGCAGAAGGAAAAGGCGGGGCTCTTGCACGAGCAGGCAGTCGTGAGGAGCTGAAGCAGCAAGGATGCGAAAGCCTCTCGCCAGAGGCTACTCATGCAATCCCTGCACCCCAGTGCCGGAAAAAAGTAAGGTGTGGAAAGGGCCTATGTGTGGAAAGCAGCATTTCCTTCAGAGAAATACTGTTTCTTACAAAGAAGATGCTGTTTCCTGCACAAAAAAACTACCCCTCCCAAATCGAAATTTGGACAATATAAATCCCACAACTTCAGCATTTTCTTGTGCAGAAACAGCATTTTCTACAAACAAAATAACATTTTGGCAGAGAAATTTATTTTATGCAAAGAAAATCCTGTTTTCTATGCAAAAACTGTGCACATGAATGTTGTACAGACTAACTCCCAAGCTGTGAATCATCTTTGAAAATTATACAGTTTTCAAAGACTTTCTCACAGTAGAAAGAAAATCATTCCTTACTTCCTTCAAGAAAGAAATCTGTGGCAAATTACATCCCTACACTAGAGAAACACTGTTTGGTTATAAGACAGTAATAGCTTCTGCATCTCAGTTATCAGTTAATGAGAGATCAATTAAAGGACATATTTTTTTCCCCATGGTTTCCCCCTCAGAGCTCTGATTATAATAGTCATTGTCCCAGCAGCATGTGGCATTACTAGACAAAAGGAACATTTCCTTCCAGTCTAGTAATCACTTCTAATTCCAGCATGTCCAAAAGTTAGAGCAGCCTTCCCCAACAAGGTGCTGTCTGGATATGTTGGACTATAGCTCCCATCATACCTAGCCAGCATGGGCTATAACATCGTTAGAGTATGACCACCCAATTTCTCTCGTGCAACTGCTTTTATGTCTTAACAGCATAATGACTGCTAGAAAGAACTAAGGGCCACCTTTCATAAAAATACTGTCACCTGGCATGAGTTTTATGACTGCAGTAGGCTGTCAAGAAAAAGAAATGAAGCCTTAGTTCTGCATCAACTGTTAGCATAAAGTATAGCAGGAAAAAAAGGGCTTTAGGTATACTTCTGTAAAGGGCTTTTTAAAAAAATCCTGCATGTGCTCAGACCCTATTCACTCCTAAAGTCCAGGGCTATGGTTAAGATAATGTAAACTTACAGTCAAGTGCCGCCTTCTTTCTCTGGAGATCCTTTGGAAGAACCAACCCATCTGTCTGAAGCCATCTGCTCTTGCTTTAGAAATAAATTGATCAGGTCACTTGGAAACAAGTTTCAAACAAGCCGAGGCTCTACAACAGCATCAATGCTTGCATCTCCAATGATGCCTTCAGAGCTATTCAAAGGCCTGTTTTCTTTGGAATTCCTACTGTCTTATGAGATGTGTCTGATTGTCCCCTTTGGCTATGTCACAGCCTCCCTCTAGTAATTAACTTTACATGTTTCTCATCCACAGTACTTGCTTGTAATACATTTACAAATTTGGGTCCTTTTTAAAATTAATTAAGAAAAAGCTAGTATCTTATTGTCATTCAAATTTTGTATGCATTTGTCTGTAGAATCCAAATCCACAGCTGCTCTGATCTGACAACCTCATGACTGGCAGTGCAGGATAATCAGGGTGAGCTTAAAGCTGTTTTGCTGCCTGAGAACAAAATGTCACCTCCATCTCCCAATCTATCTTCAGAAACAACAAACTCAACGCTAGCAATGCAACAGTGTTCACTACTGGCCCTAAGGGCAGCAAGCTAGTTTAGGACTATATAAGAGATTCTGGCATACACAACTATGCCCTCCAGCTGAGGGAAATAGCCAGCAGACATAGGGACAATGACTGGAGACTGCTGCCCTTGGTAAGTGCTTCCTGAGGCAGCTGCCTAATGTTGGACCAGCTCTGAAGATTTTGCCCCACTACAGAGCTCTGGTCAAAGAAGGTAACTATAGAGGGAGATCAACCACATCAACTAAGAAAAACACCATGTACTGATAGGCTAGAGCAGAGCTTTCCAAACTGTGGGTTGCAACACGTTAGGGTGTCGGCTACAGTGTGTAGGTATGTCATGCAAACGTAATGGGTGGAAGGGCTGCCTTTCCCACTGCTGCCCTGGGCTCAGGAAGACCCCAGCAAGGGTGGCAGTGGGTGGCCAAACCCAGGTGGAGGGGCTGTCTCTCTCACCACTGTCCCGGGGCAAGGAAGACCCTGGTGAGGGTGGTGGTGGGCCAGGCCCAGGGGGAGTGGCTGCCTCTCCCTCCATGGCCACTGCCCTGGGTGGAGGAAGACCCTGGTGAGGGTAGCAGGCCAGGCTCGGGTGGAAAGGCTGCCTCTACTTAATGAATTACTGTGTCACAAATGATACATGTCTAAAAAGTGTGTCACCAACATGAAAAGTTTGGAAAGCTCTCGGCTAGAGTGAGTCAAGTGATTAATGCTATGTACAATAACAAATGTTGCAAGGTTAGGCTTGATAATGAAGCAGGAGGTCTGCTCTTGAGAGGCACAGTCTACCTTCTTCTCAGCTGCAAGAGATGGAATGGAAAAATGGCAGGTTCATCTTTTGCCTTTCAGAGAATTAGCAGGCAAAATTAGCAAGGAGTCTAGATGCAAGAGCAGAGCACTGCACAGCAACCATATATACTTCTGTAAAGGAAAGGGAGGGAGTTCTGCTAATAAGAGGAAGGATGAAACAATCCCCATGACATAGTGCAGTGCAAGATTTCTGGCCAGTGATGTGTGTGCTGTAAATTGGAAGATAACCGTGGCAGCAAATTTACAATGTTTCATTTCATGTTAGCCTAGTAAATGCAATTTGGCAATAGTGGTCAAACTTTTATTTCAACCTGCACCAATGTAATCAGAGTTTCACCCTAAAAATGCTAAAATAACATATATGCTATGTCCTGAATACATTACTCAAGAATAGTAATTTTGCTCAACTGTTTTGTGTCAATTGTAGTAAGAGGCAAGCAAAAGCTTTGCAAGGCACTTGCATCACATTCCTATGAATAGCTACTTGGAAGTAAATGACCGCAAATACAAAGGAAACCATGTAAGTGGATATGGAATCTCAGACCTTCAACAATACACTGTTTTGTGAAATTTCACCAGGCTCTTAATGTACACTTTTGAGCCTATAATGCAGCCATGAAGGCTAGAAACTTTACTTTCTTAAAAAAAGACCACTGAGGATATTCATGTGGGAGACAGAATTTCCTGAACCAGACCTGCCATCTCATTCCATAATGTTCTTCCTTCCATCCCTGTAGTCTTGTACCTTGTCAAGCATTCTACCTAATAGCTGGGAAAGGTTCCTTTTTTAAAGTGTAGCTCCAATAATCCTCAGTGGCCATGCTGGCTATAGATTCTTTGAGTCCCTAAAAGTAACTTTTTATAGCTCTGTCCAGCCTTTCTGCCTGTCCTCTGTCCTCCCTATCCTTATTGCAGAAATTCGCCAGCAAATTTAGAAGAATTTGGTTCTCTGAATACACTCTGTAGTTTTAACAGAATGTACGAAGATTTGGAGCCATATGGAGAATGAATTAGAATGCTGAAAAGTGAGCCTTAATTAACTTATTGAAAAGAAGGTTAAGAAGTGGCTTGATTAAGGTTTGTAAAGTAGTACCTCCATAGGGAGAAAGTATCGGGCACTAAAGGGCTCTTTATTCTAGCACTGAACAGCATAATTGGAACAAATGTCTAGAATTTAAAGTGGAAGGAATTCAAATTAGATATGTGGCAAACTTTATTCTTCCTTCCCACCCTTTTCCTTAAAAGAAGATGATTAACTATTGGAAGAAACTGCTAAAGGAAAAAAAGTGAGTTTGCCTTGAGGCCCTGCCTTAGATCTAGAACAGATAGCCTCTGAAAGATATGCTTTAGTTAATTATAATTTAGTGAGCTTGCAGCAGAAATGTTGATCTCCAGAGAACTCCCTGACCTTAAAATTTATTAATAAGAATACGGCACACTGAGTTTGCCACTCCAGTTGGCTCGGTGTCAGATTTTAAGACAGTATGAGTGAAGATACCCTAACATTGATTTAAAACAGAAACAACCCTTAGATGAATTAAAAACCCAAACATAACATTCAGAGGTATCATTACAATATGTTAGAATGGAAACATGTACAAATGGGTTATTTTTGTTCCAGTTTTAATAACACTAAAGACATCTATTGTTAGATGATAACTCAGATAACTGAGATTGGAAAATAAATATAAGCAAAACTTTAATAGTGATATGCCACCCCTGGAAAGCATGCCTAGCTCCCTCACTGCCTACTCTTAAAGGGGCTCTGAAATCTGGAATATTTACAGATGCTTCAGTTTATAACTCTGAGACTGTCCCAAATGTTTAAATGGCAACTTAAAATTGTAGGTGCTGTTTTACCAGTTGTTTTTTTTGACTGAACTATTTTATGTTTGGTCTTATTGCGAATTTGTATTTTATTCTTATTGCAAATTTGTTTTCTGATTATTTTTTTCTAAATTGAATAACTGCTTGGGAAGCCTATATAGCCCTGAGAGCTGTGTTTACGTAGTAAAGATTAAGAGAGTAAAAATTGAGAGTGAAAAGAAAAGGAATAATGAATGAATACATCCAATATACCCATTTCAAAATCCTTCTACAGATGCTGTACAATAATTTGGAAAAGCAGAATGTGCCGGTTCAGATTGGACATGTGGGTTTCCAGCTCCCTGCCAGAAGAGATCAAACAGTTGCAGGAGGAAATGGGTCTAGTCTGCCTTCTGTCTCTTCTATTTCCATGTAGCTGTTTTTTTAAAATAGAGAGAAGTGTTAAAAATGACACCCCACATGTCCTCCCTGGGGTGGTACAATCCTCAGGATTGTGTCATTTCACTTTGCTCCACATATATATCTATGGTTGGGTCACTTTGAAGAATTTGGACACATGAATGAAACATTTAGCAGGTGTATGTCACAAAATGTGGGTTAAACTTTTCACACTTGTGGAGATTTGGGGGAAAAGAGGACCTTTCTCCCTCTCAATGCTGCCTTCAGCCTTGGAAAAGGGGCTAGGAATTTCCCCCAAATTTCTCAATTCCGAGCTGCCACCACCCACTGATTTAACCCACTCTACAGCAACGCAGTGGGAAGCGGCTTGGGGATTCCCGGTCTCTATCCTCCAAGATCCTTCCCTTTCCTCATCTCCCTCTTCTGAGGTATGAGGAATCCTATCCACACGTGCACCAAGGAAAAAGGCGTGGGAATGGAGAGGGAACAGAGGCTTTACAGAAAAATATTTATTTTAAACAAGCAAAGGTACACGAGAACTAATGCTATTGGAAGGGCATTCCCCCACTTTCAGGTATGCTTCTTAGTTACAAATAATTATAAGTACAAATATCTTCCCAGAATCAGCCAAACTGTCCAGAATAAGAGAGTTCTAAAGCAGCTAACTAGGCATATTATATGCTACCCACAGCAGTTGGTCATTTTTAAGTTGGTATTTTTGGGGAGAGCCGGGAGGCAGCCTTCTCTGCCTCTAATGGTTTCCCTAACTCCCTTCATGGACTCTTCTAAGCTTCTAGAAGCTTCTGTCTTTTCTACTCCTTGATTTGCTAACTCTGTCATGTAACCTCCAATCAATGTAACCTAACCCGTTGTGGGCAGGAGAGAGAACTAGCTCTCTTAAGCTATGATACTTAGATGATGGGGGAAACCCCATTAACACAACACCTTACACAAAAACATCCAAATGATACTATTTTCTATGCAAAAAACGAACAAAACAAAACAAAAGCAAAACAAAAAACCTCACATGCATTTCCTTTATTTTATTTTATTTTATTTTATTTTTTGCACAGAATAAGTCCCAAATGGCAAATGTTGGCTTGTCAAGGAATCTCTTCATCAGAGTTCCTGAGATTCCAGAAACCCATTTTTTGACCATTTAGAGAATATTTTTGAGTATTCTTTCCACCCATACTACTGCATTGCCTAGGAAACTGAAGTAGCATCATATATTTATGATTGCTTTTGCTACAACAGTAGGCACCCATAACATTTTAAAAGATAACAGAACACCATTATTAATTTTTTGTCTTGATAGGCAGGACATACGAGCAGGAGAAAGCATTACATACTCATTCTGGCCCACAGCTCCTACATATTTCTACTCAGGATCTACTTGAAGTCCTTTCCTCCAAAATCCTAGAATCTATATTTGATCATAGACAACCTGCAGAAGCAAAAAGTTGAGGGAATTCACGAAGTACATTACCAGTTCTGAATGGGTTTATGTCCCTCAACTCCAAAAGGCAAACTGCTTCAATAAATTATGGAGGACCAGTTGAACGTTCAACATTCACTGTATTTTAAGCAACACACATACTGTTGTGCAAAAGTGCCGTCATTATGACATCCATTCTCAGAGAGGTCACATTCTACAGCATGGAAAGCATTTAATATTTATGGATGGAGGACTGTTGATTCTTTATTCTTGTAGCTTGAGCAAGACTGGGAATTTATCTGCAGAGAACCAGCAGGGTGTAGTGCTTTGAACATTGGACTACGATCCCGGAGACCGGGGTTTCATTCCCCACTCAGTCATAGAAACCCACTGGGTGACCCTGGATATGTCACATACACTCAGCCCTGGAAAACTGTGTGAAAAACCTGTGATAGGTTTGCCTTAGGGTCACCATAAATTGGAAATGACTTGAAGAAAAAAAAATCCATCTGATCTTTTTGAAGATTCTCTCCCTATCCCCATATGTCAGTTGAGCAACTAGTGGTGAGTATTAAAAACTTTCACCCATAGTTAAATTACAGCCGTACATGAGCATAACATGTGACTTATGCCTCTGTTGACAGAGGGGGATTCTTTACTATTTAGTGGTGAGGCACACTGATTTAAGTTTCACATTCTTTCTAGCCCTGCATTTTGAAGTTATGTTTATATCTTCCAGTTAGAGGGGGCAGGAAATTATTGTTGTTGTTCGCAGGAAACTGTACTTTAGAAAAATGTGAAGGGGATCTGACCCTACCAGTAGAGCATCTGCTTTGCATGACAAACAATTTAGACTTAGGCCTTTTCCGCACTTTGTTTTTGCAACGGGGCCGGGCTTCCTCCAGCGAGGAAGTTTGCACTTGGGGGCGGACTGGGTCCGGACTACTTTCCTGTAGTTCCAGACTTCAGCCTGCTCTGGAATGACCAGAAACAGTTGCTCACCGTGCTATTGAAAGACAGCTTAAAACAAGTCTTTCAACAGCAAGGCGTGCCCCACTCCGTGGCTATGCTCCAGTGTAGATTTGCAGGCTCACACCAGGGCAAGCCTGCAGATATTCCAGGGGCGGGCTTTATGCTGGCAAGCTTCACCGGTTGGTGGAGAGCCTCCACCAACCAGAAGCCGCTGTTTTCGTCCCCAGAGCAGTGTGTAGCATGGCCATGCACTGCTCCAGATCAGCCTGGATCCTCTGAGGGAGCACGCCAGTCCAGTAAGTAACAGAACAGGGCATTTTCTTCACCAAGTGCAAAAAAGCTCTTAATTTTTTGATGTTAGTTTGATATGAACATTGTTAAAACTGTTCTATTTTTTTGTTTTTGCATATGAACATCCCACCAATGGTACTACCTTTCCATGGTGGTGGGATTGCAAGCAAGAGGCTATTCTGACAGCAGCAGTACTGTTGGTAGGGTCTCCTGTGCTAGGCAGGCTTTTGCTGAGGAGCCACACTAAATGTGTGAAACAGCTATTGGGCAGAAGCAGTAGCGTGCGTCTGTGTGTGTGTGTGTGTGTGTGCATATGAGACACTGGCAAAGGATCTCTCAGAGACAATGGCAGTGGTGCCATCGCTGATGCATCCTTAGCACTACACAGAGGGAGGCATGGTAAACCTCCTTTTCAAGATCATTTACCATGAAAACCCTATGGTGACACAATCCAAAATGAAACAAGAGATAATGCCAGAGGATGACACTCCCACGTTGGATGGCACTTAACAAGCTATCAGGAAAGAGCAGAGGACTATTGTGAATAGTATGTTACTCTAAGAGATGAGGATCTTTGAGGTCCACCCACAATGCCAGTGTCTCTTTACAATTTGGGAAATTATAGCTCCAAGGAGACCTGTGAGAGGACGGTAATGGCAGGATCTCTTCAACCGTGTATACCAGTACTAACTATAGAGAGGATTCCAGTTAAAAGTAAAACAGGGGATTTTATTTGGAATTAACAAATAACACGAGAAATCAGACACTCTTAAGAACCATACAAGGCTATTGGAAGGCAAGGAGAGAAAGGTTGAATAGAGAGAGAGAGAGATAAGGTGGAAAGGGTGATATTTACCAGTCCTGAAGCTGTCACAGATGCTGTCTGCCTGTGCCAGGCAACAGAGTGCACACTTAGTAGGAGGCTGTTCACAGTCAAACAGAGGCACTAATAGTATAGGTTGCCTGTTCAAAGTGAGAAGAAACATCATCCAGAAATAGTTCCAAAGGTGAGGCATCTAGTGGGCAACATGGTCAGACAGTCTGGGTCAGAAAATCCAGGCAGGCAATGAGCAAGGAATCCAGAGAACACAAGACAAGAGCTAGCATCAAGCTACTGCCCTGTGCCTTCCTTAAGAAGGCTGAAGCCAGCTGGCTTTTATTCCCCTCTGATTAGCTCCTAGTGTGCTTGCTTCTGCATCTCCTACTACGAGGCTGCTGTTCAGCTGGGGAAGCTGAGTCCTGACCCATGACAGAAGTAGGAGGTTGCAGCAGAGCGGAGTGGTTCAGACAGTGCCTGAGGGTAGCACGAAGGAATGAGAGTCTGGGGTACCATGTGCAGTGTAATATGCTCAAAGTACTACAGTTTTCTGGGGCTGAAGTTGGAGTTTATATACCCTATTTCTTATTCTGAAAAAGGATACATGGACAAAGCTGTAATTGTTTTCTCAAGGAGTTGACAAAGGAGCCAGGAATGGGCTGAAGGTGACAACACATTGATTGAAGTCATTGTCATGTCCTGATTCCAGAGCATGGACTCTGACTCAGAGTCTGAAGCAGAGGGTACACCAGAGACTGAAACAGGGGGCATGCCAGGACCTGCTGTACAGAGAGAGGTTACAGTGCTGGAAACAGAACAGAGGGCAGTGCCAACTCCAATAGACAGTCCTGCCTCTTCAGATACAGAAGAACACTTACCTAGACCTAGCTTCTCACAGCACAGGCAGCAAAGAGAGCCCCAGCATCGCTCTCTCAGAATTTATAACTGATAACAATCAATCAAGGCACAGCTGCACTAGGCTTTGGGTCTATTTAGCTGGCATCCTTCCCCTCCAGGAGTTGTCAGAGCTTATCTGACCTGCTAACTTGCTGGATGCCTTGACAGATGCTTGGATTGATCCTGGACACTCCCTTGCCATGAAACCCTGCTGGACTTTGTCTATGTTGAACTTTATTTATGACCCTTTACTTACTGCCTGGAAGTAAGTAACAAGCTGAGAGATATTCAGTTTGTTTTGTTTGATTTATCATTGTGCCAGGACTGAGATAGGACAGTCATGACAATCTCTTAATGTCTGGTCAGGCAGCAGTCAAGGAAAGATTTCTGTAGGGCAACATCACAGGATGGTCCCTGATTGCTTTGCCTGGGCGGTTCTGCCTTTCATTGTATTCTGGTGCATGTAGCCTGCAGTCTTGAAAGGATTATCACAAACCCACTAGCATCAGGTTTTCCCATCTAATTCTCTCTGGATTTATGACCTAATCATGTCTGAGGTCATGCTGACGTGGCAACATGCTTCCAGCCAGTGTGTTTTCAAACATATTTTTCAACCATAAATATGCTCAATTGTGAAAATAGCACATCCCTCAGAGTAGGGGCGTATGGTGTACTAACAAGTACTGAGGCAAATGACACAACTGGACTTGAGCCAAAAGGATGTTTAGCTGTTGGCATATTCAGAAGTGAAAGGAAAGTCTGAAGCTGCACAATACATATTATAGGACCATGAAATGTGAGAAGCCTGAATCAAAGGAAGCTAGATATAGTAAAACAAAAAATGGAATGTATAAGCAGTGCACTACTTGGAGTGAGCAAGCTATAATAGACAGGAATGTGACATTTTGAGTTAGATAATTAGGCAGTATTTTATTCAATAAATGAAAATTGAAGAAGAAATAGAGTGGCACTTATAGTGAGGAGAGATGTAGCAAAAGCAGTCAAAGGATACAATACAAAGTTTGACTGAATCATGCCAATAAGACTTCAGAGAAAACCCATCAATATAACCATAATCCAAGTTTATGCTCCAACTACAGAGGCAGAAGAAGAAAGATTCTGTGCTGGAGTCCAGGAGGAAGCTGATAATACACCAAAAACAATACTTTTTTTTAAATCCAAGATTGTAGGAAAATTTGGCCAAGGATCAAGAAACAAAGCAAGAAACTGACTGGCTGCATTTTGCAAGACTAGCAGTTTGTTTATCGCAAACAGGTTCTTCAATAAACCTAAGAAGTAACTGTATATATAGGTATCCCCTGATGGCCAATACAGAAATTGAATAGACTACATAACTGAAGATAAAAGATGGAGACATTCCATTCTCTCTGCAAAAACAAGACTGGGGGCAGATTGTAGCACAAATGATGAACTACAAACAGCAAAAGTTGTTACAGTTACAGAAGAACACTAAAGCAACCATCATGCCATAATACACCCTGAAGAATGTTTCCATAGAATTTAAAGAGAATGCGAGAAATATATTTGGACTATTAAGCCTAATTGATTGGGAGCCAGAAGGACTCTGGACTGAAGCCAGGGATATTGTCAGGGAGGAATACAAAGACATACTACCTGCAGCAAAAAAGAAAGAGAAGCCTCAATGGATGACAGAGAAAACTCTTTAAATAGGCAAGGACAGATGAGAAGCAAAAGTACAAGAAGGGGACAGAAACAGAATCTAAATCCTGAATCTAACTGTTCAACAACAGGGACAAGGAGAACTACTATAACAATCAATGCAGAGAAATGGAAAGTGACAACCAAAAAAGGAAGAACAAGAGACTCCTTCCACAAGACTTGAGAAATCAAAGAGAAATTTAAAGCAAGAGTTAGGATACTCTACAACCAGCAGAGGAACACATTACGTGACCAAGTAGAAATAAAAAGACAATGAAGTAATACCTGGAAGAACTAGATAAAAGAAATGTAAAATTCAAGGAAAAAGCATATGAAAATGAGTTGCCAATTTTAGGAAGTGAAGTGAAATCTGCACTCAAAACACTTGGGAGAAATAAATTACATAGAACAAGCTCACCACTGAAGTCACCTTGGAAAATTATTTTTAAGGAGCTAAAGAACATGCTTTCTTCCTGTGGACATCTCCCTGATCTCAGTCTCCATCTCAAGATGGCCTTGAGCATTTTGATTCATCAGAAGGCATGACTCATTAGAAAAGACAATAGTGCTTGGTAAGGCAGAAGGCAGTAGGAAAAGAGGAAAGCTGCATTACAGATGGATAGATGCATTCAAGAAAGAGATGTCCCTGAGTTTGCAACACCTGAAGGGAGGAGCTCTTGCTCTGATAGGGTGACTGGGCGGTACTTTATTCACAGGTTCTCCATAAATTGATGTTGACTTGATGGCAGTTAACAACAAACAACAATATACATCTATGAATGCATACACTGTGTTCCTGGTATTTATTTACTTATTTACTAGCATATTTACCTGGCATTGCCTGGGGTTTTTACTTTCCTCTTAAGGACTCACCAAACTGTCTTCTCCATTTCCTGTAACTTTGCTCCATATTTCCCAATGCAATCTATATTCAGACTTACTTACATACACAGTTTGGGCTTCTGAGGGAGTACACTGTGCTCCTCCTTGCTGCTAGGCCTCGTATCCATAGCAACTAACCTATTTCTGTACCTGTAAATTTCCCCCATATTCCCCAATCCAATCTGTATTCAGAGTTGTTAACATATAGAGATTGGGTTCCTGCGGGAATACACTATCCTCCTCCTTGCTGCTAGGCATCGTCTCCATAGCAACTGGCCTATTCCAGTACCTATAACTTATCCCCGTAGTCCCCAATCCAATCTGTGTTGTCTGGTGATGTTGATGTACTGGCTTTTTTTTTTCTTTCTGCTGAGTTTGTGCAATGGCTTTGCATTTTTCTAGAAGCATTTTTTGTTTTGAACTTCAACTTTAAGATTCCTCATATATGGAACCTATACAATCTACTGTGTGAGATAAGAAGGCCTTGTAACTATGGCCATTTTTGCACTACACTGTTATAGTGCTGTTATTCCACTTTCAACATCCTATGGAATTCTGGGGTTTGTAGTTTATTGAGGCCAAAGAGCTCTCTGGCTGAGAATTCTTAAATGCCCCTCTGTAAACTACAAATCCCAGGATTCCATAGCATGTTGAAAGTAGAATAATAGCACTATGGCAGCGTAGTATGGAAATGGACTATGTTGTGTATGTCCCTTTCATTTTTCTCACATATGCCTCCCAAATGTTTTCTGGCATCCTTATTGATGGTAGGCCTTATCTCCATAGCAACTGGCCTGAGGCACAAGAGCTCTGTGGCTGAAAATTCTAAAGGCCCCTCCTTGAACTGCCAACCCCAGGATTCCATGGAATCTTCACAGCCAGCCAATCATATGAGGTCTTCTTGCCTCACACAGCCAATGGTATGCTAACACAGACAAACAGACAAATGCGCAGACAAACATTGATTTTTACATCGTAGATTTATTTATTTATGTAATATTTATATCCCACCCTATATCCAAAGGTCTTGGTTATGGATGATGTCAACATGTGGTGGCATTCATTCTTCTCACAACTTTCCAAGCTCTGATTCAATTATCACTATTTATCCAAGGCATGACAAAGGAGCAGTATTTTGAGACATTTTAAGGAAGGGTGATGCACTGGAACTGTTGCTCATGTTCTAGCCTGGCCTGACCAGAGACCAGACAGTCTAGAATTTAAGTCTAAACGCTGCACAGATCCTTGTGTGAGATGTGCCGTTGGACAAACGGGAAACAGTTTCAATTTTACTTATGGGTGCGAGTGAGAAATTGTCAATGAAGTCTGGCACAGTTACATTGGACTTCAAACAAACAAACTTCCCAGAATTTGGGGGAGTGATAAAAAGGAAGTTAAAAGGGAAAGTTGTGGGCAAGACATTTTTAAAGTAATAGTTGTCTCTCCAGCTGTACACCCAATCATAGCTTTTGGACAGCTATTGGAATCAAACAGGCACATACAATTTAATCAGTGAACTGCATGGCAGCTGTCCCTTTTTCAATGCCGTTTACAACTTAATGCAAATAAAGAAAAGAAGAATAATCCCCAAATATTTGTCTTCTGCAGTCCCAAATCAGTTGTATTTTTAGATAAAGTATTTCGGGAATGTTTTTTCTTCTTAATTCAGGTGTTTTCCGGGCAGGAGAATAAACATTGTTAGGATATTGATGTGTTTAAATGTATTTGCAGCATTGCATTGATTTCCCCTCTCTCTCTTTTTTAAAATCACTTTCAACACAATTTGAATGTCAGGTTCATATATAGTAAAAAAGCTTCTATTTGTGAACCTTTTGAATGAGACAACAGCATCCAGTAACAATTTCTTTAAAAATGTTGTGGTTGTAGAGATCAAATCTCTCCAGAATACTTGAGGGTTAATCAAAACCATAATAAAAGGTTAGATTGAATGTATACAGCCCATCAGGAGAAGAAGTACTACCAAGTCCATGGTGGTCACTCTAGGCCATGGAACCTACTATAAAAACATATTTTTTCAGAAACATATTTCTTCTTGCCAAATTATGGAGAATGGAAATGCATGTATCATTCATACATAAGAAATACACAGGCAGTACACAATGGAGAAAAAGGATATTGAGACGCAAATTATTAAAAGCTTAACAAAAAATCTTTAATTACTGAAGTGTCTAAAACAGTGGTTGGAATATTGAAATTAATTGAGTACTAAAAGTGGGTCAAGAGTTCTAGAGAAATGGAATGAATTATTTGTACTTGTCTACACTGCCCATATACCCTAAAGGCACCCAATTCTGTCTGATCTTGGAAGCTAAGCAGGGTCAGTCCTAGTTAGTACTTGGATGGGATACCACCAATGAATATCAGGTGCTATAGGCTAAATTTCAGAGGAAGGGACTGGCAAATCCTCCTCTGAGTATTTCTTGCCTAAGAAAACCCTATGAAATTCATGGGGCTGCTGTAAGTCGAAAGGTGACTCGAAGACACATACACAAAAATGCACACACACACTAGGGAAGGCACAAGTCAGATACAAGAAGGAATTCTGAGGAACTCAATCAAATGGTGGTGATAAGAGATGAAATTTTAGACCCTATTAAAAAAAAATAACTAAGTAACCAGGACTAGAGGGCATCACACTGAGAGTTTTTAAATAATTGAGATGTAAAATAGTAAATATTCAAACAAAAAATATGTACAATTTCCCAAATATTGGGTTTTACACCAGACAACTCAAGAATGCCCCCGTAACTTTAGAAAAGAAGTCCAGAAAAGAATCCACAAATTTCAGACAGATAAAGTTAAACTTTCTTCCATGTCAACCAAGTTGTTTAGAGTAAATAATGCTATTCCCGAAAGTTATCTCCCAAAATATATCTCCAAACTGGAGAAATGAGCATTCAAAGGACAAATGAGGTTCAATATAAGCAGGTGTAAAGGGATGCACATTAGAGTGAAAGTTTCTAACTTAACATACGATGGAGTCTGAGTCAAGAGTAACCACCAAGTAATTTGATGGAAATATTGACCCACTGTGCATCCGATGTCAGAAGGGAATATTCCATGCTGAAGATCATTAGGAAAGGAACCTAAAATAAAACTGCCAATATCACAAGGCCTTTGTAAAAATCCATGGTGTGACCACACTTGAACTGCTGTGAACAGTTCTAGTCAATGTGCTATACAAAGGATACATTGATGTTGAAACTGGCAACCCAAATGAACATGGGGCTTTTACGTTTAGGCGAAAGGTAAGGGGAATAATAGATAAACATGGCATAGAGAAAGAAAATAGAGAGGAATCCCCCCCCCCCATGATACTATAATCTGAGACTAAGGAAACTGAATGTTTGGAGTTATGGAGCAAACAAAAGTGCTTCTCCACACACACATAATCAAGCAATGGAATCCACTTGGGTGATGGCTGTCAGCATGGGTGACAGCTTTAGACGGAGGCTAGTACAAACTCAAGGAAGGTAAGGCAATCAATAGTTAACAGTGATAATGGCTAAACAGTACCTTTAGCATCAAAGGCAGTACACCTACGAATAACAAGTGTGGAGAAGAACTTATGTGCCTGGATGTCATGGCACTCCCATCTTTCTGATGAGCTTCCTAGAGGCATCTTTTGGGCCACTGTGGGAATAGAATCCTGGCCTTTCATTTGGGTTGAGCAGGGTTATTCTTATGTTTGTGTCTGTGCTTAAAGAACATGCTCCATCCTCTGAGACAAACTGTCTGTGCTCAGTCCCAAATAACACTGTCTGTGTTATTTTATCCACCTTTCTTCTGAAACTGTGATTTGTATTTCAGGCTTAGTATTGGATAGATTTGTTTCTTATTCCACCACATAACTAGTAAAACCACAACAGTGCAACTTGTATGTTGTACTGCACAGCATTAGAATTAGACACAAGTCTTTTCTGCCAAACAGAAACCCCTCCGGCTGGTAGAAACCTCCCCTGCCAGGTGAGTTTACAGATCTTTCAATACAACAATCTGCTGGCAATATTGCTCTGCAGGTTTACGTATGCTGCCAGGAGAGCCAAAAATAAGCTGGAGGCAGTAGGCAAGGGAAGAACCGAGTTCCAGCCTCTCTAAGATGGGAGGAATTTGGATTCAGCACACCTACAGCTGGCCCACTGTCAATTTAGCTGGTCCTTGGTCTTTCTTATTACCCCAAAATGTGGGTGCCACAACAGCCATCCCCCGATGCCAGTATCTCTGTGCAAAAGTGGGGAATTAATTAGCTCAAATTAGTGAATTAGTGAGAGTGGGCACCTCAGCAAGACCTTTCTATCAATGTTTACGGGCTCACGCAGGAAAAGAACCAGCCAGATATTCAAAAATAAACTAAAAATGTGGTTTATTGAAAGGAAATTCACTCATGCATGCACAAGAGATACATACAGTCAAACATTCACACAAGAATAAACTGAAGGATAAAGAGAGAAAGAATTGTGGATAGAGAAGCTGAGGGTTTGGAGTTATAATTACCAATCCAGAAGATTAGTGAAGAAGTTGAAATGTGGCTTAGACTTGTGTCTAAGGGCAGATCAGAACAGGATTCAGGGCAACACAGTGGGGTCCAACATTTCATCTGACTGTATATGACTTCTTAAAACCAAGGGTTTATATACTCTATTTCCCTCCCTGAAGGGGTGTGAGTTAATTGCTCTCCCAGCCTAGTGGACAATGGGAGTTGCAACACAAACAATGGGGTCTGGAATGGACTATCAACCCGCTAATGTTCGCAGTGCTTGGGTGACAAATACATAATTGGTGTTATAATAACTATCTATTGTGAGTTCTACAAGGAGAGAAGAAGGAGTCCAGGTGCACAGGGGATGTCTATTTGTCAATCAGTGTCCTGGTAGGCTTCTCACAATTGCATTCTCTGGGAAATTCCAACTTCTTCTTTAAGCTTATTGTCAAGAGGACAGTGATCATTTGCCTGACAAATGACCCAGTCGTACCTGGAGGGGGTCT
Organism: Iguana delicatissima; assembly: GCA_948472985.1. Taxonomy (NCBI): domain Eukaryota; kingdom Metazoa; phylum Chordata; class Lepidosauria; order Squamata; family Iguanidae; genus Iguana; species Iguana delicatissima. The sequence goes on from CAOKZL010000349.1 coordinate 2,023,740, forward strand.
TAGACTGACCAGACTTTCTTTCTCACGTTCACAGTCAAAGTTTTCCCTCTATTGGTTTGACCTCCTGGTTACTTTCAGGTTTGATTTTGATATTAGTGCCAATTAAAGTGTGTTGCCAATTAAATGTGATGCCAATTACATATGGTGCCCATCCAAACCATACAATTACTGATGGCCAGATTTGGTTCCTAACATTCTTACCAATATAAATTGTACTCATGATAACAGATTCCTCATAGACCAAGGGCCTTTCCGCAGCTTACCTGTTCTCGGCACTGGGGTGCGGGGATCGTGCGAGCAGCCTCTTGTGAGAGGCTCTCGCGTCCCCATTGCTTCAGCTCCACAGCCACTGCCTGCTCGCGAGCAGGGAGCAAGACAGCCCCTCCTCTTCCTTCCTGCACTGGGGCAGGAAGCGTGAGCACCATGGCTCCAGAACTCTGCACGTATGGTAAGTGCGTGCAGGGCCCCGGAGCAATGCGCGATCGTGCACCATTTTCGGCTCAAAGCAGAAAATTAAATAGTGCGTGATCGGCACCTGCCGGCCCTGGTGGCATCGCACAATTGCGAGGACGTCATGTGGATGGCCCCTCACAATTGCGCAATGCTCCAGAAGCCCTTTCGCAAGGCAAATGCCATGCAAAAAGGGCCAAAGAGTTAGGACATGTAAGGAAATAAATGAATAAAATAAATCATCATCATCATCATCAATAGGAAATTTCTTAATAAACTGAGTGTCACTGATGATTGGAGGTGATCTGCCTGTAATAAGAAAGGCATTCATTGTCCTACAGAATTTTATGTGAGCAAGCTCTCTTAGTGCCACTATCTGCCTAGATGTAAGTAAACTAAATAGATCTGGAAATAGTGAATTTAGCATGAGTAGGAACCCTGCTTATCCTGCTCATGATTTAAATATCATCACACCAAAGTTTTTCTCAAAGCCCAGTCTTATGAATGCCTACTCATACTGAAATCCCATGTGCTTCATGGGACTTACTTCCTAATAAACGTATGTGGGCAATAGTCTTTGGCTGAAAATACACAATCATTGTACATGTGGAAGAAGCAGTTTGTACTTATTTGGTGCTGTGAAAACAAGTGTATGGGAATGGGTATGGGACAGGCAACCTGTTGCTCTCCAAAAGTTTGAGGCTATGACATCCAGAAACCCCATCCAGCATGGCGAACAGTTAGGGATTATTTTGACTGTAGTCCAGAACATCCAGAGGATACTAAGGTTGCTTGTTCTCAAATTTATTGCAACTAGTTCCATTACCTTTAAGGTGAAGATGGGTGTAATACCGTGAAAATGATGAGCACACATATCGCTAAGAGCAGTATCTGAACATAATAAAAGTCAAGAGTAATCTTATTTCACAGTGGAATTCCTCCCCTCCCTTGTGAGACAAAAATGTTCGGTTAAACAATGGGAAGCATACAATGTAATTCCAACGTCATCCGCTTTAGAGCATTCAAAATGTTTTTGCAATGATCTTTAGGTTAGGCAAACTGGGAATAAGACTCAACCACGTCATGGACAGCAAAGCTGAAAATTCAGTCTGCTGTGCTGACTGAAATTCTAGGACTGTTTTTTGTGAAAGTATTATCGCCCTAGAGTTAAACAACAAATGGCAACTATTATCCTTGGGAATCAGTATAGGCAAAGGGGCCTTACATACAACATGGATGAATAGAGACAGAGAATCCCCTATGCAAGCAAGGACATTGAATAATGCACAGTGAAGGAAAGGTGCACTTACTTTTCCATGCACCGAACAAACCACCTCAGGTCAAAATGAGGTTGGGCCAAAGTTAGGCTGGGTTTTGCTCTATGAACAATTTGCACTAGAGCAACAGCATTTTCTGACTATCAATATCAAAAACAAAAGTTCCACCATTCTGTACATTAGGGAGCTGGGATAGAAGGAGCCTTGGTTGTGAGGAGGATGGAGAGGATATAGGAGTATACTTTTGTGAGACAGGATGGTGAATTCCTGGTATTGAACACAAATTCTTTGGCCATTTCCACACCGCACCATTATAGTGCTATTATTCCACTTTCAACATTCTATGGAATCCTGGGGTTTGTAGTTTAGGGAGAGGCATTTAGAATTCTCAGCCAGAGAGCTCTTTGGCCTACAAACCCCAGAATTCCACAAGATGTTGAAAGTGGAATAACAGTACTTTAACAGTGTAGTATAGAAATAGCCTTTGACTGAGCATGTTTCTCTGGAGTACTTTAACTGGTTTAACTGTGTATACTTCTCAGTGAGGGGTTGGAATAGATGGCACTTGGAGTCACTTCCTACTCTGTGATCCTGTGTATTCAGGCACCCTGTTCTTTAATCCAAAAAAGTATGTCCCTGACCTGGAGATTGAAAACTTACTCCTAGAAAATATTTTGTTCCTGTTACCCACTACAGAATTAAATAAGCAGCTAGTTGCTGCTTGTTAACAATATTTCAGAGTAACTCACTGCATTGCTTATTACTCTTCAGGGGGAAAAAAGTGTTAGGATTGATAAGAGAAAGGCATAAAAGCTGGACAATTCCACTCAAAAGACCTTCAAAAACTGCCTGTAAAGATAACTAAAAATCATAAGCAGAAACATTGATGGACCTGAGGATCCAAATATAAAAAGAAGGTGGAACTTAAAGCTTGATGTTCCTGGGATAAAAACTGGTACTCTTTCTCCATATCATACTACACTGAATATTCTATGCCTGGAGCATTTATATCCTGACAGTCCCAAATTTATTTTCAGTGCTCCTCAATGGACATCCATTGGCATTCATCCATGTATCTCTCATGCTCTGAACATTTGCAATATTTGGCTGGAACTACTATTATTTGCCATGAATACACATACTCACCAAATTTTGAATCGTTCTTGGAGCATACATGCATTAAACTCAGAATGTGTATTGTAGCATGACTGGAGCTAAGAGCTCAATCATCAACCTTTCCCAATGCTTAAGAATCTTTCTCCAATGTGGAACTGCTTCTAGCTTTGGCAAACTTTTTTTTTTTTTTAAGAAATACCTGTATGCAAGACCAGACTTTGGTGCTTTGGCACATACTTGTTGCCATGGAAACTGCAAAAGTTTTAAGTCTCAGTCGATGCAGCTTCTAATCCCTTTTAATGGATATGACTGTCTGAGCCCCACACTAAACACAGGCATCTGTACATATCTATGGAAACAGCAGGGTGCCAGAGATGAGCGTGAGCTGGGCCTCTCATCTTCTCCAATGGCAAGGAGGCAGTGTTAATGTACATCATGCACCTTGCCGCGAAGGCTCCATGTTTCCATGGAAACCAACGGCTTCTTTTGTCTTTGAACAGGCCTGGATCTTTGTTCCTAGGAGGGAATTCGACTGGCTGTGAAGTCATTTTTGGCAATCAGAACAGAAGCCCTCCCAGGCAGGCGCTGTAGGCTGGAACAATTTGCTTACACATACAAGTATTCAAAAACCCACCCACAGAAGCAGCACTTCGTCACATTCACCTGAGCAATCAGCAAGGCAAAATCATGGATGTTAATGCATCAATCCACCACCAGTTCCAGAGGAAATAAGTTTAGAACATTCTGTCCAATGTCACTCATGCACAGATTGCATCTGTTCAAGCAATTTGCTCTTGTAAGCAACTGTGAAGTCTCCTCCATCATGAGTTATCATTGTTCCCTGGGTGGGTAGCCTGCTGATTAAACCTATCGACACCTGAGAGATGGCGTGAAGGTCAGATATTTTACATTATCGTGATGAACTAGAGAATGAGGCAATCTGGTAGAAAGGGCTCTGGGGTCTGTCTTATCAGCTGCTACTATGGTTGCTGCTATTCACACTGCTGCAGTTTCAGGTTGTGTTTGTCCTCCAGTACTTGTTACTATTTATACTTGTTGCTCTTTTCGGCTTTGAGAGTTGTTGAAAATCCTGCTCTGCGAGCTTTGCGATAGACATAACCTGTCCCAAAATATGTAGAGTTACTTTTATAAAGCAGTTAGTTACAGTACAAGGACCAAGGAAATAGTTGACAGTTATTGTTTTGATTTTCATTCTAGAAAAGTTAACTCTTTGCTTTTTTGTTTCTCAAAAATAACTAAATAGTTACCCTTTTACATTGCTTCTGAATGCTATGAGCTGCTGGTCTATGGTAAAACAAACAAACAAACAAACTCTCTCCTCCCATCCACCTTGTCATCACCCCAATGCCCACTCAGAGTGTAAAATTTTCCTCCTCTACCATTCAGTGAGGCCACACCCCTAAACTTATGAAGTAATTTATAAGATAGATACACTGAAAAAGGAGTGAACTCGTGTTTCATTCAGTTACAATTGTAGCTTGACTTAGGCCCTTATTGCACTACGCCAGTGGTTCTCAACCTGTGGGTCCCCAGATGTTTTTGGACTTCAGCTCCCAGAAGCCCTGAGCATTGACCATAGTGGCTGGGGCTTCTGGGAGCTGAAGTCCACAAACATCTGGGGACCCACAGGTTGAGAACCACTGCACTACGCTGTGATCCTGCATCATCCCACCGCAATCCCAGCAATGCCATTGCCAGGATTGGATGGGGACCTGAATGCTCTCCACCACACCCGTTGGCTGCTGGCAGATGGGTAGTGTTCTGGACACACTTCTTCCTTTCGCAGTACAGCTGGCCTCTTCCTGTGCTGTACTGTAGAAGGAAGTGCTTGATAGGGCTTCCGCCCTTCCCACACACCTACAGCCAATGGGATTGTTGTGTGAAAGATGGCCATTACTGGATTTTTTCTGGTAATGCTATACAGCACTATCATGAAGGCTAGGGATGCAATAGCAGTGGGATCACAACAATGCTGTGCGATGGCAGGTGCCACAGACTAGCAGCAACATGTCCCCATGCTGGAATGGCTCTGTGGTGAGTAAGGGACTTAGTTATGCTTTATTAGGAAAAAGAATTACTACAGGTACTGCCTATTTGTAACAAGTTATTTCCAAGCTCTGTTCTGTCCTTGTTGGTTTAAGCCTTCCAAGAATGCTGGGAAAAGCTCACTGGAAGAGGTTTCCTTGTCAATAACTTTTGCTTGGGACTCTTTAACTTATGCTTAGAGGCATTTGTTTAGAACAGGAGTGGAGAACCTGTGACTCTCCCATTGCTGGACCCAGCTCTCATCATCCTTGGCTGGCAGCCATGCAGCTGGGGTTGATGGGAACTGAAAGAACAGTGGTTCCCCAGCCATGATTTTGAAACTTGAGCCCCTTCCTTTCATATATAATTTTTATTAAAATTTTAAACACAACTAAACAAATAATGACATTTTAAAAATCCAGTTAGAAGCTATGAAATTCCAAAAAATAAACGCTAGAAAAAATATACAGAAAATACCTACATCATAACAACATCAAAAAACCTTATGCAACCACTAAAAACACTTAAAAGAATGGTTTCTAGCTTTTCCAAGACAGGCCTTAAATCCACTATTAAAAAGAAAAACTTCTCTAAGTACTAATACCAGTCTAAGGCCCTTTTCACATGGCATTTCTGATGCGAAAGGGCCGCTTGAGCATTGCATAAATGCGAGGAGCGGTCCACACAATGCACTCACATTTGCGTGATGCTCAGGGGCCTGACGCAGACCGCACACGCATTTTTTCATTTTCCGCTTGAAGCCGAAAATAGTGCGCGGTCACGCATTGCTCTGGGGGCCTGCACACACTTACCTTGCGTGAGGAGCCTCAGGAGCAGGGCTGGTCACGCTTCCTGTCCAGTGCAGGCTGGGAAAGGTCCCAGGCTGCACTGTGAAAGGAAGAGGCGGGGCGCTTGCGCGACCAGGAAGCAGCTGCGGAGCCGATGGGACCAGGATGCAAGAGCCTCTCGCTGGACGCTGCTCGTGCAAGCCCCACACCCCAGCTCTGTGAAAGGGTAAGGTGAGAAAAGGGCCTAATACTTCTGTTACTACTCTTGTCTAAGTACTAATTGCTGACTCCTACAATCAACATATTGTGCTCTTTATCTTGCAAAAGATGTATTAGCAGATCTCAATCTTTCGCAAAGGCCTTCACCATTTTGTGTTTTGTCAGTGTCATTAATTTGTCCATTTCAGCCAAGTCTTCATTAGCCAGTCCTTTCTTGATGGAATCTCCATGGTCTTATTGATGAGCATATAACAATGAGGTTGTCATGTATTGCAGTGTCTTACCATGTTGTTTCTACTAGTCCCAACAAATACAATTCTGGTTTCATTTGAACATTTTCTTTCAAAAAATTCTAGTCCCTTCTTAAGGCTCAGTGATTTTTTGAAGGGCATCAGATTCTCATATTGGTCCAAAGAGTGATCTCTGATCATTAACTTCTTAAAACAAGGGTGGGAATCATTTGCCACTCTAAATGTTGTTAGACTTACACTCCCAATATTCCTCATAATTCCCTATGCTAGCCAGAGTTGTTGGGAGATAAGTCTAACAATAACTGGAGGGTCACATGATTCTGACTCTTGCCTTAAAACAACCAAAAGTACATTCCATACGCACTTATGTAAGTCTAAGTTCCACTGAATAGTTAGGTTTAATATTGGACATATAACATAGTCAGAAGGACATACCTTCCAACACTTCACAGATGAAAACTGTCACATGTGCAATCAAGCAGCATCAAAATGTGATCAAGATGGCAAAAGTTATTAATGAGGAAGAACACACAAATTAGGACTGGCTGTGTCAGGTTACCTTTGCCTGAGCATAAAGGGAGGGGCAAGATTCAGCCCTCCTCTCCTTCCGCCCCTGTTGAGTTAATGAAGTACAGACTACATTTATACTTTGAACTGAGTTTGCAACGATGGAAATAAGCCAAGGACAGGAGAGAAACTGGGACATTTTTAAGCAATTGAAAAAGAGGGATGACAGTGGACTGTTCCTGTCAAATTTGCCAAATTTGAACCCAGGAATAAGTCTAACGCTTGTGCTATGTTGATGAACTAAGACCTTCCACTGAGGTGGGAAAAACAAGACAGAACTTTTGGTAACAAACAGTGGCGGTGGGGCGGTCATACATGGTTGGCCCTTTATCTCCCAGTCAAGAATGCTATTCTAACAGTCAAGGGACATGCTGACAACATTGATGCACAGAAAAGGGATAATTAACACAAAGAGCAGGCATAAAGAGGATTTGCCACATTATATCATTGTAAATTGGAGGCTGCCAGAATTTTGAAAGACCTGGCAGAAGGCTGAAACTAAAACATTGCATTTTAGAAAATGGATCCTTGAGTATTTATTCTCTTAACAGGATTTTTTGGCATAACTGTATACTTAAAAAAAGGGGGGGGATCTGGCTTTATCTCTGTCACTCCTTTCTTGCACCACAGTAACTCAGCCTAGAGGGTTTTTGAATGTGTTACCCTGATTTCTGGGGTCCCGTGAGGGACACCTCAGTGTGCTCCAAATAATGGGGAATGGGAATTAGCCAGAACACAAGCTGTAGCACTGCAGGAGGCAGGGTAACCTAGTGAGATCTTTAAACCCAATTTTTACAGGGTCAGGCCAAGCCAAAAACCAAGCAAAATTGTCTAATAAAATGATTTTATTGAGGGGAATTCACTCATGCATGCACACAAGATACACACAATCACACATTCACACAAGAGCTAGCTGAAAGAGAAAGGGAGGAAAAATTACAGAGAGGCTGAGGGACTTAGGGGGATTTATAATTACTAGTCCAGAAGAGTAGTGAAGACCAGAAATGTATTTTGGCTTCGGTAGGACCTAAGGGCAGTTCTCATTCGGGAGCCAGATGGACAGAGGGATGGGTAGATCTTCAAGAGACTGCCCTGGGCCTCCTCAAATCAGGGGTATTTGTACCCTGAAAATGGCTTGTGGCTGTGAAGGTTCCAGATGCAAGACAAAGGGAACCTGTTGTGGACAATGAGTCTTTTGCCTGTTGATGGTCTTAGTGCTTTGATTGACAAAGACATGATGGATGTTGTAATAGCTGTCTATTGTGGGTGCTGTGAGGACAGAGGAAAAAATCCAGGTGTACAAGGGATGGATATCTGTCAATCAGTGTCCTGGTAGGCTCCTCACAGTTGGATTTCCTAAAAAACTCCAGCTTCTATTTAAGCCTATTATCCACAGGAATGGTGTGTATTTGCCTGGCAAATGACTCAGACCCTTTCTGCACGTTACCTGCTCGCGGAGGTGGGGGGTGCCGTTCGTGCAAGCAGCCTCTTGCGCGAAGCACTCACATCGCTCCTCCGTTCTCCCTCAGCTGGCTTCCTGGTCGCGCGACTGCCGTGCGAGCGCCCCACCCCTTCCTTCCACAGTGCAGCCTGGGAGCTGTAGGCTGCGCTGGGGGAGGAAGCACGACCGGCCTGCTTGTCCGACGCACCGCAGGGCAGGTAAGTGCGCAAGGGCCCCAGGAGCCTTGTGCAACCGCGCAGCATTTTTGGCTTGAAGCTGAAAATAAAAAAATGCATGCACGGTCTGTGTTAGGCTCTTGAGCGTCGCATAAATGGGCGTGCGTCGTATGGACCACTCCTCCCGTTTACGTGATGCTCAAGGGGCCCTCTCGCATAAGAAACTGCGTGTGAAAAGGGCCTCAGTCTTACCTGGAGGAATTTTGGAGTTGACCTATGCTTTTACAGTTAAATTTTTTCCCTCGCTCAGTTTGACCTCTGTATCACCTCTCAGACTTGAATTTGATATCAGAGCCAACAAAATGTGTTGCCAATTACATATGATGCCAATTAGGTATGGTGTCCATCCAAACCATACTGATATTGGGGACCCCCAAAGTGGGGCCTTACAAATGCTTGTATAGGAGAAGGTCAGTCTTCCATGTAAAGACTGAGTCAGATGTCTGGGAGAACATCTGTATAGATAGTCAGTGTGAAATAGTTGTCAGAGTGCTGGATTGGGATTAGGAAGTCCCAAAGACTCAAGTCTTGGCTCTCTTCCTACTTCTTGGGATTTGTGGCAGACTCTGTGTACTCTTGAAAGCCTCAAGAGGCAGAACATTATCCCCCATATCTGCCAAAGTTGCTTATCCCTTCTCTACAGAATGTCATCAAGGCAGAAGTTTCCTTGGCTTGCTCAGTATACAGTTTAGTAGTCAGACCAATATGGCTTAGATTTGGTTTTCCTGTTTGTTTTTCTTTTAAAGTTCCAGGCATGTGGCTTCATGTGAGAAATGTCACAAATTTCAAGGGCTGGCTTGTGTTATGACACACTACTTAAGGAAAGATAATCAGATTTTCACTTTTGCAGATTTGATTATTATGGATTATTTGCTGTCACCTCTGCTGCCTCCCTATGCCATGTTTAACAGGGACTGCAAGCTTCGTGAGACTGAGAAACTGCAAACGAGCTTGTAAGTCCCTCTTAAAAATGTTGTGGGGCAGCAGTGGAAGTGGCAGTAAGCCCCACCAGCCACCCACTTTTGCCTTGTGGAGGAACCCTGATGCCTCAAAGGAATCCATGGTGGGTTGAATATGGCGATCATACTTTTTTGTGTGTATTAAATATGGTTTGGGAAGGCCTAGAGTTATTCACAGTTTTTCCACTTTCACAGGGGTCCTGTGCCCCTAACCCTAGCAAATGTGAAGGAATAACTGTAAAAGCAGCTAGTTTAATTATTTTTTTCCTAAATTTATTGAGAATTTTCTAAATACATAAAATAAAAACAAAAAACCCCAACAAATTACAACTACAGAAAAAAGAACGAAAAAGAAGTAGCATTAAAACGAAAAAACTAAATACTAAAGATAACTAAAGACAATGAGAATACTAAGAAAAAAGAAATACACATTGGTTTTCAGCTTTCCTAACACAGATGACAGATGACTTTATAAAATAATTTCTCTAACTACAAATATCATTCGAAAGCTTCAACTATTACTTTTCCAAATATACTAATCATTGAAACTTGATTGAACCACATTGAACTCTTTTTCTTGCAAAAGCCTGTCAAAGTTTCCCAGTCTTTTGAAAAAGTTCTCCAAAGTTCTCTTAACAAAGTTGTCAATTTATCCATTTCACCTTAGCCAAATTATCAGCCAGTCCTTTCTCAGTCCTGTGTTCATCCACTTCTGTGAATATAACAGCTGTGCTGTGGTAGACACATATTGTAGTTTCTTCTCTAGTTGATCTTCTACTAATCCAAACAAATACAATTCCAGCTTCAATTGAACATTAACTTTCAGCCCTTTATACACCACATAATGTATTTGATTCCAGAATTCGTTGACCTTTTCAGGAGTCCACCACATAGGGTAAAAGGACAACTATTTGTTCACATTTCCAATATCTTTCAGAAGCCTCTTTGCATTTTGGCCACTTTTTTATGCATCATTGTGTAAACTTTTTTATACATCATCTTGTAAAATTTTCCTTTGAGATCGTAACATAATGTCGGTTAAGGACTGTATGGTAAAGTGGACATAAATTGTTGGTCATAATATACAGTTGGAACACATAGGAGAAAATGTTCTCAGTTTATTCTTTAATAATGTCTTACTGCTCTATTCAGCATTTTAAGAGCTAAAATAAACAGCGAAGGGGAGAGTAGGCATCCTTGTCTCATTCCCTTTTGAATGTCATATGGTTTGCTCAACTCACCATTAATAAAAATCCATCTTTCTAAACATTATAAATTGCCTTGATTCATGTAGTAAAATTATCTCTGAAACTCAGCTTATTTAAAACTCCAAACAAAAAATCCCAATTCAAATTATCAAAAGGTTTTTTGGCTTCAAAAAAATGATACCTGTTTCTAATTGTGGTATTCCAAAATATCCAGGACATATCTGATATTGTCAAGTATCTGTCTTCTTTGGCAAAAATCTGCCTTGATCTTTACCCTCTTCAATCAGTCTGGTAAAATTGTTGTAAAGATTTTATAGTCAACATTCAGTAATGAAATAGGCCTATAATTCTGGGTCATCATTGGGTCCTGACATTCCTTGGGAATTAAAAATATCATCACCTGTTTCCAAGTCTCCAGTATCTTCCCCATCCACAGTATTGAATTCAATAATTTCTGCAATGGTGAAAATAACTGTTCCTCTAAACATTTGTAATAACCCGCTTGAAATGCTTTCCTAATGTTTATATTGTTATTTAATATCTCATTCCCTTTCAGTATCTTCAAGACTAATTTTTTCTCTTCTTCTTTTCTCAGTTCATAGGCCAACAAACTTCCAGGCTTGTTGGCAAACTTGAATTTCTTTTGCTTCACATAACACGATGACTTCTCAGTCACATACACTGTCAGCATAGATAGCTAACTCTGACATAATTTGGTTGATCACAGCCTTGTTCACAGGGATTTCTTTCAGCTCTTTTTTTCTACTTCTTTTCTCACCTAAAAGTAATTCCATTTTTTTCTTGCCTCCTCTTTTTGTGTCCTGGACTTTGTTGAATAAGCCAATCTCTGATAAATGTATTCTACGCTACTCTAATATCGGTACCTTTTCCCAAATTATCTATGAAATATTCCACCAATCTTTTTTTTTTTTTTACATATTTTAAAAACATTTTCATCTTGAAGCAAAATTTCATTCAGTCTACAATCCCCTGCTGCCCTCTTCCCCCTTAAATTAAAATCACAAGATTATTATTTAAAAAGGTCTTTGGCAAAGCATCCATTTTTGTTATGTCATTTGTCAAAGTTTTTGAAATCAAAACATATCAATTCTCCAAAAAAAAAAAAAAAAAAATGTTTCTCGTAGAAAAATGTAAAGTCTTTAACATTTTCATACTTAGGTCTCCAGGCCCACTACCACTGTTTTCCACTAACTCAAAAAGTGCTTTTGGAAACTTTCCTTATCTAATCTTAGTATTGTTCTCAGAAGATCTGTCCATCCATAGAGAAATCATGGCATTTCAATTCCCAAGAAGCATCCACCTCTCAGACAAGTAATTCAGCAATTTATCCGTTAATTTTTTGTAAAATACAAACAAAAAAACCCCCCTTATTATCCATGGGGCATAAACCTCCACCGCTAATATTTTAGTCCCACAGTTATCAATTTTAACTCTCATGTACCTGCCCTCTTGGTCTTCAAATATGATTTCTGGTGACAAGTTAGGATTTATATAAACAACAACTGCATTTTTCTTCTTAGATGATACCACAATAATTTTTTGCCTAGTTTGGGATAGTGTAAGTGTTTAATACTGCTTCTTCTTATATGCATTTCCTGGAGGCAAATTACATGTTTTTTCAGTTTTTTTCAAATAATGCAGTATTTAAGTCTTACCTGGCATACATTTATACCCTGGACATTACATGCCATACATCTTGGCTCCATGTCAGGCAGACGATTTTGAAAAGTCCACGCATACTGCACCTCTGGTTTCCTCCTCTTCTCCATTCAGTGCCTTGCCCTTGTCCTTGTCCGACTCGTCACACAACATGCCTTCTTGATCTTCCTCTCCCTCTTCTTCTCTCAGTTGCTCCATTTTTTAAAAAAAAATTCTGTAGAAATTCTTTAGCCTTTAGCATCTTTGTATAAAATTGAAGATGCCTTCTACATATTTCCACCTAAATGGGATCTTTTTTCCCTTCAACTTATCAATCAAAAAAACATATTCCTTTCTCTTGCACAAAATCCTGATGGGTATCTCCTTGAATAATGCAACCATAACCTCATTGATCCTCATTCTATTCTCGAAGTGATGTTGCAACCCTTGATCTCTAATCTGCTTTTGGACAAAACATACAATCACATCCCTTGGTAAATTTCTCTGCTTAGCTACATGTGGGATATATGTTAAATGCAATCCAATTCAAATTGTGTGTCTTTTCATTTCTCCAACAAATCTGCTGTAGCATCAACCACTTTTTCTTGAATATTTTCATTGACTTGTTCAGGGACAGCTCTGATAATTAAATAATACCCTTTCCTACTGTTCCATTAAAGAAAAAACATCTAGGTCATGTTCATGTTCTTTGTCCAATTTCTCTGTCTTGTTTTTCAACTTTGTTTTCTATTCCAGCCTCTGAATCCTTTCATTTATTTGTTTCATCCTTGATGCCAACTGTGTCATTGATTGAGTCATCTCTGATTTCACTCCCTTTATTTCTGCTGTTGTTTCTTTTTTTCAATTCTGCCATCAGATCTCTTCACATCTGAGCCATCTTCATTCCCACCTGAGTCATCTGCATTTTTAAGGTCTGAAACTCTTCTGTATATTTTTGAGATATAGCTATAGGTTTAAGTGCTAGAACTCCATATCCTCTTCTTTCAACTCCTTTCACTTTGGATCTCATACTGAAACTCACAGGAATTGTATTCTCAAACTTATTAGAAAGAGCAAAAAACAATTTGAAGAAAATCCCAAGAAAAAGAAAAAAAATTAATTGGTTGCAATGACTTCTTTTGGCCATCAGATGCTGGTTTTTGCTCAGGTTTCTCTATCTATAGCAGTCAGTGTTTATAGCATACCAGCACATATGCATCAGTCTGGCTTTCTTTCACTTTAGAGTCACAAGAATGACCTTGCTACTGTCTTTGTCCAAGGTAAATAAAATTCCACTCCCATAGAAATTCTAATTTAAATTCAAAGTCTATGTTTCTTCAAAGTTTAATCACTTCTTTAAAACTTTCAAATCTTGCTTTTTTGCACTATGTTATAAAATTTAAAAAGCTTTAAAAATAAATCTTATGTGGCAGTTTAAATCACCTCTGTTCCTCCTCCATTTCCCCCTTTGTCCTGGGTGCAATTTTCACTTGTGCCCTTCAGTTAGGACTGGGAAACACCATGCTACATGTCCCCTCTTTCCAAAACTATGAGAAGGGTGACTGGTATGCTGCCATCTCTCTCCAAAAGCCGCTAATTTAATTATTTTTGAGAAACTAGAATTAAAAAAAATAATCAAAGCTTTAGTGATAACTAAATCTCCAGCCTTAGAACTATGAAAGTAAAAAGTTAAAACTAAAAACCTAACATTATTTTTTTAAAAAAAATAAACACTAATTTAAAATAGTTAACAAATCATTAATTAAACCCTTACAAATAGTTTATAAATAAAAATATAAACACTTAAGGCACCAGATCCCACCTGATCTTGGAAGCTAAGCAGGGTCAGGTCTAGATCGTACTTGAGTAGGAGACTGCCAATGAATACCAGGTGCTTCAGGCTATATTTCAGAGGAAGGACCTGGCAAAACCACCTCTGAGTATTCCTTGCCTAAGAAAACCCTATGAAATTCATAAGGTCAGCATGAGCAAACAGGTGACTTTGAGGCACATGCTCATACCCACTTATAACATAATCAAAAATAAAAAAGTACAGCACATCCCATTAAAAGACTATTCTGCCACAACCACTTAACAGTAAAGGTCTCTCTGAATAAAAGGTCTTTGCTTGCTGCCAGAAAGTGTAGAGTAAAGAGCAACTGAGTCTGCTGAAGGAGGGGACTGTATACTCTGAGAGCAGCCACCAAGAAGGCCTTTTCCCATACCCTCAGCAACATAACTGTGACATTGGTGGGAGTGAAATAAAGCTCTCTCTCAAAAATTTTAACACTCAGAGACTTTCAAATAGTGAGATATGGACTTTCAGACCATATGTGCATCTACAAGACTTAGGCCTTTTTTGCACCTTACCTTGTTCACGGTGCTATCAAGCAGGGATTGTGTGAAAAGCCCTTGCGAGAGGGAATCGTGTCCCCTGCACTTCCCTCTGCACCAACTCCATGCTGGATGGAAGGAAGCGAAATAGCTCCGCCCTTTCCTTCCGCAGCACAGCTGGGTACTTTCCCACGCTGCGCTGGAGGAGGAAGCGCAGCCGTCGCACTTCCTGAGGTTCCGCATACCAGGTAAGTGCGGGAGGAATGCGCAATCGTGCGTCATTTTCGGCAAAGAGCCAAAAATGGCATAATCCACAATTGCCATGGGATCACTATGGGAGCACCGCGCGATCACGAGAACGTCATGCGGAACTGTCTTCGCGATTCTGCGTCACTCTCATGGTTATTTCACATTCGAAGTCGCATGCGAAAAGGGCCTTGGTTTGACTCCACTATATTGACTGTTTGGATACACTCAGTGCATTACTGAATGAGTCATAGAACAAAAAAAGGAAAGACAATCTAAATGCTGGCCAGTGGGGAGTAAGACTTTAGTCAGCTACCTACCTAATCCAGAATCATAGGCTATTCCGCACTACATTGTTATGGTGCTATTATTCCACTTTTGACATCCTGTGGAATTCTGGGGTTTGTAGTTTACTGAGGCCAAAGAGCTCTCTGGCTGAGAATTCTAAATGCCCCTCCCTAAACTGCAAACTCTAGGATTCCACAGGATGTTGAAAGTGGAATAATAGCACTATAACAGTATAGTACAGAAATGGCCATTGATTTTCAGAGCTTGAGAAAGCTGCTTACCTCAACCAGGTCTAACTATGCCACATTCCAGGTTTCATGAGCACACATGCACCCATTTTTATTATTTTAGTCTGAATTGTTTACATGTCTTAAGTCCTAACTGATACCATCAGTATTAGAAGTGGAATGGATAAAAAAACATAACAAAAGCCCTTTTAACACTGAAAGGTATCCCTTGTAATATTCCTATAGGAAATAGGGCCAAAAATTAATATTTCATAGCAACCAAGTTCTGCGGAGAGGTATAATGTTCCTATTTGTCTGGCTGGTTTTACAAAGGCATAATTAAAGGTGAGAACTGTAGCAACTAATTTTTGTTTGTGCAAAGAACACTGTGGTGTGTTTGACACAACAAACCCTTCGAACATGATGTGACACTCTGCAACCTGTGGTTATTGCAAAGGCTTGTCATAAGGTGCCTGTTAGATTACATGGTTCACTTTGTAATAGCTGTCAGCTGGTTGATTTTTTTTTTTCATATGACTGAGATCTAGAAGGTCACTGCTCTTAGAATCCCAGCTGTGTCAAGGACTATATAATAAGCAGCCTTTATACTTCACAAAATCCTGTAGGTCTGAGTGGCACAACGTTTAAAGCACTTGAACATAACTAGTTGTGCACAGGGGCTTTAAAATTGTACGGAGTCTTAAAAAGCCTTCATATTACTGAGAACGAAGACATCTGAGAGATTCAAGGCCTTTTGTTTTCACATGTCACAATAATTTAGAAACTTTTTTACAATGTTAAATGACACAATCCTTACATTGGCCCTACAAGACTAATGGTTGCTTCACACATATATTGGATTGACTGAGGACCAATAAATTTAAACTTAATTAAGTAAATGGTTCTCAGGTCCATGCACTGGGATGAAACACTGGCTATTTCTGCACCTGACCAGTTTCTGCTGACATCCTGCCATGATCCTGGCAGCACCTTTGCTGGGATGGGAGCATGATGGGAATACTCCCCTCTGCATCTGGCCAGCTCCCTGTGGAAGGGAGCGCAAACAACACACACCTGCCTTCCACAGCGCAGCCAGCCTCTTTCCCATGCTGTGCTGGGGAAGGAAGTGTGTGGTTGTGCTTCTGCCCCTTCCGCATGGGTGGGGGTGATGAAAGAGTGTACAATCATGGGTGCTTAACAATTTTTTTCTGTTAAACGAAAACTGCACAATTGTGACACATGGGGACATGCAGACTGCAGTTCCAAAACAACGTCTTGTGAAAGCATGACCTGTGGACCACTGCCATCATGTCCCCATCACGGGACTGTGATGCCATGTAGAAATGGCCACTGTTTTGCATAGGGCTGTACTCCTCCTGAAAGAGCAGATGGGGATATTCCTCCATCTGTCTCGTCACTGGAGGCAAAGATGGTTTCAGTGGCATCAGAATGACTTTGCCCATCAGTGGCTGATTGTATCATCTATGGTCATTCCTGGATGGAGATGCTATCACAGTGATTCATATTCTTAATCACCTGTTTAGATTATTGTGATGAACTTCATGTTTAAGGAGGATCATTGGCTTCCTATCTGTTTCCATGCCTAATTCAAAATAGTGGTGTTGATTCACAAAGGTCTAAATGACTTAGAACTCAGTATCTATACATTTGCTTCTCCCTGCTCCAGCCTGCCTATACTCTTACATCTAGGAAAGAGGATCATCATGTTGTCCCATCACAAGAGGTAGTACATTGAATGACAACACATGATAAGGCCCTTGTCATGGTTGCACCCCAACTTTGGAATGTCCCCTTCCAGAAGTGACATCTGGCAGCAAGTTACTCACATGATGGTGCCTTGGGTATTTATAGCAGTTGGTTGCCACTCTAAAGAATGATGGGATTTATTGCTGATTTATTTTTGTTCTCCCTGTTTATTGGTTTTATTAAATCTTTATTTGTTGCACTTTATTGCTGGTTGTTTTAACAATGTTATTACACACCTCAGATTTTTATAAAGAACAAAACTGCGAGATAAAACTGGATGTGTAAATGAGTTATGACAGATTAAGCACTAATATATACAACTTCCATTCTACTCCACATTACATCAAGTTCAGTGCTGCCTTTCAAACACATAACTAATTATCATCTCTTTATGATTAATGCTTACTGTACTTTTCAAATGATGACAAGTACATTTGAATAAGCCAACTCAGATAATATCACAAATGGAACATTCACTTTGCCTGATTTTGCCTCAAATGCAATGAAGACAAATCACACATTCCATAGCTGATCTAGAACCCAAATCTCATAGCTTGAAATTGTACTGAACCCTGGGTGTTTTCATCCTCTACACCCCCAAATTTGCACAGGAACCAGTGAGATTGTTCTAGTGGATGAAGGTTAATCTGAAGTTCTATAAACAGAATAAATAGATTTCCTGTCCAGATTATTAAACATGGCCCTTTACAGAACAAGACAGATAAAATATCTTGCCTCAAGGACTGCATGAGTCCACAATGCCCAGACTCTTGAAATTTAAATAAGATTACCTTGAGGGTCAAAAATGGCTCACAACTCACCCACGGCTTGGCCATCCTGCCTCATATATAGTAGTAGATGCAACCACATTGTGGATTACCTCACTCTTATTCTCATTCTCTCTCACCTGTCTAGCAATACTGTTTTTTCTCTGGTATGCTACAGAAGTGCGACTTTGTTCCATGATTCAGCAAGGAATTAACAAGTCTGAGTCTAGTCCCAGCAGGGATGGAGATGGACTATGACAGGTGACATCTGGAGTCAATAAAAATGTAGACTTTTATTCCGTTAAGCATTCACACCTCCCTTCTCCCCCTTGCAGTTGTTTATCTGAACATGACAGAACAATCATCAGAGAGGGAGGGGAAGAAAGAGAGAGAATATAAAACAAAAGGCATTTAAAGTTCTTTGTGTAATTCCCCTGGCAAAGCACCACATTCATTGCTGACTTCAAAGTTATGGAGGAAAGGAGGGGGACTAGTCATTAGCAGAACATGATGCTACTTGGTGAGAGCACAGCAAAAGACAGAAAGCTTCTTGGATGCTTGAGAAAAAGGTCTGCATGGAGACTAAGAGCCAAGGAAGGATTCAAGAAGTCTTACATCTAAGGGATGAAGATTCCAAGGACAGATCAATGTTTGGCATCTACCCAAGCGTATCACCACAGCTTGGGGTGCACACTATTGTTATGCTGGACTGGTTATTCTCTGCACTGCGTTTGGATGGCATCAAAATTAATACACAGGTTAAAGTCTAACATGATGGTGGAGATGCTGCTTGCTCTGCATTTATAGATATTACGTTGTTTATTGTAAGCTGCTCTAGAGGACAATCATTATAAAGGCAGTTGTTACCCTGTGACTTGGGGGTCCCGGGAGGGGTGCCCAAACAACCAAACCAAACCAAGCAAAGATGGGGAAATTAGCTGGAGCACTCTCTTAAGCTAACAAGAGGCAGGGTAACTTAGCGGGAATCTTTTACCCTATGTATACAGGTTCAGGTCAGTGAGTAGTCAGACAGTTTAAAATGGCAACGATAACATTTATTAACAAGCAGACAGATTATTAAGAAAACACAACCACACAGCTAACTAGAAATAGGAAATGAGAGTTTGGGGGGAAAATGGGTGACACGTCACCTTTCTCGTAGTCCTGAAGAAGTCCAATTGGAGAGAAGAAGCTCGGCGTGGTGGCCGAGGGGAGCTCACAGAACGAAGTGATGCACTCCGGAGCGGTCCGAGGAAGCTCTCGGAACTTGGGGTTTTTATTAGGGAAGGTATGACCGTGGGCTAGTCTAGTCTTGGGCTTGAGACAATGTCTCCGAAAGGTCAGAATTTACATGATTAAGTTAAGGTCCGAATTGACAATAGGATAGCCAGTATGCAGATGCGGCTAGCTTGGCAGTCGAGCACTCAGCTTGCCAGGATGCCCATTCCGGGCAGAGGTCTCTTACCTTGATTAAGGTGTTTGTTTCAGGAGGTCTCCTAAAGCAGATCTGGCAGTTTCTGGCTTGCCTTGGTGTAAACAAGTATGAGTCAGCATATAATAGCCATGCCTAGTTCAGTGCTTGTACGGAGGCCTTACAAACATGTGGCTGAGGGTG
The DNA here is from genome assembly GCA_948472985.1 of Iguana delicatissima. Classification (NCBI taxonomy): domain Eukaryota; kingdom Metazoa; phylum Chordata; class Lepidosauria; order Squamata; family Iguanidae; genus Iguana; species Iguana delicatissima. The sequence goes on from CAOKZL010000349.1 coordinate 2,043,201, forward strand.
GCAGAACAGGGCCGAATTGTGATATCAAAATGATATCTAAAGTTTACCAAAGGCCAGGCCAGTTCATGGTAGTAACAATCCCCCCCCACGAAAATGGGCAATTTGACACAAATTGATCATTTTCCAATCAAACATTTCAAAATGAATTTAGAGCCGAATAGAGGTCTACAGATTCCGGAGTCGTATCACACCTCGGGCAAAAGGGATTTTTGCAACATTTCTATCTAGTAAAAGCAGTCCCTAACTAACAACATCCTAACCCTAGCTACATACACACAGGAAATGTAAAAGGTACAGTTGCAATAAACAGAATGCAATAATGGGTTGAACAATGAACACTGAGCAATAACCGGAACAAATGAGGAATGCGAGCAATCCAATGAGCAATAAAATGCGGGCAAATCAAAATGTATGCAGGCAAATTCAAAAATTCAATGAACAATTTGTAGTCCCATGAACAGTGATGTGGGCAGTTCAGTAGTAATCCAATGGGCAATTAAATTGAATATGCGGGCAAATTCAATAGTCCAGTGGCAATGTGGGCAATGCAAATGAAGAAATGAGAGTTCATAGTCCTGGGGAGGTGAGTTGCAAGCAAGAGTCTCTGCGCCCACTCCTGGAAACAGAAAAGTTCAGGGTCTGGGGAATGCAGGTATAGCGGCAATTTCAATGAGGCTGGAACCATGGCAAAAAGTCCAGATAAAGCAGGAGTAGTAAAAATGTCCAAGTTCATGGTCGAGCTAGCCCAGGCACACTAGCTCTTTGCAGGATGGGGCTTGCAAAGCAGGCAACAGGAACAGTTCAAATGGGAAGCAGGCTTTAAGATCCGAAATGCAGGCAGTGTAATTTGTGGAGTTCATTGAGGAGCGGCTGGCTGGAGTCCCCAGCTGCAGCAACAGGAACAAGTTGTTGTCATGGGCTTGGCTCCTTGACTGGAGCCACGATGTGTCTGGACTCACACACACACCCATGGTGCCTTGGGGGCAGTGGACGAATCTGGGGATGGCCTCGGCTATCTGGAAACATCAACCTATTTCTTTTTAGGAGGAAAGACTGGCACGGGTTATATCCAATGTAAACATTTAATGCAAATTACTGACATGGAGCCAGTTGGGAGCCGAGTTTGAATTGCGAAATCCAGGGATGATGGGAACCTCAATTGGTTTTTAACTGTAAGGTGGAAGATGGTCTAACCGCACCTTGGTAAAAGGGGCCTCCATGAGGGGAGTACCTTCTGGGTCGATCGGACCTACTGTGCTTTATCCAATATTTCACCAATGAGCTCATGAAATAATATGAGAGAATTTGTAATGCAATCTGGGCTTGTGCTGAAGCGCCGTTTGCAATGGCAACGGTACCTGCTAGCTCAGCGTGACTAGGTTGGGCTCGGGTCTTAAGCTGAACTAGGTTATACTCTGGCCTTCGCCTGGCGGTGAGGGTTCCCAAACCAGTTGAAAGACAGACAGTGAAACCAATCTGAGACAAGTGCAGGCTACGCTTGCTCGTTGCCAGAGCAGACGTTGACGCTACCAGAGATTGTCCAAGATGGATGGGCCTATGCATGCAAATGTTCTATTAACATATGCAAATTGGAAACAATGCACCAGGGCCAGGCTTCTTGCCAATTGTGTGGGTCTCCGGCCCTTATGGGGCATCGAAGAGTGGACATACACTTTTGGAATATGCGGCCGAATTGCACTGCAAGCTAGGGAGCGGTCAAGACTGTTCTCACCCTAACAGTCCAAGCACGCAAAAAGAAAGGGGAGAGAGGTCTCTCCATGGCAGAAACCATTCTGGGCTGTAGGCTGGTACTCCAAAGTCAGACCTGGTTCTACTGAAAGGGTTGTTAAACCCTTGTTGTCTTGCCCGTGCTTCCCAGGATGCTATTGCACAAGGCATTCCCTCAAAGCCAGAGAATGCCGGCGTCCCAGTCAGACTTGTACCCCTTCCTCAGGATATCAGGGCTGACTCTGTAGGCCCGATCTACCTCAGGACAGGGGGACCTCGGGTCAGCCAACTCGTTGGTCTCCCACCCAAAATGGTGAAAAAGAAAGAAATAGCTAGCAAAAGAAAAGCAAGTTAAGCAACACAAAACCAAGCAAAACTATTTACAGGGCGCAACTATCTACAAAGACCGGGAGCTCGGAGAGGTCGCCACTCCACCTCCGCTCCGCAAACCGGGGACTGTTCAACCATTGTCGAACGCCTTGTAAATGGAGGCAAATGCCTCTGACAAATTAATGGCTGGTGCTTCCTTGCAATTCAAGGAGGTCTGGAAAATTAGAGGACTCACATTGGGTCATTGGGCACCGGGATCTTCTGTCTCTGGGATGGCCACAGAAGTGGGATCAACCAGCTGACCCTTCCATTCCTTCAACTTAAAATGGAGGCTGGCATCTAATCCAAGTGCCTTCTGAAGCATCGCATGTGTTGGCAGGATGGTGATCGAGACAGAACCAAGAACTGTCTTGGCCCCTCTCAAAATCACTAGTGTAAAAAGGCATTGGGTGCCTCTAAGCATGAAGGCACACTGGCACCAGAACAGCTTTACGGAGGGGAAGGCAGTAGCCAGGTCCGCCTCCATGTGGCTTTTGAAATTCTCCATTATTGAAATCTCCCAGGCTGGACTACAGAAAAGGGGAGTAAGTGGAGTCAAGTTGGGGGGTGCCAGGGTGAGTGCCATTGCTAACCCGGGTTCTGGCTGGGCAGGAGCCTTTCACTGCTTAAATTCCCAGTCTCCCTTGAGATTTCCCTGAAGGATGGCATGGAGAGGGAGGACTCTCCTGGCCATGGCTTCAAGGAAATCCTGGGGGAAGCTGCTGGTTCCTAACTGGGGGCTCAGAGCAGGGACAATGGAGAGCTCTGGAAGCATAGGGCTGGCTTCCGTTGGCAGTGCACTCTCTCTTTCCTGACACTCACACTGGCTGGCAATGCTCGATGCCTTATCTGGTTCTGTGGGGGCTTCCTCCTGAATCTTAGCCTAGTGTGATCCATCTCGGTTCTGTGAAAGCATGGCAATCTCCAAGATGGCAGGATTCGCACTCGGGGCTAAGTCAGCGGGAGGTGCAATCTGTCTATTTCTAATGCACCCTGGGTGCCTATGTTCTTTGGAGGGCCTAGGTTGGGTCCTCCCCCCGCCATATCTGGGCAAACGGATAGCCGTCAGGGGTGGCCTCACCTTGTCTGGTCAAGTTCGGGAGCAGCATTTTTGGCGCTGCTCCGAAGTCTGCAGGAGGGGTGGCAGGAGTCTTGTCCCTATAGGTCCCAGTGCCTGCCGTCACCTTGGATCTATCCCATCTGTTGGACTTCAGCCGAGCGGCAACTCGCTGGGAAAATCCCAGGACTGAGGGCACCCCTATTCTGAGAGTTCTAAGTCAAGGTAATAACCAGCCGGAGGTGGGCCGTTCGTTATGGCCTGGACCGGCTGTTTACCACTTCGAGAAGCTCCGACGTGGGCCGCTTGTCGAACTGGCTCATGTCCAGTCCGAACCGGTGTAGCATGCCCCAGATCTTGACTATATCCAAGGAGTACTTCTGGGCCGTGGGATTGTACCCACTAGACGTCTCCCTGGAAGGGCCAGGTTCAGGGGACGGTTTGGGGGCAGCGGGCTGACTGCGGGAGTCCATTCCCTGCCACTGCCTGTCCTGTCAGGGAGCAGGGCGCGAGTTCCAATTACCTCATAGAACAGAATTCGGCGTGGACCTTCTGTGTTGGGAATGGGGTCCGTAACTGGAGTATGTCACCTCCGATACGGGTTCCCAATTCCTGGGTTCCTTCCTGTGGGCCTTTGGGGGAGGATGGAGGGAGCCAGCCTCTCGCAATAGGTCGGCAACCCTACGGAGGTTGTTCCCAAACTCTTCCCAAGATGTCGTGGCCGGGTCCACCAAGGCCAGGGTCAATCTTGTTTCGCGGTTCAAGCCTCCATACAACAGAGTCTTGAATTCAACGTGATCAAAATTATACCCATGAGCCGTCAGGGGTACCTTTTCGGTCAGAATAGCGAGTAGCTGCTTCTGCGCCACGTAAGCCTCAGGATTCTCATGAGGACCCTGCTGCTCCATGACGTAAAGCACACTCGCACTCTGTCCAGGCCAAAGGATCCTCACTACCTCTCGCATCCAGTCATTTGCCTTGAGCCTAACCAGGCCTCGAGCTGCCACAGCTGATTCAAGGGTAGGGAGCTCCGAAGGGGACATGCAAAGACTGGCCAATTGGGTCAGGTCCTGGCCATTGGCTGTCGGGTGAGAGTGTGTCACCGTGTTGAGCCACATGATGCCAGTAGACCGATTCAAAGGACCCAACTGGTCTGCAATTGCCTTCACCTTGGTTGCACGCCAGGGGACCCTAGTCTCAGTGACCTGTGTCTCCTATGTCTCTGCACTACCTTCCGTAGCGGGGATGGTCCTGCGTGTCATGGACTGTGTCTCTACCTGGTGGACTGGCACCTTAGGGGCATCCCAGTCCAGATTGTGAGGAAAGGAAGCCAGAGCGTCTTCTGGCAACACATCCTTGGACAAGTCTGGAGCAAAACTTGGGAGCAGCTCTGGACGCACCACCGAAATCTGGGCCTTACGCGTCTGGAGCTGACTTTCCAGTGCAGCAATTTGCTTATGGCAGGCTGCATGACTAACAGCCTCTTGCTGTTCCTTCACCTGCCCAACGATAAATCGAGCAGCAGACCGGGCATGATCAAGCTCAGCCTCTAAGGCGTGGGCTTTCTCCTCCCAAGTCTGAGTGACTAGGGTGACATCGCTAAGCTTCTGTGTGGAGGCCTGCGCGACGGACGCAAAAGTTACCTTGTCCGCCCGCAAGGTCTCGATCTTGGCATGAAGCTGGCTATTCTCCTTTTCCACTTCTGCTAGCCTCCCACGGGTCTCAACTAGGGCACTACTAGCGTCTCTGGCTGCAAGCCAAAGTCCCCAAGCTGCCAACGAATCCTTTGAAGGCCCGAATGGGTTCTTTGATTTACGCGCCAGGGTGTATGCTTCTCGGAGAGAGGTAAAAAGATTGGCCGTCTGGAAGACAGAGTCCTTCCAGGGGCACTTTCCTTTACCCAAAACCCATCTCTCCAGTTTCCCTTGGACCTCTCCCTCACACATGAGGTCCTTAACAGCAACGGGGCTCTCCTTAGCCATTTCTCTACACTACACAACACAGCAGCAACAACAACAATTTCCTACACAAATACGGGACCAGGACCTGGAGTGACAGGTAGGATCACCTAGACTCGTGGGGGAGCTAAGGAAAATGAACTCTCTGGAACTTCTCTAGGGAAGAGGGAAAGGAACCAATCTCCAGCCTGCCCAAACAAAGTCACTTTTGTACACTCAGGCCTGGTTTTCCACCTTGACAGCACTGAAGACAAAGGGACGAGGCAACGTTGGCGGACAGGGAGGTCACCTAGACCCAGGGAACCCTCAGGAGCATCTCCGTGTCTACCTGAAGGGGGGTAAAGAACACTAAGGAACTTGCTGTGCTGCCCGGCCGAACAGCGGGGAAAAAGGGGCAAGGAACCAAAGACCAAACCGTCTCTAACTGGTTTTCTGGGTGAGGGGGTCCCTCCTCTACCTTGGACAAAACCGCTAAACCCTAAAGCTAGGTCGGGACTCACCACCCGCACCTAACAAGCCGGCAAATTGGGACTCACCCGAAAACTTGAAAAGCCGGGACGCACCCGTGCCTTCTCCAATACAACCAAGCAAAAACCAAAGGGGTAGTTCAGAAGAGGACAGCGAAAGGAGTGGGGGCTGCTCCTTCCTCACTTTTCGTGTGCCTTGCTGCTAAGGTGTTGAATGTGTGTGTAGAAGAAGATTCCACTATTTTACTATGCATGGCACAAAGAAGAAATTCCTCTTGTCTCTCCTGAATCTCCCATGATTCACCTTCATTATATGAGCTTATGTTATAATAATGTAAGAGGGGATTTAAAAAAGTCTCCCTCTCCATTTTCTCCACAAGGTATGTAATTTTACATGTAGCTATCATGTCTCTCCTTATTTACTTCTTCATTTTAAGTTCTTTTCCCACAGTGAATTTTGTTCTCTTGTTCGTTCCTCTTTCTGCACCTTTTCCAAATCCAGCATAGCAATGATAAGAGATGATAGGAATGCCAATATCTCAAGTTCCAAATCTTGCCCACAATATTTTCACAATACATTTTCATCAAGCTATTCATCAACCCTCCAGGATCCCTCTCCAGCTTATTCACTGCCAGTTTGGCATATATATGAAACTAAGACTTTTTTTCCACCCAAGTGGATTGTTTTACACGCTTACACAGAACTTCATTTGCCAGCCTACTGAACATTCTTCTGGAGCTCTTCATTATCTCTTTTTGGCTTCATCACGCTAAAGAATTTGGTGTCAGCTATGAACTTGGTCACCTTACTTCTTACTCCAGCCCAAGATAATTTATGAACAAATTAACAATCCATTTATTCCTATTCTCTGCTTTCTGTTCTTTACCTTGTTCCTGTATTATAAAATGCATTTCCACTTATCCCATGACTACTACATTGTTCTTGTGACTTTGGTGAGGGAACCTAATTTTTTTGAAAGTCCAAATCAACAATGTCTATTGAATCATCCCTATTTCCATGCTCCCTAATATTCTCAAAGAACTAACTATGGCCCTTTTTGCACGGGGTCGTTACCACAGGTTATTGTGTTGTAGCATCATATTGTTCTGCACTGTTATCACCGTGAACTGGCCTGGCTTCGGAAGATATTAGATATCGTTTGATATCGCAATTCGGTCTCACTTTGCCACCCTTGGCCAAGTGTTTGTGAGGCCCCCGAACAAGCACAGAGCTAGGCATGGCCCTAAATTGCTGAACATTCCTTTCTCCACCGAGGAAAGCCAGACTCAGCCAGATCTTGCTTTAGGAGACCTCCCTAGACAAACACCTCATTAAAGATGCATGCTACTACAAAGAGCCCCCTGCCCTGAGCAGGTAACTTGACTAGCTAAATGCGTAACCGCCCAAGCGAGCTGCACCTGCATACTGGCCATTCCATTGTCGATTCGGACTTAATCCCATCATGCTAAATTCTGACCTTTCGGAGACATTGTCTCGCGCCCAAACCTCATTGTTCTCTCCCAAGTACAGACTAGCCTACGGTCATACTTTCCCTGTAAAAACCCCCAGTTCCGAGAGTTCCTCGGATCACTCCCGAGTCCCAGATCACCTTGCTGCTGCTTTGCCCGGCGAGCTCCCCTCAGCGAACTACGCTGAGCTTCTTCTCTCCATCTGCAACTTCTTCAGGACTATGAGAAAGGTGTTGTATCACCCATTTCCCCCGAAAACTCTCATTTCTCATTTCTTAGTTAGCTGCGTGGTTGTGTTGTCTTGTTTGTCTGTTCTTAATAAAACATCATTTTTGCTAGTTTAAAACTGTCTGACTGCTTGACTGACCTGACCCCATAGACATTGGGTAAAGGATTCCGCTGTGTTGCCCTGCCTCTCGTTTTGCTAACTTGTGCTCTGAGCTAATTTTCCCCACCAATATTGGAGCACAATTGGAGTCCCTCACGGGACCCCCAGTAAACAGGGTAACAGCACGTGGGAATGAAGTAACCTCGTGTTATTTTCTGTCATTCATCATGGAATCCGCTGTTAATATGCCACTATGTGGTGGGAAACTGCAGTATTTGAAAACCGGAAAAAAATCTGATTCACATTCTGACATCAAAGTAAAATCAGTTTTTTGCAGTGGTGCAGAAATGTACATCCTCACCAATGCACATTGGTAGGCAGCAGAGGGTGGGCTGTAAGGCTGTAAGTAGGTATGTAGTACGTACCTACGTAGGTACGGACAAATGGAACCACTCACCCAAACAAACAAACAGCCAATGATGGCCACTGGGAGGAAGTGCTTTAAATTAGGGGATGCGCAGAAAACAATGAAGGAAAACTGCATTATTTAAATACGCCATGAAACAGCGCAAACTGCTTCTCATGCCTCATGCAGAAAAAGCCTATAAAATGCGAATGTGGCAAGATTTTACCATTGGAGAAGCCATGTCCTTTAAGACCTGCCTTCTATAATGCCTGTAAATTTATCTTTAGCAACATTTATCTTTAAAAATATATTTTTAATTACATTTCTTTAATAAATGCCCATTTTTCCAAGGAATAGATGTTAAGCTAATGATTTTCAGTTTCCTGGAATCCCCTAGATTATCTTTTCAAAACAGTTGTCACACTGGACACTTTCCTGTTCTCTGACACAGAGGCCAGCCTTAGGGGCATGTTATATAGTTTCATCTGAAAATCTAGAATTTCATGTGAGAGCTCTATAAAAAGAACTCTTGGATAGATACCAAGTGTTAACATTGATTTTGCAATAATTGTTATCACTTTCCCAATAAGCTCTAAAAATTCTATTGCCACCAATATTTGCCTCATTTCCTTAGACTGTGTATGCATGGGCCCTTAAATTTCCTGTTGAGTTATAACACTTCCATGAATTTCATAGGGTTTTCTTGGACAAGGAATACTCAGAAGCCATTTTACCAATTCCTCCCTCTGAAAGATCTACAGCACCTGGTACTCATTGGTGGTCTCCCATTAACCAGAGCTGACCCTGTATAGCTTCCTACCTTGCTGAAAATGTCAATTCGGGGATGGGTATCTGCCCTACATTTTCTGCAGTGAAGACAGGCATGGGCAGTTCTGCAAGATGAATTAACATACTGTTAGGGAGGATAAATTAATCACACCTCTGCTGTATTCCCAGATGGACACAGAGCTGATATGAACCCCCAAACAGAAGGTAGGAAGGTAGAAAAGAGAGAGAGAGGCCACAAACAAACAAACAAGTACTTTGATCAAAGGATCTCAGGTAGGATGGATTTATTCTTCCGGGCTTGTCTTTTTATATCAATTTTATGTTTAAAGAATGCTTACGGGAAGAAAATATTCATGCATCAGCGTCAGCAACGTTACAGCTCATACACATGGTACATTCCATCTGTCCCTAAACATTAATTCCAGGGTCTAAATGTCCCAGGCAACATCCGAGTTTATTTCCACTAAGTCATCTCCCAAAGACATCAGTGAAACAAAACTTGCATTCTTTTACCGTACATGTTAACAATAAACAGGAGCTAAGCGTAATAAACAAATGAAAGGCAAAGGTCATTTGACAAGCTAGAATTGTCCAAAATGTCAATTAATACAGCAATTCTATAGCAAATTGTAGAACCCCAAATTTCAAGTTTAACAATACAGTTTAAAAGAAGCAGAGCAATTTAGGTTACCTTGAGTTAATTAGTGATGCCTGCATCAATTTTATGACATCCATTTTCATAGGTATTATAATTTGTGACGCTGATCTTCTCTCTCCCATAAGCTGTTGACGGAGTCAATCATTCATAATTAAGAGTCAAGGATTTATTGATTAAATGTTAGAAGAGAAGTATTTTCCTTCTGCATAACTACAGAGATGCTCCCACAAATTATGACTTGTCTTGCTGTATCAAACAAGAAATCTTTCTAGTTCAGCATGCAGTTTCTGGTACACCAGTGTAGCATACAATAGAGATTCCCTGCTGTTTTGACTCAGACAGGGCCAACTGTATCATTAAGCAGGGAGAGGCAGCCACTTCAGACCTTGTTCATAAGGCATTACAAATAATGATATTACCTGTACTGTGTTACTTTTGAGGGCATTGAGAACACAATGACAACTCTTCTTCAAAAAGAGCAATGGGTGGAAAAATTATTACTTTCCCTTTGTGCAACAGGCAGTATGTACTTTTTTCTTTTCTCATTACTTTTTGGAGCTAAAAGTGCTTGGGGAGGCACTTTCAGGATCATTTTGAAAAACAAAAAAAAAATAGGTCTTTTTCTTACTTTAGATGAGTCCTCCACTTAAGGAACTAACAAGCAATGCAAAAATTATGAATAACTGCCCCCCGTGACTTTGTAATGAGAAAACGAATGAAACAAATCTCAAAACTTTCAAAAATTTCAAAATTCAAAACAAATGAAAAAGTAACACTGAAGTTCTGGGCTCTCTCAAGTGGCATATGTTGTTGAGTAGGCTCGGAACAGTGAGAAAGTGTTGAAAGAAAAGAGTTTTACATCCAACGCAGACTGCCTGTATCCTGTTAGTCAGGGATGGGCAACTATGGAAGACCATTTTATTCATCTTAAAACATTCTGTCAATTGTCTATAAGCAAACTATCTAATATCAAATCCTTCTTGAATCAATACATCATTAGCTTTCATTTGCCACTGACTACAGCCATCCCTCCACATTCACTAGGGTTAGGGGCACAGGGCCCCCGTGAAAGTAGAAAAAACATTAATAATTCTAGGCCCTCCCAAACCATATTTAACAAATGAAAAAAGTATGATCACCATATTCAACCCACCATGGATTCCTTTGAGGCATCAGGGTTCCTTCACAAGGCAGAAATGGGTGGCTTGTGGGGTTTACTGCCACCTCCACTGCTGCCCCACACCATTTTTAATGGGGACTTACAGGCCTCATTCGCAGTTTCTCAGTCTCATGAGGCTTGCAGTGAAAATGGCCTTATTAAAAATGGTCTAGGGAGGCAGCAGAAGGCACAGCAAATAATCCGTGAATAATCAAAACTGCAAAAGTGAAACCCGCAAATGTGGAGGGCTGACTGTATTTTCCATTGTTTAGAGATCACTATGTGTAATCCATTTATCTTTACATACTATTTCTCTTTTAAACAGAGCTTCATATGGGGAAATCCAAAGAAGCATATCAGGATGATATATTACTTTATATTTATTCTAAACTCTTAAGATGGACATTCTCATGAAATGATTATTAAAATCAACATTTGCTTTAATTTTATCATACCATAAAAAAGCATGAGGCCTTAAATCAAAATCTTCTAGTTGTAGAAACCTTTCCCTCTTCAGTGAAATCCAGTTGTTTCCCATAGCAGACATGAAATCTAAAAATATAATTTCAGATCTGGAAGACCAAGCTCTCCTCTTCGTTTAGCGACATGCAAAATTATAATCTTACTCTCAGCTTCTTTCCTTGCCCTATAAATCCAGATAGATTTTGAAGGAACCTGATGTCATTATTTAATTGGCACATCATTAGTCACTACTGGAATTGTTTCGAAAACAAATAATATCTTTGGAAGTACTTTCGTTTTTATAGGTGAGATTCTACCAAGGAGCGAAAACTTCAGCTTTGATGATTTCTTCAAATCTTGTTTTATGTCATTCCATACTTTCAAATAATTATTCTTACATAATTCTGAATTCATGTTTTCAAAACTGACTCACAGGTATTCCACCTTTTTCACTATTTTAAATCTTGCTTTCTCCATTAATAATTTTTTTATTGTCTGTCATATTTTTAGTCAGCATAACAAACTTGTTCTCGTTGACCTTAAAACCTGCCACAGTTCCAAAGTCATATAACATCTTAAGTAGAGTATCAGTTGATCACAATGGTTCTTGAAGGAAAATCACTAGGTCATCTGCAAATATTCTCAACTTAAAAATCCTTTTTTTTAAAAAAAATTACTAGTCCATTAACTTTTTCTTCTTACCTTCTCGCTTTGTTTCAAATTTCCAAAACCAATATAAAAAGCATGTGACATTAAGAAATCTTACTATTCTAAAATGCCACTTTGGGTCTCCCCACAAGAAGGTTTTTTTGGACAATGGAAAAATCTCTCAGAAGATTGGTTACGCTACCAGGATTTAATCACTGCTACTTCTCAGAACATATATAGATTAAAAACCAGAGAGGAATTAGAAAATGAAAACATACAGTGTAGCTGGTTCCCTTATAGACAACTTATGGAAAGATTTAAAATAGATATGAGGTTTGAGATTTTCACAAGTGAAGATGAAAAATCGGTGTTTGAAAAATTAATATTCAATAATGAAAGCCACCAAATGTCAAAGATTTATAAAATTCTACTCTGCTGGGGGAGGGAAGTATAATAATTGAAGATCTACTCACTGAACTTAGAAAACGTTATGGTTTGTTTGTTTTGTCTTGTGTGTGTGTGTGTGTGTGTGTGTGTGTATACAGAGTGAGTCCGTGCATTAAGATCTGATCAATGACAAACTCTGGCTTGTTGGCCCTCACATCTGGGGCAGAGCGGAAGGTAATAAACTTTTTCTTGGGCAGGAGAAAAAGGATTCAAGGCAGCTGGTGTGCTGGGAGTTCAACCAGGGCAAGTGTCAATGTGCTCAGTGCAAGTTTGAACATAGGTGTGAAGGCTGCCTGGGCTCCCACCCCAGGGTGTCCTGCCCTCGCCATGGGGGAACCCAGTTCTCCTGCTCAGGCCATGGTGGTGGCAACCAACCCAGTAGGAAGGATGGTCCCCTGTCTGCTCCCCCTTTCGATGGTGCATGGACCATCAGGCATTAGTTTCACCCCCTCCCATTCCCCAGTGTGCCAGCCTGCACTCCGTCCCCTCCTGGTGCTTTATCCAGACTACAGGGCAGCCCATTTTATTGAGTGTAGATTCACAGTGGGCTTCCACATCCCAGCTGTGGGGCCTCGGTTGGCCTTCAAGGCTGGCAACTTGAAATCGGCCGTGATCTTCCACAGATGGTTGCCAACAAATTTGCTAAGGAGGTGCAGGCGGGCAGGGTGGCGGGCCCCTTCTCTTCCCCACCTATGCCTAATCTCAAGGTGTATCCCCTCAGTATGGTCCCCAAAAAGACCCCTAGGGAGTGCAGGCTCATTCATAACCTGTCCTTTCCGAAGGGTTTGGCCGTAAACTATGCCATTCCCCATGACCTTTGTTCAGTTCATTATTCCTCTTTCAATCAGGCCGTCGGCCTGGTAAGGTCGTGTGGATGGGTAGCACTCATGGCCAAGTGTGATATACAGTCTGCCCTCAGGCTACTTCTGGTTCATCTGGATGATTAATGTCTGCTGGAATTCAAATTTTGATACTACAATAGGGCCATGCCTATGGGGTGTGCTGTCAGTTGTGCAGCTTTTGAAACCTTTAGCACCTTCCTGGAATGGACGTTCAAGCAATGGGCAGGATCCTCCCTGGTCACCCATTACCTTGATGATTTTCTGTTTGTGGGGAAGAGTGGGTCGGGGATTGTGCCAAATTGTTGGAGGTTTTCCAAGAATTGGCATATGAGCTCGGGGTTCCTTTGGCACAGGAAAAGACAGAAGGCCCTTCCACATTGCTTTCCTATTTGGGCATCCAGTTTGACTCAGTCCAGGGAGTGTCCTGCCTGCCAGCTGACAAGATGGTGGGCATCAAGTTGCTTATTGCTTCCTTCATGGAGCAGAGTAAGGCCTCCTTGAAGGAGGTGCTGACCTTGCTCAACTTTGCCTGCAGGGAGAAAAGAGAATGAATTGGACTTATTGATGAAGGGAAATCAAAAGAAAAGAATTTTGAAATTTTATAAACTTGCAATGGTTAAATGGGCTCGGAATGTGGGACACCCAATCGAATTAGAAGTTTGGGAGAAGGTATGGAAAACTGATATAAAATTTACTCCTAACTTAAATTTAAGAGAAAACTTTTACAAAATGTTAAATAGATGGTATATGACCCCAGAAAGATTGCATAAAATAACTAAAAATGGGAATGTGAAATGTTGGAAGTGTGATGAAAAGATTGGGTCCTTTTTTCATATGTGGTGGACTTATGGAAGGGCAAGAAAGTTCTGGAAGGGGATACATGATGAAATTCAAAGAATCTGTAAAGTAAACTTTGAAATGATACCGGAATTTTATTTGTTAAATATGTTAGGACAACAAAGGGAGATTAGAAGTCATTAGAAAATATTGTTATATTTGATAACAGCTGCAGGGTTGACAGATGTGCAACATTGGAAAGAAAAGAAAGATATTGATTTAGGAGAGTGGAAATTAAAAGTTCTGGATATGGTAGAGACAGAAAAGTTAGCATTTTGATTGAAAAATAAACCTATCCAAAACTTTGAAAGGGAATGGAAAGGAGTTTTGGAATGGATAAAAATTTAAAAGTATATGAAAGCAAAGAAAAAGATAATGTAATTGTTTTCTCTTCTGTAAAATGTAACTGTCATTCTTTCCTTTTCTTTTGGTAAATGGAAACAAAGAAGACTCAACTAGAGTAAAATAATATGGAAGCGCGGGGGAAGGGTGTGATGCATCCGATAATGGGGTATATCCACTCTGTTTTTTTATGCAACAAAACTTTTAATAATTTTTTAAAAAAAACTTTGCCTGCAGGGTCGATGCTCCTGGGAGGGCTTTCTGTGCCAGGTTAGTGAGAATTACATCAGGTATGAAGGCCCCTCATGATCGCATCCACATCACCAGGGGTGTTAAGGAGGGGTTTGGCTTTACTTTCTTGATAACTTCAATGGGGTGTCGGTTTGGCAGGACAGATTCGAGTCCGGTCAGGCACTCCAGATTTAGGCCAATGCAGCTGGGTCAGTTCATTTTGGAGTTTTCTTTCAAGGGCACTGGTGCGCTAGGTATTGGCCGCAGGCATGGCTGGCAGGAGATGTGGTTAGGGACCTCACTTTTTTGGAATTTTTTCTGATCCTGGTGGCGGTCTCCATTTGGTCTGAGGAGCTCAGCAATAAGAAGGTCTGCTTTTGATGTGGTGGTGGCTGTCATCAACCGCCAGTCGTCCAAGTCCAACAGGGTTATGAGACTGGTTAGGAGGTTTGTTCTTGACTGCTTGTCCACTAACATATCCTTCTCAGCTAGATTTGTTCCAGGGCTGGACAATGCAATTGCAGACTCTTTGTCTCGCTTCCAGGAAGAGAGATTTCGATCTTTGGCCCCAGAGGCAGACCCCGTGCCAGCGGCATTCCTGGAGGAGCTCTGGGACCTTGGGAACGATGAGTAATGGAAGGGTTGTTCCAGTCCATCATGCCTATCACCTTCCAGGCTTACTACAAGGCATTCAGCAGATTCCAGGACTTTCATTGGCTCCAGGGGTATCATCTTGTGGCCAAGATCCCTGAGTGGCACATGTTGCATTTTATGGCTCATTTATGGGACCTCGGACTTTCTTCCTGTTCTCTTGTAGCTCATCTGGCTGGCATCTCCTTCTTCTACAAGGCCACAGGGTGGGACGATCCCTGCACATCCTTCAGGGTCAGAAAAGTGCTAGCAGGCTGGAGGCGCGTGTGTCCCCATTCCATGGACACCAGGTGACCTATTTCATACAACCTGCTTGGAGACTTGAGCCAGTCCCTGCCCGGAGTTTGCCGTTCCCTCTTTGTAGTGACACTTGTCAGGGCTGCTTTCACCATTGCATTCTTTGGCACGTTCAAGGTGGGCAAGCTCATGTGCATCTCCAAGAGGGACACACCCTACAGGGCATTCTTGGTTGGAGATGCTGCCTTCCATGGGTCTTCCCTCGCCTTGCGGGTAAGGCGCTTGAAGAATGACCAGCAGGAGCGGGAGATCATGGTGTGGCTCCATGCATGGTGTGAGAACAGCACTTACCTGGTTAAGGCCTTGATCAGGTACCTGCGTTTGAGGCCCAAGGGACCGGGGCCCCTGTTCATCCACCAGGATCACATTGCGTTGTCAAGGTTCCAGTTTGTGGCCATCCTATGGGCGGCCCTGGCCTGCCTCGGGCTACCTCCCACACAGTTTGGGTGTCACTCTTTTCAGACTGGGGCTGCTACTGTGGCTTCGGAATGGGGTCTGTCAGATGGGGACATAATGAGGGTAGGGAGAGGGAGATCCAGGTCCTTTGTGGGTTACATCAAGCCTGAATTAAAACTCTGAGTTTTCCACACTGGCCTTCATCCATGGCCCACATGGGCTGGTGGTGGTGGTGGGCCATCCCTAGCCTGACACAACTCTTTATTGGCTGCAGCTGCAGGGTTGGTGATAGGCGGTCCCCTGGGGTAGGCCCACCTTGCTGGCGGTCACATGGGTCTTGGATTCCGGTTGGTCAGGGCCAATGGCCTTTGGGCAAGGTTCATTGGCCCCTTGAGGTTTGGAAGGGGACATGCCTTGCTTGCACCTCCTGGTGACAGGGGGTTCCATGGTGGGATCCCTTGGTGGCCAATTGTGATTCCAGCACTGGGTTGGAAGCCTGGGTACATTGGTCAGCCGCAGGCTGATAGATGCAAGGATCCAGACCCATGTTTGGCCAGCCCATTGTATGCTGTAGCCAATAAAGTTGTGGCCTTTGTTTCTCAATGTTGATGTGTGTTTCATTCTGTAGCCTCATCGCCCCTACCCACACAATTGTTCAGTGCTCAAATATTCATTTAGCTTGTTTGTTCTATTTGATGTTATAGAGTTGGATTCAATAAATATGATAAAGAAAAAAAAAGCATATGACATTGTCTCCATTTATACTCGGAATTAAGCGTATTGTTTTAATTCATGCAATAAAATTTTGACCAAAAGCCATCATCTTTAAAAGTTCCATCATAAAAAGCCAACTAACATTATCACAGGCCTTTTCTACATCCAAAAATATCAATGTATTTCATTATGAGCAATCCAAAATATTTGTAACATACCTTATACTATCTCTCATTTGTCTCTTGGGTAAGAACCTACACTGACCTTCATGTATTGTTTTAAATTCCTTTAGGGGCCACACGTGTCTCATGGCCACATTTTGCCCACCCCAACTCTAAGAACCAGCTGCTTTCAAAAGCAGTTTTCCATTGCTGCTACTGAAGTAAAATCCAACTTTCAGTCCAGTCATACTCTTTTTTCAATCCTCAGGAAGGAGGGGGAGGAATCCTGGGTTGAGAATGATGCTATGAAAAATGCGTATATATGTGTCTGTCTGTCTCTCCGTCTGTCTGTCTGCCTGTCTGTCTGTCTATCTATATCTATCTATTTTTCTTTTTTTTATCTTTTTTATTAAGAAAAATACATCAGTATTAAAAATAATATCAGCTTAGTATACATAATGACATTGGTTTGTAATAAGATTCGCAAATGTCTTCTTGTATTGTTCATAACAGTCAATGAGGGGAAAAAAAGAAAAGGAAAGAGAAGTAATTATCTAAAGTAATCATATTGAAAAGAAGCAATAAATAGAGAAAGAAACAACAAAAGGGGGAAAAAAGCAAAAAAAAAGCATATCAATAGCCATTAACAACAATGAACATTTTATAATTATAACTTAACTTCCTTTTGTTTGAACCTGACTTCATCTTGAAAAAATAAAAGTACATATAACCTAAACTTCCTTTTGGTGTGTTCTTTATCCCTGTTCTCTCTGTGCGAGTTGAACATATTCCTTCTTATTTACATATTTTCAAATCTGTTATATTAATAGCATACATACTTATGCAATTTTACTCTTATTCTCCTAGTAGAATTGCTAGTTTGTCAAATACCTCTTGTCACAAGATGTTATCCACTCCATGATTTAGAACAATTCCCCTCTTTTTGGTCTTCCTGATATATGTTTAAGTATCTTTAATTTATTCAATCATTACATTACCCCATTTTTGACAGAGGAATTTCATTACCAGATCCCATTCTTTCAATATCTTGTCCGATGTCTCATTAATTTTTGAGGTAAGCAAATCATTTTCTTTCTATCTATCAATTTTTCATCTTTTCAAACTAGAAAGGATTATAATGGCATGGTAAAGTGGAAGCCATGGAAGCCATTATAGCACAGGGATTTGAGCACTGGACTACAACACTGGAGACTAGGGTGGAAATCCCCACTCAGCCATGGAAATCCTCCAGGTACCTTGTACAAATCACACTTCCTCAGCATCAGAGGAAGATAAAGGCAAACCCCCTCTGAACAAATCTTGCAAAGAAAGCCCCATGACAAGTTCACCTTAGGACCTCCATAAGTCAGAAATGACTTGAAGGAACACAAAAATAAAGTGGAAGGCAGTAAGAAAAGAGGGAAGTTACACTACGGGCGGGAGGATTCAATTATGGAAGCCATAGTCTTGGGTTTGCAAGACCTGAATTGCTTGTTGGGGCTCATGGAAGCCTTTCACTCCCTGGGTCACCATAAGTTAAAGTCTACTTGATGGCAAATAACAAACAGTTTATGTCTAACAAAGTGAGTGAGGTAGAGAGAGAATCTTTGCCCACTCATCCAGATGCTACATCTGTGCAATGATCTATTTATAATTTTCTAAAGACTTATATCCCAACTTGGACATGGCAAAAAGTTGTTGGGCTCAAGATATTACATCCTCTCTCAAGACGTAGCATGGAAAGCATGTTTTTCAAATATTAATCAATTCTACCTTTGAGGCTTCTCAGTTCAAACTACAAAGGAGAGAAGAGTCTTGGAAAGTCAGAAAAGAAACTGTGTGTGTCTCCACTCTACAATTTTTTTTTTAAAAAAAGAAAATAGCATAGCTATATGCACACACTTTTTCTTTAAACACTTGGATCCAAAGAACTCTTCTATTAATGAATGAGCAGTGGTGTAGCTATGGTACACCACTACACCCTGGTAAGAATTCTGCTCCCCAATGCAATTCCCTTCAGTCTCCAAATTCTTACCACTGCAGTAACTTAAAGCTTCAGTTGAACATTTAGAAATAAAGTTTAGGCATCCAAGAAAAAGTATGGGGAAAGTTACCAAGGGAATGGGAACACAGCAAATGGAAAGTTTCTATGTATGAATGTCTCACTCTTTGCAATGCTAGAAATTTCAGAACTACAGGAACATTTCATGAGGAGACAGAATGCTTAGGCACTTTCTGCACGAGGCTCCTGAATCAGTTCATGCTGTTTCTTACAAGATTTTCTGGGCTCGAAACAAGGCGGACTTTCCCTCATTTCCTTCCACACAGCTACTGCGTATGTTCCATTCTGATTTGGAGGAGTGCGAGTTCATGAATCCACACTGCCTCTGCCGTGGCCACTCTCGCTACTCCCCTCACCCCGCCCCGTTGACTGTGATTGACCCTTTTTTTTTTGGCATGGTTTAGTACTTCATTGCGTATGTGCATACGTGTGCAAGTCCATACTACCCCTGGCTCCTCCCATGAGCCCTCTCTTGACCACCAATTCGCACTGGTGCGAATGTACGTGTCTGGACCACTGTGAAAGTATGAATCGGATTGATCTGGAAAATTGGAAAACCAATTTCTTCCGGTTTTCAAATAGCGCACTTTACCATCACATGGGAGTGCATTTAGTCGGAATTACATGCAGAACGAAGGTAAATAAACCGAACCTAGTCTGCTCCAACATGCAGAAGACCTCCGTGGCAAGACACATTGGCCCACCTTAATAACCACGTGCAGAAAGGGCCTTATTTGTGGCAACAATGCCCCCATTTTGTCCTCCCCACAGGTACTCCCCTAAAGCACCTGGTATTCATTGGTGGTTTCCAGCCAAGTACTAACCGGGGCTGACCTGACCCCGCTTAGCATGCAAGATCTTCCATACCTTATGGCATATTCTGAAAGAGGGCAGCTTTTGAGGAGGTAAAAGCAGTGAAGCAGCAAAGAGAGGATGCATTGGAAAGTGCTCTTGTGCAAGTGAAGCCCCTCTACTAAAGTCCCCTTTCATCATAGTAAGAGGCCTTTCAGGAGGACTTCTTGAGTTGGATTTTGTATAAGTTCTATAGTCTATTTCCTGAGAACTTTAGCACCAAAAACATTGATGCTCTTTTTTACTCTAGGTTTGCTGTTTCTCCCACCTTTTTGCTCACCGCTTATTGTGGTTCTTTGTGTTCAAACCATTATTTATATTTATTTTTAGGAAAATAGCCTG
Organism: Iguana delicatissima; assembly: GCA_948472985.1. Lineage (NCBI taxonomy): Eukaryota > Metazoa > Chordata > Lepidosauria > Squamata > Iguanidae > Iguana > Iguana delicatissima. The sequence continues at coordinate 2,062,874 of CAOKZL010000349.1, forward strand.
CTGAAGAGGCAATAAAAAAAAAGTTCTCAAAATGTGCTGAAGCTTTCATTACCTTTGAAACCGCTGTTTCTCCTTGGACACATAATGTAACAGTTCAGTACAGGCAACTGCTGTTCCAAGCCATTTGACTTCATGTTGTTGTTTGCAGCATAGCTTTTCAGAGCAAACCCACAGGTAGTTACAGCCCAGCTAGCTCCAATCTGCTCATACGATGTCCATTGTTCCATTCTTTCAGAAGTTTATGTTGAAAACAAGGCCAGCTCTGAAAAACAAATATTTAGCTACTGCAGGGTGCTGACGTTAGCATGGGATTACAGGGCTTTCCAAGCAGGAAGCCTTTCTTCTAATTAGATACTGCGCTGTCTGCCTTATTCAAAAACAATTAAAAGCCATTTTCTCTGGGAGTTTTCTTGCTATAATTATGAAAAGTCTGCTCTTGCAGAGGGTAGCAAGGAGGGAGAGCAGTACTTTGTGAAATTAATTTTGTCAAAGTTAATTTAAAATCTCCCTCCAATACTTTTCATTTCTACCTACCTCAGTTTGAGATGAATTTCACTTTAATGATACAATATATCAAGTAGTAGACAATCCACATCAGCAGAAAGAACTTACTATTTCTTAGTGTTATAATATCAACCGTACTGCAGCTGGTGGTTTACATATTTTGGAAGCTGTAGTCCAAAAATTTAGCTTTCTTAGAGACTCTGAAGGCTATATTGTTAGTGATGCACCTCTATGGGCAATTGCTTTGAGATAGGGAAAAGTTTGGTACTGTGATGCAGTGGAAGAGAACTCAACCAAGAGTAGAATAATCAAAGAGTTTCTGGTTCTTTCTGGTTGCCAAAAGGAGGAGAAAGCAAAAGAACAGAGCTCTTCATGTGGTTTCACTTTAAAATAGCTGTTTGTCTTTCATTCACTTGCTTTGGATACCTGTGTCCAGAAATTATCCCCAAAATTTCACAGATTTTTGAGTGTGAAAGTATTTAGAGATGCCATCTTCCAATATGAAGTGGTACAATTCTGAAACATATAACACTGGTTCTTAACTTTTTCTTTACCAGGAACCCTCTGTAAATAAAATTGGTTGCTGGGGTCTCCCACTTACCTCAATATTTGAATATTTAAATGTAGGTTCAATATTCAAATATTTATTTATTTATGTATTTAGTAAAGACTTCTGGAGACTAGGGTTTAAATCCTGGCTCAAACACTGGTTGACCTCGGGCAAGTCATATTCTTGCAGTCTCAGAGAAAGGCAAAGGCAAACCTCTCTGAACAAATCTTGCCAAAAAACAAAAGCAAAACCCCCCACCTGTGATAGGTACTCCTTGCAGTTGTCATAAGTCAGAATTGACTTTGAAGGCACACAACAACAACATACCTCTGATGGGGGGATTCTTTTTAGCCATCATGTCTCTCCCCTTTGAAAACTGATTTCAAAACTGGTAAGCCTAAGGTAAACCTATCATGGGGGTTTTCTTGGCAAAATTTGTCGCCTTTGCCTTTCTCTTAGGATGAGAAAATATGACTTGCTTAAGGTCATCCATTGGGTTCACATGGCCAAACGGGAAGTCAAACCTGGATCTCCAGAGTCTTACTTTGGGTATATGCACACTCTTGCTGCAGTGTCCCTTTCATCAGGGACACAGCAGCAGGGAGTGCCAAAACTTGTTGGTAAATGAGGGAGCAGTTTGGGTGTGGACACGCCTAATACTGTATCTCCTTAATCAAGGACATGACATCGGGAGGGAAGATATCAAAACTGCTCCATTTGCTAATAAGAGGGCAAGTTGAGCATGTGCACACACCTGTAGTCATGTCCCCTGGCACCCATACTTCCTGCTGCCATGTCCCTAACAAAAAGGACATGATGGCAGGTACATGCACATGCCCAAACCGCTTCCTCATCTGCCAATAAGGGAGCAGTTTCATCACACACACCCACTGCCATTGCCCTGTTGCTGTCGCTGCTGTTAGCTTCCAGCAGCAGGGCTTCATGGACCCCCTGTGAGGACTCCATGGACTGCTCAGGGTCCCCAGACCCCAAGTTCAAAACCACGGATTTATAGTGCTTTGCAGATCCTTCTAAACTGATGGCTAAACTGTGGTGCAAGGGGAAAAGCTATGGGACTGGGTTCAGATATCTCTTAGGTGACTGGTGAGAAGGCTTCAGAAGTGAGGGTTCTAAATTGTTTTTATAATAACCCTGAGATCTACAAAATAGAGCCAGCTGTGAAACACATACACTTACAACTGGAAAATTATCTGTCCAGGATTCCTTCCAAGTGTCAGCTGGTGATGTTCACTGTCCTTCCTCACAGAAACTCATTCCTTAAATTCTTCTTCATTTCAGGAGTATGCTTTGGATTAGGCAGCCACTATTGTCTAGTAACAGGGAGTCAGAAATACTTGCCAAGCTACGGTACCTCACCAAGAGATCTACTAATAGATCCAAATCAATCTCCCACCCTCTCCTTCTTAGATGATGAAGCACGTCTATTGATGAGCAAATTATTTTCTCTTGGGCTTACCTAAATTGCAGGTTTGATATGAAAATAATACTAGGCATGTATCTATTGTAACACACTCTGAACCCTTGGAGAGTACAGGGCAGGGGAAAACCCAAAATCAGTACTTTCAAAATATTCTGGATCGAAACTTTTCCACTGTAATAAGAAGCCTGCTGGATCTCTGGAGGCACTAGGGATTGCTTTGCAATCCCTGTGATTTTTTAAAATAGGATTTATGCATTGGTTTTTGTGTAAGGAATAGTAATTAGGCTTTCTAGCAAGAGGAACAGAAAAACAAGAATTCTCAGGACGATGAACATGGTTCAGTGCATCCCATTATGGGAAAGAAAAGGACTCAGTGTTTCAGTTTTGCTTTCAAAAAGGTCAGTGTGCTGTTGTTCTATTAAGGTGAGCCCTGATGGTTTCAAGTTGTGTCTATTTCAGCACTTAACGCAATTAAATACAGTCACCAGGGAAATACAATTTGGGGGGAATCAAAGAAATTAAAGACATTTTTGAGCACAGCCAGCCTGAGTGCTACAGGCTTTCCTGCCAGTGGAAAAGTGATTCGTATTCGTATTGACTGGATTTTACACACACACACACACACACACACACACACACACACTGTTGCTATGCTTTCACTCTGGTTGTTTTGCACATTTTCCTGAAGAACTTTTACTCTCCTCCTCCGCCATCAAACAAACGTATGATTTCTCCTGGACAGTTACTATTCAAGTCAGTTAATAAAAGTAATTTTAATAAAAGTGATTCCCTTGTAATGGAATACATGCGAGAGACAATGTGTTACAAGAAGCACTTTGTGCTTAGTCCTATCCTCCAGGAAATGCACAAGGAGTCTGACCCCTGAATTGGCTTTATCTGCTTGTTGGATGCCAAAGAGAAGAAGCCCTTGTTCTTGGCAAGCAGTACTGCTTTACAGTTGCCACAAGGGCTATGTTAATGCTCTCCAGGATCAATTTTGAGGCTGAAAATGATGCCTTTGGAAGTCAAAAATATCTCCTAAAATCCTGATTGCCGGTATTATTTCTCCAAGATGGTGCTGCTGTGTCAGATGCAGCAAGATTTTTAATTCAATATCACACCTTTACTTCATCAGTTAGCTGTACTTGGGTAAATAGCCCAGAACTATAGGCTACCTGGGGGATTCTGGTAGTGGTAGTTCAAAAAGGTAACATTTCCAAATTCTGTAAATTAGTTACATGGATGATCCTGGCCAATAGAGATTTAGGGCTTTATCACACCAGGCTGTTCTCCCACTAAAACAGCATTATTGTAAAAGCACTATTGAATTGGGATTGGTCTGTTTGTACCTTTGGAACCATTCTGGGGTTACAGCATTTTGCTTATGCTAAAAGTTTATCACACACAGCATTTGGGTCTACCCCCTCTACTACCTCCTTCAAGGCATTATCTTTGCCCCTTTTCCTAGTTTGTCACAAATGTGTGAGTAAGCACATGCAAACATATCCCCCTGAAATATAAATTAAAACAGTCTTATGTTTAAAAAAATGTATTATTCCTTAGGAGAGGGGGGCTTCCTGACTGGGAGAACATATTTTTAGCTTCAGACTCAACTAATCACTGACAGATGAAAGCCAGCAGCTACTGATCTATCTGTTTCATTGAGGCCAGCTTTCATTTGCCAGTAATTACTTAAGTTTGAAGCTAGACAAAAGCAAGAATTAATGGATTAATAAAATGACTGTTTTTTAAACTGTAATACAATTTTCCACTTATATTTCCAAGTGTGTGTGTGTGTGTGTGTGTGTGTATGCAGGGGTGTGTGTGTGTGTGTGTGTGTGTGTGAGAGAGAGAGAGAGAGAGAGAGAGACTCCAGAGTGATGCTGGAAAGGGGGGTGGACGGGGATCAGTGAGCAAAGTTTTGACTTCCCTGACAAGCTTGAGTTGGGGAAGAAGTGGTCAATGGATTTTTCTGTATATAGAGGGAAAAAAATTCAGTGTTTATCAGCAGTGATGCAGACTCAAGTCGATAAACTCAGACTCAAGTTGGACTTAAGTCACTTCAGTGACTCAACTTGGACTCGACTCGGCAATAAATGATGCACTAACTCGACTCAACTCGAGACTTGTATATTTTTAATGACTAACTTGCTGCTCTTGGTTCAGTAACAACACATTCATCCAGAAACCTTACAACTTTGAACAACACCTCCTTACTGGTCACATGGCAATCTGTCTCAAGCCCAAAGTGTGGGTGCATTTCTCAGAGGGGACCAGCAAATAGGTTAGGCAATGGGCTTTAGGCAGGCTGGAGGTCTGTTCAGCAGCCTGTCCCTGACTCATATAGGAGAAGCCTTCTAAAACTTTTCCTAAGAGAAGACTTGCCCCCAGAGTGAAGGGTGCTTTTCTCAGAGAGGAACAGCAAATGTGTTAGGCAACATGCTTGAGGAAGAAGCTTTTGAAGCTTCAGTAATGGGGAGTAAGAAGGATCCTATTCCTCACTTTCGAAGCTGCAGATGGCAAAATCACAAATGTGGAGGCCCAATGCTGCTTAAATTGTTAAAACTGATTTTATTTGGCTCAGTTCAATAATCGTGGGATTTTGGTTGGGCTATAAAGTTGACTTCCAGACTTGAGACTTGACTTGAGACTCGAAAGTATCTCCAAAGACTTGAGACTTGACTTGAGTCTTGAAGGTTGAGACTTGACTTGAGACTTGGAGTAAAAGACATAAATACATCACTGTTTATCAGTTACTTTGACAATTGAAAGGAAATCAAATTGAGATTCCAACCCTTCTCCTTATCCCCTAATCATTGGAGGTGCACTGACTTTCCACAAACACAGCATGCCCACTGAATATCCACTGACCAATCAAAATTGGCCTAATTGGCACTGGTGGCTGGCATGGGTCAGGGATCCTGGATGCTGTTTTTGATTCCTCTTGTGAGGCATAGGTGGCTTTCCCCCCGCTGAGTGCTGGAGGAGGGCTACAGGGGTGGTAACAGGCGTGCACCCTGCAGAGAGCTGCATGTGCCCCCTGCATGGGTGCTAACAATTGGCACCTCACCGAATGTGACTCAGGTTCCAGCTTTGGGAAGGCTGGTTGACTCATTGGTCATCCTGCAGGTTGGCTGATGCTTGGATTCAGACCCATGCACATGCCAACCCTGTTCACAGCTGTAACCAATATTAAAGTTGTGGCCTTTCACTCTCCTAAAAACCTTTGTGTGTGTTGTGATTTTTTGAGCATCGCACCTCGCCCTTGAGCCTGCAATAAGAATAAACACTTTGTAAACGGTCTTCCATGAGACAAAAAAAGAACAACAATGTCATGTAATAAGTCTCACCAAAGATAATATTACATAGCCGTAAGTGCGATTAATCTGCCTCATGTGATAAAGCCCTTACAAAAAGAATGAGAAAATCTGTCAATGCTGTACAGTCAATCAAGATTTGGGACATGTACTGATGTCACTGAAGCCATTCAAAGCAAGCGCAATATTTCCTGAAATGGTAAAAACTTCTGACCTCCTGTTGAAGCACTTCCTGAAAATTTTCTAGCAGTGCTTAAATTTTTGTTGTTACCCAAAATGTTGATGAAGAGCAATGCTTTTTCTATGAGTCTCTTTTTACTACGTTGAAGGATGTCTCTTGGAGCAGCTTATCACTTGTTTTTTAGAGCTCTGGTACAGATATTTAAATATGGGATTAAATATAGTTAAATGTAAGTAATCAACCAGTTAAATGCACAGCCTGCCAACCTGACTGATAAAGACTTCCAGGCCAGGAGCTATGAGAAGTAGGACTGATGCCATGGTGTATTCAGATTCTTGCCTACCAAAACAGTTGTGGTATTACTTATTATTTTGCAAAAAAAAGTTTGTTCCGTCTGTATTGGTCTTGCTTCAGACAAAGAATTATGCAAATAATGTGGGAATGTCTTGCGCATCTACCATGGAATTAATTAGTGTACTTTTTCCTAATTGGTATTTTTGCTATATAATATAATTTCTGGTTGTTTGGAAAAGTAGGATCTCAACGCAAACTTCCCAAGCTAGATGCCAAAACTAAGATATCTATCTCCACTGCTCTTCCCATTTTGCCTGCCAAACTACTTGTTTCAGTCTACAATTAGCCATCCAAAACCATCGATGCTAATTTAACTAACCATCTTCTAGCTAGTCATTAATATCCATTAAAGAAATGATCTTACCATTACCAGTATAAAAAAAGAAAAGAATGGTAATTAAATGTTAGATTATGTTCAACTTTCTGACCTCAAATTTTTATTAATAATTTTATTAATCATACTTTTCTTCCCTCTTGAAAATGTGTATTAATCTCACTTTTCAAACTATGTCATCCTTTTATACTCAGTGGACTAATTCCAACTACTAAATCCAAAAAGAGATGGCCCATTGGATCAATTATTGCACATTGAATCAACACTTATATGTCCATCCTGCTGATTCAATGGGCTTAATGTTTTTGGGACTAGCAATTATTTATAGTCTTTATTACAGTCTAAAGACCCAACAATATGGCAAACATATAAACATATAAAATATGTACAGGATGTATAAAACCAAATAAAAGCACATCAAATACTTGGACAGAACATAGATACAAAATGTAAAGATCAATTGAAACACTTCAAGTACTAAATAAACTGCAAAAGGCTTACTGGTTTCTCTTCAGATCGTATAAATCGTTTGACTTCCAATTGGCAATTGTGTGTTACTTCTGTGTAGATATGTGTAGTAGTTAATATAAGGACCAATTCTTTATAAACTCACCTACGAATGTTCCTGTGAATCGTGGAATTATAGAGTTGGAAGAGACCTCAAGGGCCATTGAGTCCAACCTCCTTCTATGCAGGAACACACATCAAAGCACTCCTGACAGACAGCCATCCAGCCTCTGCTTAAAAACCTCCAAAGAAGGAGACGCCACCACAATCCGAGGCAGCATATTCCACTGCCAGACAGCTCTGACCATCAGGAAGTTCTTCCTGAAGTTCAGGAAGCTTTCCTGCAAGCTTTCCTGCAGGTTGAATCCATTGCTCCTTGTCCGAGTCTCTGAAGCAGCAGAAAATAAGCCCACTCCCTCCTCAACATGACATCCCTTCAAATATTTAAACATGGCTATCATGTCCCCTCTTAACCTTCTCTTCTGCAGACTAAACATACCCAACTCCCTAAGCTGTTCCTCATAGGGCATGGCTTCCAGACCCTTCACCATTTTGGTCACCCTCCTCTGGAAATGCTCCAACTTGTCAATATCCTTGTTGAATTGAGGTGTCCAGAACTGGCTACAGTACTCCAAATGAGGCAGAAAAGAATGGTATCATTACCTCCCTTGATCTAGACACCATAGTCCTATTGATGCAACCAAGAATCGCATTGGCTTTCTTGGCTGCCTCATCACACTGCTGATTCATGTTCAGCTTGTGATCTACCAAGACTCCTAGATCCCTTTCACACGTCCTGCTATCCAGCCATGCGTCCCCCATCTATATTTGTGCATTTCATTTTTTCTGCCTAATGTAGGACTTTACATTTCTCTCTGCTGAAATTCATTTTGTTGGCTTTGGCCCAGCTCTGCAATATGTCAAGGTCATTTTGAAATTTGATCCTGTCCTCTGGAGTATTAGCAACCCCTCTCAATTTAGTGTCATCTGCAAATTTGATGAGCATGCCCTCCACTCCTTCATCCAAGTCATTGATGAAGATGTTGAATAGTACTGGGCCCAGGACAGAACTCTGCAGCACTCCACTAGTCACTTCTCTCCAGGATGAAAAGCAGCCATTGGTAAGCACCCTTGGGGTTCTGTCAGTCAACCAGTTACCAATCCACCAAACAGCAGCCCTATCCAACCTGCATTTTACTAGCTTCTTTGCAAGAATGTCATGGGGAACTTTGTCAAAGGCCTTACTGAAGTCAAGATATGCTACGTCTACAGCATTCCCTTCATCTATCAAGCTAGTAACCCTATCATAAAAAGAGAGAAGATTAGTCTGGCATGACTTATTTCTGAGAAATCCATGTTGACTTTTAGTGATTATGGCATTGCTTTCTAAGTAATTACAAAAGGTTAATGGAGTTCATTGCTGAGTAGACAGTGTCTGCACGGTAAATTGTATGTATCATGGTCTATGTTTCCATGTTCTAAGAGACAGTTTTAAGTTGTGATGATGTATACCTTCTAGTCTCATTTTTCATTATGGCACAGAAACCATCAAAATTTTCCTTGTGCAAAGCCCAAGGGAAAAATCTGATGCCCTATTTGAAAATGATGTTTATAAGACCTATTAATTGGTTTTCTTTTACAAAATCCTGAAGCCTCTGCACATTAAGGGAAAAGCACACAGCATGAAATAACATAGTACAATGAACACTGGCAAACAGGCTAAAATTGGCACCTGCATTGTTTGTGCAGCTCCCATTCATTTCAGAGGTACAACAGGTAAGTCTCTCCTGTGACTTATGCTCTTTGTGTTGATTTGATTATTTTGTCAATTAGAGCTCGCTCGACAAGCCTGAATACAAACTTTCACCATTAGAAATTGTACAATACAAAATGTCAGTTGTACACACCTGCAAAAAAATAAAATACAGTGGTCTGTCCACTTTCACAAAGTCTGGGGGTGCAGAACCCTTATGTTAATGGATAAACCGCAAATAACTCCCTCCCCCGTGATCCTCTTCCCATTCCCTTCTGGGATTCCCCCTCCCATTCCTTTGCCTTTTGCCCTGATGCATGAGTCTTCTTGCTCTGTGCTGAGGCAAAAGGCAAGAGAATGGAAGGGGAAGCTCTGGAGGGGAGAAGGAAGGCATTGCATGGGGAAAAGAAAGGGAAAAGGAAGATATGCACGTGCCTTTTGTCCAGGTGCTTGCCTTCCTTCTCTGCACCCAGCAAAATGCAAGGGAACGGGAGGAGGGGAATGTGGGGGAAGGCGCATACACATCTCATGAATAATCAAACTCTGAAAACTCAAACCTGTGACTGTGGAGGGAAGACTGTAATAAAGTTATTGAAAATTAACCATCATAGTTGCTGCCAAAGTAAAAACAGCAGAGAAGTGCAGGGCAATACTAGGTGAAGGAGGAGCAAAGCTGCAGCTCTGACACTGCATCCTAAGCCCTGATAGCTTGTGCCAACCAAGATGGAAGAAATGGAGATGGCCTGCTGGGATTTTTAGCGGGGGCAGCTTCAGAGAGGCTGAAAACATTCCCCCAAGCAAAGAGCTCATCCCCTGCATTTCCACCCTCACTCCATTTTTGGACTCCTGGCACTACTTGAACAAAAGGCATTTTTCACATGCACAGATGAATTCCTGTATTATCAGGACTGTACTGAAAGAAATGCCTGTCAGGTCGTAACTCCTTTATTGACAACATGGGACATATGCAATTATTTATATGTACAAAGTAACTCTTTATCTACCACATGGTACTATACAAAATTATTAACTGGGGCTGCACACTTTCCTTGTTGCAGAAGCATCTATCGAGCCCTATATGGCCTGGATCCAGTTTATCTGATGAACCATATTCTGCCATATAAATCTGTCTGTCTTTCAAGACTTTCTGTGGAGGTCCCTTTTCTCAGCCCCCCCCCCACAGGTACACTTGCTGGAACACATAGGAGAGGGATGCCCCCAGTTTCTGGAATTCCTTTCCTAGAGAGGTTAAAGCACCATCCTTCCTGGTATCATTTTGTAGGCAGACATAGGCCATTTCTGCCCTATTATTCCACTTTCAACATCCTATTGATTCCTGGGATTTGTAGTTTAGCGAGGGGCATTTTGAATTCTTAGCAAGAGATCTCTTGGGTCTCAGTAAACTACAAACCCCAGAATTCCATAGGAGGTTGAAAGTGGAATAATAGCACTGTAACAGTGTAGGGCGGAAAAGCCCTTAGTCTCAGCAGGCCTTTGCCAGCTGATTGCTCAGAGAAGAAAGGGCCTTGCAGAATGTGCTGTACTGTTTATTTGTTTTCTTTTTAATGATTTTGCTTTTAAATGCTTTAAATTCTATTGTTAGTTTAATTATATTTTAAAACATTTTTATGATATGAATTTTAAAGCTGTATCTTTTTTAAACATTTTTAAGACAGCTTGAGTCTCAGACTGTGGAAAAAGTGGGATATGAATAAATATTATCACCATCACACTGCCACCATTTTCTCTTCTCTCCAGCAGACTTGAGAGTTGGCATTGTTTCGATCAGTTTATTTTCCCTCCTTCAAACTGATTCCAGAATAGTGAACAATAGATGAAAATATATATAAAAAACCCCACATTGACTTAAAAAGGAGGTGACAGCTAAAAGTTACAAGAGGCTAAAGCATTTCTAAATTGGAGTGCCTGAAGTGCCTGTTGTTGTTGTGTACCTTCAAGTCATTTCTGACTTATGGTGACCTGTCACAGAGTTTTCTAGGGCTGAGAGTGTGTGATGTGCCCAAGGTCACCCAGTGGGTTTTCATTGCTGAGTGGGGAATTGAACCCTGGTCTCCATCATGCTGACTCTCCTGAAGAAAGCTAGTTGTTTTAAACTGACACTGGAAAAAAATGGTAATGTGGAGAGGGCCTTTCACAACTGGGGCCATTGCCACACTAGACTGTTATAGCGGTATGATTCCACTTTCAACATCCTATGGAATCCTGGGGTTTGCAGTTTTGGGAGGGGCTGGCCGGCCCCTCCAGAAACTGCAAACCCTAGGATTCCATAGGATGTTGAAAGTGGAATCATAGCGCTATAATAGCCTAGCGCGGAAATGGTTTAGGATGTCACTAACTTAGTCAGTACATATTACTTGTCCAACAAGAGAAACTTGGCGTTCTTCATATTAATAAACTATATTCTAGTATTTCAAAATCTTCTGAAATAGGATATATTTTAAAGTTTTATAAGATTTTTAAAACGTCATGGAGCCAGCTTGGTCTCCTTTGGAAGGGAATTCTGAAGACAGAGCTCCATGTTCACAAGCCGAAATACTGCATACATAGGCAACCAACCTGAAGTTTACAAAAAGCAAAGTGCTATTTCTGTCAGAGCTCTGTGAAAACCCATCTTTTCTGCCGTGCTGTCAGTATAAAATTACATAATGGAAAAACAAAATTTGTCAAGCAAACCTGATGTTAAAGACAGTTCAGTCTCCTTTCCTTGATTACAGTCCTGATATTTTGAAACACCAGAGACAAGGAATGTGAAATAAATATTCAACAAAAGCAGATTTGCCCTTGGACAACCAGTGATTGTCAGACAGGATGGCCTCTGGGATGAGAAACACAGCACATTTATTTAATAATCCTGAACAAATGATCGACCAGCAACAGAACAAAATGTAAGGTTAGGTAAGAAATAACAGCTAGAGTCTGAATCCATAATGATGATCTAATATATGGATCTAAACCTAACAAGCTGTCTTCTATTGCATTAGTTAGAGGCTAATGGTCTCATTAACACTGCCTGGCAGAAACTCTGCAGCTTTCACTTGCCACACAAAAACTGTCTTCTGCTGTTTACATCTTACCATGCAGCAGTAAGGGAACTTATGAAAATTCCATGAATTCTCAGCAGCTCAACCGATGGCTCACAAGAGACCTATGGGTAACACAGAGGTGACAGCCTGTGCTAATCTACCCAACATATATAAGAAAATATCTATAAAGTGTTAACAAGGAAAATCCACTTACAAAGCCAGATGAACACTTGCTGATGTCCTAGACCCCATAATAATATGTCTGTTATTCTAACAATTGTATAAAACTTTAAATTAAGTTGCTATTGTTTTGTAGTTAAATTGGGAGGGTTGGGTTGGGTGACACTTTAAATATTATTGAACTGCAGCTTCTAATAGCCCTAACCAGCATAGTGAATAATAAAAGAATATTGGGAGTTGCAGTTCAGCATGGAGAGCCATGTGATTCCTACCCTTGCTCTAAGCTGCACCTTACTTAGCTTTTGTGCATAAATCCAGCACTGATATACAAGAGTGAAGAGTAATGTTGTTTCTTGCATGATGACTCATGATGAATTGCAAGAAGCAACCAGTACTAGCTTTCCCTGGCAATGTAAAACAACAACAACATTGACCCGAAATCCATACTTGTGGGGAGTCCACTATTAGCAGTCCATTTGGAAAACTGTTTACTTTCAGCACAAATTTCTGGGTAGGTATAAATAGGAACTGAAACTAGAGGACAGAGCATTTTGAGCATTTACAGCTGGTGAAGCGGGTTGCTAACCCTCCTTCTAACCTTAAAGAGTACCTATCAAGAGATAGGAACCCCTGCTTTTATCAATAATCATCCATTTCAGTGTTATTAAATTTATTGAAAGTTGTGTGTATAATTCTCAGCACAGTAAGAAGGTAATATATGCTTTTGAATTTCATAAAAACCATCATTCAAGGAAGTACAGAAAATAGCTACCTTTCCAACCCTATGATTGGAGAGGAAGCAGTTCAGCCTTCACTTGCACAACTTCAAAGAATTGGATCACTTGGGGCAGACCAAGAGTACTAATCTTGTCCTCAATGGTCCTTTACATCTCCAAAGTGCTTGGTGATTTTTTTAAAAAAATAAATGGAGCAAAAGAAGTTCCACTTCAGGCTAATGATATGTTCAATAAGTCACTTCTGTTCATTTTGTTGAATACTACCTACCATAGGTTCCTGACAGAAAGGAAAGCCTTCCTAATATTTATAACGTATTTTCAATAGTGAACTTTTCAGATTGTGTGCCATGGCAGAAAGGCTAGAGCGCCCACAAGAAATAAATTAAATAATTAAGGACTTCAGTGAACCACAAGCATTCACTTTCATGAGTGACAGGTACAGATGGACAGCTGCCCTGTGTAGTGAGCCACTGAACTGCAGGTAGAAATCTTCTGGAAAAGAAAGAGGGATTCCTGTTACAGCTGAACCTTGCCCAGTAAAAATAAGGTCTTACTTCAGACATTTTCCTTTGCCGCCCAACCCATGAAATGAAGAGACCACACACAGGGCTTGGGTTGAACTAGGGCAATTTATTAATGTATGCCTAATTAACATAAAATTGGGAGTGAACATGACCTTGAACTTGAATTTAAACTTGATCATGAACTTGAATTTATGACCCAAAAGGGGGGGTCAACAGCATGGGTAGGCTAAGGCAAGGGTCAGCTCCAGACCTCTTCCCTAGCCCTCCTTGAGCGAGATACTGGGCCCCAAAGCCAAACCATGAGGGTGGATCACAACTTTGGCTGGCCCTTTTCTGGAAGGCGAGCCCACAAACTGCAACCCCCCTGTCTCACGATGGTAGGAGCGAGTCCTGGGCCCGCCTCAAGGATCGCATTTATCCTACACCAAAAGGTGCCATAGGTACTCACCAAAACCCTTAGATCCCCCCACCAGCCCTGGGTAAGGACAAGTGTGGCTGTGGAGACCTATTTAAAACCTAGTTAAGATGCCACCCTGTAAAGCCAATTGCCCAATCCCTTGGCGCAGTGTAGGATAGGCGGGAAAAAAAAAACCCAAGGGGGGGATTCCTACCCGGCCCCGAAGCGACCAGCAGTCTTACACTGAAACCATAGGGCGGGAGGGTGGGTCGCCAGCAGACCAAAAGGCTGAGGGAGGGGCAGGGCAGCCTTAAAAGGTGTCTGCAGCCCCCTCCCCCTCCCCGTCGCACGGTGATTACCTGGCTCTTCTTCGTAGGAGGGCAGCAAAGTTGTCTCCCCCCTCCACTTGTGGTCACGCAGGCGATGGGAGACTGATTATCTGTGGTTTTTCTTTGCTCTTTGGTTCTGCCTACTGCGTTAGTTCTGAATGGCTGTTCTTGCTTCACTACAGTTTTCTCCCACAATTTTATTTATTTGACTGATTTAATAATTTATATCCCACCTTTTCCCCAGCACAGGACTCAACATGACAATTACAGTTCCCAGCTACTGGCTCATCTCAGATTGCTACCCATGACCCCATGCTAAAACAACTGATCTGGACCAATCCTGATATTAAGCAGAATGGGACAGCAAATGCTGGGGAATGAGAAGTGGATGGAAGTACACTTGCCAGACAGCCTACCATGTACCCTTTCCACTAACGTCTGGCTTTTAGCTGCAGTGGAAGATATTGCACTATTGATAATGCTAAAGTCAGATTCAACTGCTGGCTCTGTTTATTATAGAGGGCATGGAGTAGGTGCCATCTTGTCTTTTGCCTCAGAAAGAAAGAAAAAATATCTTGAAACAGCATTCACACTTAAAGGGAAGGTCAGCTACTATAACTCTTCATCCCTTCTGGGACTATCAATCAGTCTCAGTTCTCTTTTGCACAAGCCAAAATACTCATTTGTGGGCCAAGTGAGAATGTACTTGGCAGGGTCCTCACGATGATCAGATTTCTCTCTTAAAATACTCCAGTCATCTATCTTTTTTGGGTGCAAGAGAGTTTCAGTTTTGGTGGTCAGGGAAAGGTTTACAGCATCACAGACCACCTGGAAAGCCTTGGCAAAAAGGTGGTATGGAAACAAAGCAAATTTTTAAAAATAAATCAATCAGAAAATATAAGGCTAAAAGGGATGGGAGAGAAACAACTAGCCCAAGACATTCTGCTACCAGAGGTAGAGAAGGAACTCCCCCCTACAAGTAGCCAATGTTAACCAGGTTATTTGTCACATGAGTCATAAAATCCTACAAGAACCTCTCCTCTTGCTGGCAATTTTAAAAAAAAGATACCCTAGATCTGCTGCCTGTGGCTGCCTCCTCACATTGCCAAATGATAGCAATGGCTATAAGAAAAAAAATGCAGATCAATACTCTCACATCATTACTAGAGCTTACTTCAAGATTTCAACTCAGGTAACCCTCATAACAGTATTATGGCCCTTGTATTATAGGGAGAAGGGTGGCTGAGGGCCAAAGGACTTATAACCTACCAAATAAATGATTGGGTTTAATGACATCTTTTGTTAGCCTTACAATCACATACACTCCAGTTGTTCAGATTTGGCAGGGACAGTTCTGTTTTATCCACTTATCAAACCCCGCTTTTTTTCTTGGCTGGTTTTAAAATATCACAGTTTCTTTCTCCTTCTCCTGTTTCCCTTCCTTTGTCCTCAGCTTACCCCAACTGCAAATTGAGTTCAAAGTGAAAAAAGGGCTTGCACTCAATAAAGTCAGCAGGGAGAGAGAGGAGGGGGAATCCTGCCCCTTCCCAATAGGCTGAGGCAAAAGCAAACTGCTGCAGCTTCTCCTAGCTCATGTGGTTTTCCTCATTAATAACTGTTGCCATCTTGACCACACTTTCATATTGCTTGGCAGTGCATGCATCCCAGGTTCCATCAGTAAGATATTGAAGAGTATGAAATCAGCTACTGGAGAAGGACAGTTGTCTTTTCCCCCTGCTAGGAATAATAGGGACTCCAGCATCCAGGAGAGCGAACAGAGTGTGCCTTTTGCTTTCTGAAGACAGTTGCAGGGTTTCCTGCCTGATCTCCCTACTACCACCACACACCCCTCCATGTGTAGGAAGAAATAAACTAGAAGAGGAGAGGGAGAGAAAATTTTGCCCCGTTGCTCATATGCCCATACCAAATGCCATCTTCAACCTAGAACCTGCCCTGAGAAAAGAGGTAGGGAAATAACTGGAACTTTCTCACCCTTCTTCTTCTGTCAGGCCTTCAGCCAATTAGACAGGAAGAAGTTTCTGCAAATATTGGCTGCCCACAATGCACAAAAAGATCAAGATCTAACATTATGAGATGTGATATTGATTACATTATTATTAAGCAAGCATGTCAAGGGGATCTCATGAGCGGGAAGTATAATTAATTTGTAAAGATCTGAGAAGAAATCATCCATGCCTGGCACTGCATGACTTTTTGAAAAGTTCATTACATCTAATCACATCTTCCCAGTCCCCTTTGCATCAAAGATATCCTTTATTATTATTTGCTTTACAATTTATATCCTTTTAGGCACATCAAATGAGGTCTCAGAGCACTCAACCATGAATAAAATTTCACTAATTTTCTGGTCAATGAAAGATGCTAAAATACAATATAATACATTAAAAATAGATGACAATGAAGTTGTAATCCTGCCTTTTCTGAGTACAGTGTTCCACAAACAATTATAATGGAATAATAGAATATGGTGTGGACAAGCATCCATTCTATAACAGGATTATCCTTGAAATTTCTGACCTTTCTTCATGGATCAGGAACTGGAAGGCCTTGAGAAGTATCAGCTAATTCCTACTATTCCTGGTTTTCTGGTCAGAGAAGGAAAAGAACGCACAAAAGGCAAGTTGGTTAGAGTTCATTGCAACTTCAGGCAATATTTATGCCACTTCTCTTTCTACAGCTTCACTTTGCACAGTTCAGAAAAACCTACCTGCTGAACTTCCTCCTTCTACACACCTACTAAAGGTGCAAGATCCCTGCCTTCTTCTGCACCTGGTCATCCAACAGAGTTGACACAACCATAAGACAAAATGAAGTAGTCACCTCAGCCAGCAGATTTGGGTATTGTGACAGAGTGGCAAATTATTGGTCATTTAATTTTTTGTTATACCATTTTTTTTACAGTTAGCAATGGGGAGAGGTATGTGTGGGATTTTCTGCCTCAGAAAACTAAGTAACTTGTTTGGTTCTGAGTACTATGCACCTGAATTTGAGGCAGGGTGCCCCCTGTTGGTCCACTGAAGCAGTAAAATGTTGTGGGCCATCCCTCCAAAGACGCAAGGTAGGAGAAGCAGGTCTGCCCACAAAGAGACATGCATCAGAGAACGTTGTGTCATGTATATCTCTACATAATGCTCCCCTCCCCATGTTTTCTACATTCCTATGTTATTTAAATAGAATAAAACATGATGAATTTAGGGGAAGAAGCAAGCATATTCCTCCTTATAATCTATCTCCAGAATCTTTTTGCATAAGAACTAAACAGAAATAAGATCTGCTTTGAGCATAGGTAGATTACCATTGCTGACTGGTGATGAGTAGCAACCATCAGTGTCTCCATATATGAGACTGGGGCTTTCAAGAAATTTTAGAATCTAGCCCAGGGGTGGGCAATTATTTTTTCCATGGGGCCACATGAGAAACTAAAAATATTGTGGAGGGCCGGGCATATTACCCACGCTAGAGCGACCTCTCCTGGAGGTCTTCTTCACCGGCGGTGCGCTAGAGCAGTTAAAAAAAGTGAGGTTCTAGACCTCAAACTGCTCTAGCGCAGCCGCGGGGGGGGTGCTGTGAGTTTTATAAAAACCACCTTCACAAGTGGTTTTTATAAAACTCACCCACGCTGCCCCATAGCAGCCCCCGGTGAAGAACTGCAGAGACGCGGTAGCGCGTCCCTGCAGATCTGCCCGAGGGCGGGCTTCCGGCTGGCGCACTGTCCTGATTGGCAGAGCGCCGCTGGAAGCCGCCAGCCGCCATTTTGGGCGCTGCTGAGCGCCGCCGAACGCCACCGAGCGCCGCTGAAATTCGGCGGCGTTTGGAATGGCGGATCCACGTTCTCCACAGGGACGGAGCAACCCGCTAGCAGGTAAGTTCTGCCCTTGTGTGCGCGGCCCCGTTTCGGGCCCCCCCCCGTGAGGAAAGGGCCTTAGAAAGTATGTTTATTTTGTAATTTCCAATTAGCCTTACAAGGGCCGGTCAGAGTCAATCAAAGGGCCGTATGTGGCCTGGGGGCCGTACAATGCCCAGGTCTGATCTAGCCACTTAAACATTAGCAATGACTGCCCACAGATGGTCCTATTCTGGCTCATCACATGCTTTACAGGCCCTTGAGTAAGTGTCTAATTCACTCATGGTCACAGCTTTGATGCAGCTTCAGATAATGTCATCTGTGCATCAGAGTAAAGAATCAAAGCAAAGAGTAATATTTGTCTTGCATTCCTTTCAGTTCCAAAATATACAACACTAGGACCTGGGAGGTTAGAAGAATTTGTTTAATGTCTGCTTCACAAGTAACCTACAGATCTTTTTGAGAATTTTCCTTATGAAATGTTGCCACCCGGAAAAAAAAAACCCTCTTCAACCCTTCTTTTTGGAAAAGAATAGAAACTACTCCCATTTATATTATTAAAGGAAATTCACAAGAAAGAAAGCCCTACAGACTTTTCCCTCCATAATGCCAGTGACTGTTGCAAGCTAGCATTCATCAAAAACTACAGATGTTCTACAATGGGGCAAGAAACATTAAGTGACCTAGCCATAGTGTGTACTGAGTGTGAACTTGAAAGAGAAATTGACTGGGTGGGTGGGGGGACTAAATCCTGATTTCATAATGAGAAGGAACAGAAACATAAAGCATTGAGATTAATTGCCCTAATCTTTGCAGTCATGTTGGTCAATCAGAATCACAATAGTTAGAAAACATGTAGGCTTCTCAGGCTGGGTATTATTCTTTTCAAAAAGTTGGAATGGTTGGTGTCTTTTAGAGATTTAGAATATTTAATAGTAATTGCAGAATCAGAGCCTGTGTGGTGCAGTGTTTGAGTGTTGGCTCTGGAGACCAAGGCCATTTCTGCCCTACACTGCTATTATTCCACTTTCATCATCCTGTGGAATTCTGGGTTTGTAGTTTACTGAGGCCTAAGAGCTCTCTGGCTGAGAATTCTAAATGCCTTTCCCTAAGCTGCAAACCCCAGAGTTCCATAGGATGTTGAAAGTGGAATAATAACACTATAACAGTGTAGTATGAAAATGGCCCTAGATTTGAATCCTCACAAAGTCATGGAAGCCCATTGGATCACCCTGGGCAAGTCACATTTTTTGCAGAGGAAGGCAAAGGCAACCCCCCTCTGAACAAATCTTGCCCAGAAAATACTGTGATAGGGCTGCCTTAGGGTCACCATAAGTCAGCAATGACTCAAAGACACACAACAAGATTTCAAGATCACAGGTCTCTTTGTCAGCCAAATATGATCACCACCACCACAACAACAACAAATTAATGACAAATTAAGAAGAACTTTTTTTCATGCCTGGCATGGAGTGTTCTCCCCTCATGGGTGGGTACTGGGCCTTCTGGGCCTTGCTCCATAGTAAGCAGCAATGAGACCTAGTTTATAACAATATTTTATTGTGAAATTGCATTACATTCACAGATTCCCCATAGACAGAAGAGGTAAGTTACATCACTATCCTGTTTGGCCTTGTACTGAACATAAACAGCACTGAACAACCGCCTCTAAGAATTCTCTGGCACCTTACTTGTGTCCTGAGATGACAGTTAGTGACAGTTCACTGTTCCCTCAAGACAGCTCACCTGGTGACTCAACGAGCAACCAGGACTTCTTCTTAGTCCTCTCCTGCCTCTCAGAGGCACTCCTTTTCCCAGTCTTCCCACCTGTGCTTCTCTTAAGCAGGCCCCTTGTACCTCTAACCATGTCTTGTGGACCTCTAGAGGAAAGACACAGCCTCAGATTGGTTTCCCAAGAATTTCTTGGTCTCCTAGCGTGAGGAAGAGGAGACTTCCCCTGGCTCCTTGACTACTGCCATGGAAACAGTTCCCAGATGGTACGGCTGCTGGGAGAGCTTTATTTCTACCATATCTCATCAAGCTGCCCCCACCTAGGCTTCATATTCCATTCTGAATGCTTCCTCACCTGCAGCCTTGTCTTAGTGGCTTCCTCTCAGTTGCTTTTCCTCCTTCGTCCCCCTTATTCTTTACCTGCCCAGCAATCCTTCTTCTCATCAACAATGTCCTATTCTGACATGCTGCTATCACTTCCTCCATTCCCTTTTTAGGATCCTCAGCTGTTTGTTTCCCCATGCCATGGCTGGAGAGAGAGGCAAATAGCCCAACCTTGTTTCCACATTTCCAGGCACCACTGCCTCCCTTGGTCTTGGCTGATCTCCTGCCTCTCTTCTCAGGGATGACTGAAGATGCTTTTCTTCCAGTGCCTTGGTACTCCACAGATCCATCCAGTGCTCCCAATTTATGGTGAACTTACTACATATGACTATTTTGTTCTCATCTTTCTGTCCAGGCACTCTGTGCCTTGCAGAACTGAATAGGCTGCTTTTTATATGTGTGCTGTAAAGTGTAAAACAACCTCTCTCAGACTTTTGATAGCTGAGAAATATTTCTTGACCAGAGGCACAAGTTATACCTGAAAGGACACACTTTCAAGCACTGAAATGGTGAAAATTATATACTCCTCATGGAATCTTATTTCTAGTGAATCTGTGTTAGTTACCGTGGTGGACTTATCTCCTCTGAGGACAGGCAATTCTTCTATGACTTTTCATGGAACCTCTGGTTTGGAGTTCAGTTAGCAATTCAGACCCAATCCAAATTGGATTAATCTGGATCCAGTCTGTTCTGATCTGGATCCCTAATCAGAATCAGGATTCAGAAATCTGGATCATCAGTCCTCCTCCACTGGCTTGCATAGGGAAACTCAAAATGGCTGTAACTTTTAATTTTTTTCTAATGCCATGTAAAATTTAGAGACATAGTATACACTAAGCAAAGGATTAACACAACCCAATTTCAAACAGCTGACTCCAAGAATTTTTGTGCTAGGCACATGTGAAATTTGTGGTTGATCAAAAAATAAAAACAGTTTTTGAAGTTCTCAACTGCATAGGGTTTTTTAGTTGTTATCTGGGATAACATGAAACTGGTAATGATGACAGCATGCTTGAAAAGAAGGTGGGGTTTTTTGGTTTTATTCTACCAAAGAAACCCTTCCTTATCTGGTTATGTTGTAGGATACTGACCCTCTTCTTCCTACTTGTTTTTGATATCTGGATCTGTCTGCAGCATTTCAGAGTGTGCCATTCCACTCCAGAATGACACAGTCCTAAATGCTATGTTGTGCAGCGTCAAAGCTTGGAGTGTGTGGAGGGAGGGCAGGAGGGGGGTGGGGCTATGGCACGGGGTGTGTGGCTACTGTGTGTGGGGATGTGGCTGTGGTGCATGGGGGCATGGCCAGGGCATACAGGGGCATGGCTACAGGCTGAGTTGCCCCCAAAACATTGCCGCCTGGGGCGAATTGTCTCCATCGCTCCCCCCGTCCCTACACTACTGATGTTGTGGTTGCCCTGGGAATGAGTGGATGACAGTGGAGTGACTGCTCCTTGCACAACAAACAATTTGGCAAAGGCAAGGCAGTGCTGAATTGTATAGAATCACCTCCAAGCTCAGCCCTAACATTAAGCAGAGTGAAGCATCAGGTAGCTGATTTTGGTTGGCTATTGTATGTATCATTCGAACAGTTAGTTGTTGAATGCATTATTATCATACTTTTTACTGCAATAAAGAAAAAAGGAAACACTGTGGAATCTTCTGACTCAAGTATGGAAATAACTTCTTTGGCCTGAGAGGCTAAGCATCTTAACTGACAGGAGCAGAATATTACCATAGGATGGGGGTGGGGGGCTTGCCTTAAGCAGCAAAATATTTTGTGCTATCCCTGATGATCATCCTGTTCTCTGGATAGGTACTCTGGATGCATAGGAACTTTTCTTTTTAATTTATTTCTTATACCATGGTAGCAGTTCACTCACAGCATGTGAAGTGTTTGCAAATGACTGGAGGTGACTTCAGATAAAAAAAAATGGGGATTAGCAAATGTCATGATAGTCAGAGCTGGGAATGTTACTTTAAAGCAAAAAAGAAAAAGAAAAAAAGAACTGTATTCTCTGCCCCCATCCCATTTCTGATCATCATAATATGTGGATTACCCTGCCTGGACACATCTGCCACATACATTGCACACACATACTTTGGGTCAGCACAAGGAAGCATTCATTCATTTAATCCCTCTTCCTTCTCAGTCTCCCTCTCCCTCTCCAATTGCTCTAAATCCCATGCCAAAGCCATGCAAGGAAGACTCCCCCTTCCTCTAATTCTCTCTCACAGCTCACAGCAATCCAGTTGATCCAAGTATTTGGACTGCTGTTTGGGGCAGCGAGCCCAGCAAGGCATCCCTCTCTTTAGCCCCCATCCTTCCTCTGCAGTCACAGTGACTTTTTCTTTCTGATTGAAGCAGCTGTAGTGTCTTTCATTAGGGCAGAATGCAGGAAGTGAGTAAAGGCAACCAAAATTAATCCAGCATAAATTTAGTCGCTAGTACAGTTCATCTTTTCAATGTGTCTCCTTCTTCCACCCCCTTTCCCTTGCTTTCTCTCCATTGCTGGGTCATAGAATCATAGAAATGTAGAGTTGGAAGAGACCACACAGGCCATCCAGTCCAACCCCCTGCCATGCAGGAACACCCTCAAAGCACTCCCAATAGATGGCCATCCAGCCTCTGCTTAAAAACCTCCAAAGAAGGAGATTCCACCATACTCCGAGGCAGCATATTCCACTGCCGGACAGCCCTGACCATCAGGAAGTTCTTCCTGAGGTTCAGGTGGAATCTCCTTTCCTGCAGCTTGAATCCATTGCTCCTTGTCCTGGTCTCTGGAGCAGCGGTAAACAAGCCCTCTCCCTCCTCTACATGGCATCTCTTCAGATATTTAAACATGGCTATCACGTCCCCTTTTAACCTTCTCTTCTGCAGACTAAACATCCCCAGCTCTCTAAGTCTATCCTCATAGGGCATGGCGTCCAGGCCCCTCACCATTTTGGTCGCCCTCCTCTGGACTTGCTCCAGCTTGACCATGTCCTTCTTGAATTGGGGTGCCCAGACCTTGACACAGTATTCAAGATGAGGTCTAACCAAAGCACAGTAGAGTGGTACCAGTACCTCCCTCGATCTAGACACCATACTCCTATTGATTCAGCCGAGAATTGCATTGGCTTTCTTGGCTACCGCATCACACTGCTGGCTCATGTTCAGCTTGTGGTCTATGAAGACTCCTAGATCCCTTTCACACGTACTGCTATTCAGCCACATGTCCCCCATCCTATATTTCTGTATTCCGTTTTTTCTACCTAAGTGTAGGACCTTACACTTCTCTCTGTTGAATTTCATTTTGTTAGCCTTGGCCCAACTCTCCAATCTATCCAGGTCCTTTTGAATTTTGATCCTGTTCTCTGGCGTATTAGCAACCCCTCCCAATTTGGTGTCATCTGCAAATTTGATGAGCATGTCCTCTATTCCTTCATCCAAGTTGTTGATAAAAATATCGAACAGCACTGGGCCCAGGATAGAATCCTGTGGCACCCCGCTAGTCACTTCTCTCCGGGATGAAAAGCAGCCATTCGTGATCACCCTTTGGGTTCGGTCGGTCAACCAATTACAAATCCAACTAACAGTAGCCCTGTCCAGCCCGCATTTTACCAGCTTCATTGCAAGAATGTCATGGGGAACTTTGTCAAAGACCTTACTGAAATCGAGATATGCTACATCCACAGCATTCCCTTCATCTATCAAGCTAGTAACTCTATCATAAAAAGAGATAAGATTAGTCTGGCATGACTTATTTTTGAGAAATCCATGTTGACTTCTCGTGATTACCGCCTTGTTTTCTAAGTGATTAGCAACTGACTGCTTAATGATCTGCTCCAGGATCTTTCAGGGTACTGATGTCAGGTTGACTGGGCGATAATTATTTGGGTCCTCTTTTTTTTCCCTTCTTGAAGATGGGGACAACATTTGCTCTCTTCCAGTCTCCTGGAACTTCTCCTGTCCTCCAAGATTTCTCAAAGATTATAGCAAGCGGTTCCGAAATGACCTCTGCCAGCTCTTTTAATATCCTAGGATGCAATTCATCTGGCCCTGGAGACTTGAATTCATCCAGTGTGGCCAGGTATTCCTGTACCACCTCTTTACCTGTTATGTGTCTCACTTCCCCTGCTTCTTCACCTGCTCCCCAACCGCCAAGTTGAGTGCTTTTATCCTTCTGGGAAAAAACTGAGGCAAAGAAGGTGTTAAGTAGTTCTGCCTTTTCTCTTCCCCCGTGAGTAATTCACCATCTTCTCTGCACAGTGACCCTATCGTCTCCTTCTTTTTCCTTTTGCTGCGGACGTATTTAAAAAAGCCCTTTTTATTGTTTATAATCTCTCTGGCCAGCCTAAGTTCGTTCTGTGCTTTAGCCTTTCTGACCTCCGCCCTACATCTCCTGGCTACTTGCTTTAATTCTTCTTTGGTGGTTTCCCCCTTCTTCCATTTCCTGTACATGTTTCTCTTAACACTTAGCTCAGCTGAGAGTTCTTTAGTCAACCATTCTGGTTTCCTCAGATGCCTTCCCTTTTTCCTCCTTATTGGCACAGTTTTAGACTGTGCCTTCAGTGTCTCCTTTTTAAGGAACTCCCATGCCTCCTGAAATCCTTTCCCTTTCACTATTCTTGACCACGGAATTCCAGCCAGTAGCTCCTTAAGTTTACAGAAGTCTGCTTTTTTAAAATCTAAGATGAGTGTCTGGCTACACTTTTCTTCTCCTTCCCACTGAATGCCAAATTCCAATAGGGCATGGTCACTCCCCCCTAAAGATCCAACCACTTCTACCTCATTAACAAGGTCATCCCTGTTGGTCAGGATCAGATCTAGAATATTTGACCCCCTTGTCATCTCTTCCACCTTCTGGACCATGAAGTTGTCTGCAAGACAAGCAAGAAACTTGCTGGACCTTGCTGTCTTGGCAGAGTTTGACTGCCAGCATATATCCGGGTAATTGAAATCTCCTATTATTACCGTATCTCTCCTCCTTGGATGTGCAGTCATTTGGTTGAGGAAGGCTTCATCAAAGTCCTCAGCCTGGGTTGGAGGTCTGTAGTAAACCCCCACCAGAATATTCCTATTGTTTCTCGCTGCCTTAATTCTTACCCAAATGCTCTCGACCTGGCTTTCTGGGTTTAAGTCACAGATCTCTTCACAGGTGAAAACATCCTTGACATACAAGGCTACTCCTCCTCCTTTCTTGTTTGGTCTATTTTTACAAAATAGGCTATACCCCTCTATTCCTATATTCCAATCATGAGACTCATCCCACCAGGTCTCAGTGATGCCTATCAAATCGTATTTATTTTGTTGTACTAGGAGTTCAAGTTCATCCTGCTTGTTTCCCATACTCCGTGCATTAGTGTAGAGACACTTAAGTCCCCAGGCCCTTCCTGCAAGTCCTGTACTATTGTTTCTACTCCTCCTGCCATTGGCCGCTTGTACTACTTGTCCAGTATCATTTGGGCCTTTTCCCCCTGCGCTCGCCAAGTCCCTGCCCTGAATAATATTGTATCCCTCCCCAGTGGAACTTAGTTTAAAGACCTCTTAATCCTCCTTGCAAGACTGTTTGCAAAAACATTTCTGCCAAGTTTCGTGAGGTGCAGCCCATCCCTCGCCAGAAGCCCACGTTCATGGAAATTCAGGCCATGTTCCAAAAACCCAAACCGTTGCCGGCGGCACCATGTGCGGAGCCAGTTGTTGACCTCTGCTATTGCCCTTTCCCTACGTATGCCATATCCTTGAACAGGGAGGAGAGACGAAATGACCACCTGTGCACCAAGGTCCTTAAGCTTCGTCCCCATAAGCTCGTAGTCCTTTGTGATGTGGAAAAAGCTGCTCCTCACAGTGTCATTGGTTCCGACATGAACCAAAATGAGGAGCTTATGGTCAGTGGGTTTGACTAGCCTTGTTAGCCTCTCCATTATGTGGTTGATCCTGGCCCCAGGAAGACAGCAGACCTCTCGATTGAGCTTGTCAGGTTTGCAAATTGCCCTTTCGGTTCCTCTGAGCAAAGAGTCCCCAACAACCAGAACTCGCCTCCTCTGAGGCTTGTCCTGGTCTCCTCGACGAGCATGTTCTACTAGGACTGCCTGGGCATTCTGTTGAGGCTGGGAGCATTGACCTAGTTCCTGTTGCCGAAGTTGGATTCCTTCTTATTGACATTCTGTTCCCTCCGCATGGCGCTCCTCATTGTTCGTAAGGCCAAGAACTTTGAAGCGATTGTATAGGTGAAGAGTGTCTGTTGCCTTCCTGGTCCTTCTACTCCTCCGTGTGACATTCACCCAAGCCTCCGTTTCCTGGCACAATGTTACTAAACTACTTTTAAAAAATCTTGTCTGTCTGCAAGCAATCATGTTCACCAGGAACATAGCATTTAAATTTGACTATTCAGCTCAAAGTAGACTAATCTCTATTCCATGAAGGTAGTTCTGGTTTAATTTTTGCAAAGTGCAACTGAAGGTGCAGAACAAAGGATATACTAAGGTTATGTTTAAAATAGCACAGGAAAGTGAAGGACACTCCCTTGATATTAATGGATGCCTTTAAAAAAAAAAATCTGGTATAGGATGTGAGGCCTATCTGTTTCTGATTGTGCAGCAAACTGCTGAGATTTAATCAATAGAGTATCTCAAATGAACACTGAGATCTTACACTTAGGAGCAATTACCAACCAAGTCTATCTTCCTCATAAAAAATGTAAGACCAACATTAAGCCCTCATTTGGAGCTGAACAAAACAAAATCTGTGCAGGCTCTTAAAAGGCCCTTCGTTTATGCATCTGTTGAGCTAAATTTAATCTACAAATGGAAGGACAGGAGGAAAGTAATGGTGCTCAGCAAAAAAGATGGAAGCTATGCCATTCTTTCCCTTCCAATTTGTCTTTTTACCCAAAAAAGAAAATATGAGTTTCAGGGCCTTTCTGCACCACACTGTTATAGTGCTATTATTCCACTTTCAACATCCTGAGGATTTCTGGGGTTTGTCATTTACTGAGGCCAAAGAGCTCTCCAGCTGAGAATTCTAAATGCTCCTTCCTAAACTGCAAACCCCAGGATTCCATAGGATGTTGAAAGTGGAATAATAGCATTATAACAGTGTAGTGCAGAAAGGCCCTCAGACATGTTTATTGAAATGTTACCAGACCACCTAAAGTAACTTTTAAAAGGAATCAGTTACAGTTACCATTGTGCTCCCACAAACCCTTCTTGTTAGCTATTTCTTTAGTTTGCAACTTAAAATAATAACTCCACCAAAACATCTAAAATAGCTACTTTTACATTTGTTTTAAAAAGTAACTGCATGCTACAAGCCCCTGGACTATGGTACAAACCGCAATATCATACCTATCACACTATCACCTCAATACTTACAACAGAGGCAGCAATATAAGCCAGCAGTTGAACCATGGGATTTCCCTCCTCCAGTATTTTGTGAGACCACAAACTGGGAAATGTGCAAATATTACACGCTTGCACTAAAAGTGGTAGTAAACTGAAGCTGAAAGATATCTGTCCCCTGGTGATTCTACTCCCTGGTTTTGAGCTTTGGAGAGAAGCAAATAAACATATAGACTTTTGAAAACCCCATTTCTCATCCACCCTACCAAAAACACTTCACTTTTTTCTGTTCTCCCTCCCAGCTCTTATTACTCATTATATTCAATACTGTTACACCTTTATTATCCCAAACAACAACTTGTTCCAGGGAATTGTGTTGCTTTGAATCCCACTTCCAATCCCTGCTTTCTAAGGCTTTAAGGAAATTGTTCCTCTTCCAGATAAGCTTTGGGACGCTGCTTTAACAGCACTGGATACAGCCCTATATTTTCAATGCTTTTTAAAATAGGTGGGCAATGTTTTATTTATTACTGAGGTGCTAGGACTCAGATCTGTGTGAGAGCCCTGTCATCATATCACTCTTTAATTCTAAGCATATGGGGATAAGTTCAGTTTTACAGTTGAATGGAAAAGACTCTGTCCATGCTGTGATGTACCAGAAAACTCTATGTTGTTTGTATTATATATCTATTATTTTATTTAGAAAGAGGTGGCATGATGTAATAGGTCATATGGGTGAAGTTAAATGGTCATGATTACATGAAAAGGTGGAAATGGAACGCAACACAATATGGCATACTCTGTAGTTCATCCAAAGATCAACCTCAGAGAACTGATTCTTCTGTTATAGCAGGAAGTTTAGTCCTCCTGAAACTTTTACCATGTTAATGCAGGTAGGGACACCAGTAGAGGTTTCATTATCATGGTGAATCTTAACAAGCTTTAAAGGCTTGTCCTTGAATATCCAGATTAGTTGCAAAAAAGCAGTGTATTTGAAGATGTGTCTTTCCTTTTCCTTTATCCCATGATAAGCACCCTGTCTGTTTGTGTGTGTACGTTCATACACATGTGTGTGTACCTCTCGTTGATACTTAGGTCCTTTCTGTACCACTCTCCCAACCCACTAGGAGACAGGGGAATTATGGGACCACGACAACGATTCTGCATGACATCATTGTAGTCCCATCCTTCTCCTGTCCCCACATGGCACAATCATGGATTAGATCATTGACAGGTTTTCCCCGTCAACGACCCATGATTGCACCACCATCATGGACCTACCTCTCCTGCATAAGCCCAGGAAGTGCAATGGCTGTGCTTCCTGCCCTAGCACAGCTTGCCAAGGTACCCAGCTGTGCTGCGGAAGGAAGAGGCATGGCCAGCACACTCCCTTCTACAGGGAGCCAGCCAGTGTAGAGAGAAGCACTGCCATCACACTCCCCTTCCAGCAGAGCCAATATTGGGATCCCTACCAGAGGACTCCATGAAAAGGTAGGTTGAGGAAAGGGCCATATACAGGTTATCCCAAGCAATGAATAATCACACATATTCTGGAGCACAAAATAGTGCCTCTTAGTTCAGGCAGGCCTCCACTTACACACCTTTTTTTTTCAGAACAATGAAGGTGAACTTGTGGCCTGCCAGACCATGTTGATGGTCTGCAGTTCCTGTGATCTGTCACCCTAACTGTGCCAAATAGAGCTGCAGTCCAACAATGTCTGAAAGGCCACACATTGTCCACCCCTAGCTTAGATAAACAGAAATGTCCTGATGAAGCAATACCTGAACAAGAGAGAGGAAGAATAACTGACTCCTGTGGGGATCATCCCATACAGGGTTCAACTGGCAGCCCTGGAGAGCTAAAGTGGGAAGGCTAGAATAGTCATCCTGAAGGATACTCATTTTAAGATGACTTTAAAATTCTTTTTTTTAAATTATGGATTAAAACAGGCATCCAGAAATTATTGAACTTAATACTTACTATACTCCAGTAAGCAAAACTTAAGCTAGTAATCAGGAAGAACCTTATTAATAAATACAATTTTTTTAAAGAGATCAACGAAAACACAGGTGCAACATGTAATATTGTGAATGTTAATTTTTTTCTTCTCTCAGTAACAACTCAAAATTTTGTAGGGGGCAATTCAAGCTGATTTTATATAGCATGTTTGCTGACTGCTCAGTTAAGCATCAAATGGCCTTGCCATTAGATCTTGTACTTCTGTAGATTAATGATAACTTTCCCGTAAGAAATGTGTTGGGTCAGGAACATAAAAGGAGAGGCCCATCCCTGTCTGGGTTCCTTATTAATTTGTGTTATAAATTTATTTTACCAGAATCAATGCAACACACACATGAATAAACCATGATAGTTAAAATATAGCTACACTTAACAATAGTTTTATGCAGGACAAGTCTTTAAAAGTTCTTAAAACACTTGGGTCAGTAAGTAAAGGAGAAAATTATGAGACAATAACTTAACTAATGAAAAGAAATAAGGAGAACACTTTATATTAAAATAGACCTTCTCCTTTGATCACATGTAAAGGTTGGCTTGCATATATTTTAGTTATCTGTTGCTTAAAGACTTTGAAATGCTATCAGGCAAAAGGGACTCTCAGCTCTGGAAAAGGCTTATTTTATGTCAGACAAAGTAGATTGCTTTTGGGGCATTTTAAAGATTCTTGAAAGTACAATAAAGTAAGTTAAAACAATATGAACAAAAGAGAAATCATGCAGTTCTATTCTTCCTTCCATTTTGATCTCTCTTTTGAGTTTCTGTTCCAAAGGATTATGATTATGTCAGGGCTTTTTTAAAGGAAAAAAAAAACATTCACCATTGCTTAAGTACACTGCAACCTCATTTTGTACAAATAAGATGAAGTTTTGTCAGGTCTTGCACATTCTTATAAAACCAGGACATCATAGTTAGTGCTAGATTGTAAAGAGTAGTGCTGGGATGTTTTGACTCAATTATAGTGGAATCATCTTGTTGGATTCCGCAAGATGGTATCTTGTTTCCTCACAGCTGGTCCAAGACATTGTGCTGCACGGGTCTCAAAACAAAGCAGGCTTCCTACCAACTCAAATCTAAGCACACAGCACCCAAAGATAGACATGGATTTTACTTTTTTGACACTGGAGTTAGAAAATTCCATGAGCATCCCCTCTATGTCAGTAAAATATACACAAACAATTTGCTGGTTTTACTTGTCATTCAGAATCTGCTCTCTGAGGTGATTGACTCACTCTGCCTAATGGCAGGCCTGTCCTCAAAGTTCTCAAGTAATTTAACATCTACCAGAAATTTAATTTAACATCTACCTCTGTGTCCACTGCCGCCCTCTGCTCACTGCCACCCCCTGCCTGCCTGTTGCCCCCCCTTACCCACTGCTGCCGCCCGGCGCCTGCCGCTGCCGCGCTGCACCTGCTGCTGCCACCCCATGCATGCTACTGCCACCCCCTGCTTGCCACCACCCCTCACCCCCATCTCTGCTGCTCCTCGCTCACAACCACCCCCCTGCCCACTGCCACCACTGCCGGAGTCTTTCCTAGCCCAGTGTGGCAGCAGTGCAGCAGCAGCACCTAGGGGTGCAACTTCCGTGATTGCCCTAGATTCTGCTGAGCCTAGATATGCCACTGAGAAACAGCTGGGAAATGGTGGGTGGGGTTATGGCCTTTTTGATGTGAGACTGTGGACACCACGACCTGGTGCTTGAAGTTAGTATGAGACTGCCAAATTGGCAGATCTGTTTGCTTTAAATTATCATCTGAGAAGGCAATACTCTAAGTGATCATCAGTCAACAATCCATTGACCGCTACTCCACAGTGAGTTTCCAGAAAGCTATACAAATATGACAATGTGACACAAATAAGCCACTAGTTTCTGACAATGCTTCCTTAGTGCTTTTCCTTGTGCTAAAGAATGTGCCTAAATATCATAAAATCCCCAGATCCCATCTGATCTTGGAAGCTAAGCAAAGTCAACACTGGTTAGTACTTGGGTGGGAAATTGCCAATGAATACTGGGTGCTGTAGATTATATTTTAAAGGATAGAACTGGCAAACCACCTCAGAGTATTCAATGCCTAAGAAAACTCTATGAAATTCATGGGGCTGCTGTACATTGACAGGCTACTTGAAGGCACATTGCTGTTGTTAACTGCCATCAAGTTAACTTCAACTTATGGAGACCCTACAGATGAGAGTTCTCCAAGTCACCCTATCGTCAACCACCATGCTCAAGTCTTGAAAATTCAGGGATGTGTCTTCCTTGACTGAAATCCTTTTCACACGGAATTTCTGAAGCGAAAGGGCCCCTTGAGCATCGCGTAAATATGAGGAGCGGTCCATACGACGCACTCACATTTGCACGACGCTCAATGGCCTGACGCGGACCATGCGCACATTTTTTTATTTTTGGCTCAAAGCTGAAAATGCTGCGCGGTCATGCATTGCTCAAGGGCCCTGCACACACTTACCTGGTGTGCGGAGCCTTGGGAGCCGGGCCGGCCGCGTGTCCTCTCCTCAGTGCAGCCTGAGAGGTCCCAGGCTGCACTGCGAATGGAAGAGGTGGTGCGCTTGTGTGACCAGGAAGCCACTGCAGAGCCCAAGCAGGAGGGACACGGGAGCGTTCCTCCAAAGTCTTCGTGCGTGAGCCTCCCACTCCGGCAACGGGAAAAGGTAAGCTGCGAAAAGGGCCCGAGTTTATCCATCCCTAATACAGACTTCCTCTTTTCCTACTGCCTTCAACCTCACCAAGCATTATTGTCTTTTCTGGTGAGTCTTGTCTTCTCATGATATGGCCAAAGTATGATAGCTGGAGTTTAGTCATCTTAGTTTCTAGGGAGAGTTCAGGCTTTATTTGATCCTGAGGTTTACAGTTTAGAGAAGGGCATTTAGAATTCTCAGCCAGAGAGCTCTTTCGCCTCAGTAAACTACAAACCCCAGAATTACACAGGAAGTTGAAAGTGGAATAATAGCACTATAACAGTGTAGTGCAGAAAGGCCCTTAGTTGGAACTAGGAACAACCAATTAGGTCCTTGGACAGAGCCACAGAATTCTCATTTGCTATTGCTACAGTTGAATGAAAAAGCTTTCCAAGAGTTCATAAAGGTTGGCCAGCGTTGTACTAAAGATAGCGCCCATTGCTCTCTTAGGTTATTTCCGCACCACACTGTTATGCAGTGTTGTTATTATACAGTATACAGTATTGCCACTTTCAACATCCTGTGGAATTCTGGGGTTTGTAATTTACTGAGGCCAAAGAGCATTCTGGCTGAGAATTCTAAATGTCCCTCCCTAAACTGCAAACCCCAGATTCCATAAGATGTTGAATGTGGAATAATAGCACTATTACAGTCTAGTGCGGAAATGGCCTTAGAACAGTGGTTCTCAACCTGTTGGTTCCCAGATGTTTGTGGACTTCAGCTCCCAGAAGCCCCAGCCACTATGGTCAATGCTCAGGGCTTCTGGGAGCTGAAGTCCACAAACATCTGGGGACCCACAGGTTGAGAACCACTGCCTTAGAAGTTGTCTGCAGTTTTAAACAGTCATTGTTTTATTCAAATGTTTTTGGCTTTCATGATGGTAGCAATGGGGAAGTGATGGGAAACAAACTGAGATAATGCCATCTGAAGTGATCTGATAAGTCAAGTGTGGTAATTCCCTCTCTCTAGAAAGAGCCAGTGAAGGAGAAGGAACAGTTTTGTCCAGATATTCCTCCAAGACTGAGGGATGGTCAAAGCTGTTGGCCATGTCATTGGCTGAAGTCCAAATCTGTGTTTGTCCCAGAGAGCTTATAGGGTTCTCAAGTTCTTGCCAAGCAGAATGTTATAGTCTCCCTAGCTTTATTTTTGTTGTGTGCCTAAAAATCATTTCTGACTTATGGCAACCCAAAGCCAAATCTATAATGGGGTTTTCTGGGACTGAGTGTGTGTGATATGCCTGAGATCACGCAATGAATTTCTGTGGTCAAGCGGGAAATCAGACCCTGATCTCCAGGGTGATAGTCCAATGCTCAAATCACTACACCATGCTGGCTCCCCTCCCTAGTCTTCAGTGCCCTTTAAATTTTATGCTAATCTCTCAGGAGGTCCCTTTTCATAGGATGATTTTACAATTACCAACAGCCTGCAAGCATGCAGGCAACGCTAGTTGCATGTTTGCAGCCTCCACAGGAATCCAAAATTATCCCCATAGAGCTATATTGATCTTGGAGACCACCATGAGTCCACTGATTTTTCAGAATTATGCTGCTGTCCCTCTGGGTATTTTTATCCCATCTTGATTACAACTGATAGGCCTGCTGGCAAGTCAGACAGAGAGCCCATGTCACAAACACCCTGCCACACATTCTACCACACACTCACACCTTTGCAGGACATATGAGATGATAAAACTACTTCAGGTCAAGAGAACTCAACACAGGTAGTCTGAAAGGGATCTAGGAGTCTTGGTAGATCACAATCTGAATGTGAGTCAGCAATGTGATGCAGCAGCCAAGAAAGCAAACGAGATTCTTGGCTGCATCAGTGGGAGTATGGTGTCTAGATCAAGGGAAGTAATGGTACCACTCTGTTCTTCATTGGTTAGGCCTTATCTGGAATACTGTGTCCAATTCTGGGCACCTCAGTTCAAGGATATCGACAAGCTGAAGCATGTTCAGAGGAGGGAGACCAAAATAGTGAAGGATCTGGAAGCCATGCCCTATGAGGAGCGGCTTAGGGAACTGGGTATGTTTAGTCTGCAGAAGAGAAGGTTAAGAGGGGACATAATAGCCATGTTTAAATATTTGAAGGGATGTCATGTTGAGGAGGGAGTGGGCTTGTTTTCCCCTGCTGCAGAGACTAGGACAAGGAGCAATGAATTCAAGCTGCAGGAAAGGAGATTCCACCTGAACCTCAGGAAGAACTTCCTGATGGTCAGAGTTGTCCAGCAGTGGAATGTACAGCCTCGGAGTGTGGTGGAATCTCCTTCTTTGGAGGTTTTTAAGCAGAGGCTGGATGGCCATCTGTTGGGAATGCTTTTAAGTGTGTTCCTGTATAGCAAGGGGTTGAACTGGATAGCCCCTGGGGTCCCTTCCAACTCTATGATTCTATGATATGATTCTATGATTCTATGATTAACTATATGGGCTTAAAATTCCATTGAAGCTGGGTCTGACTTTGAGGTTGCCAGTTGCTGATCCTGTTTTAAGTTGAATATTAAAAAAATTATCAGAAAATTGAAGTTTTTAACTAAGCATGGTACCTCCCTGCTTCTGACACACTGATCTCACACTGACTGCTTCCATGAAATTTCCTTATGTATTTTTCTATCTATAAATATGTTTTACATTTCTCAGAATATTTTGCCCTCAGATACCAGACATCAGTGGGAATAGTTTGGTCAGCTGGATGCTTTCACCTTGAAAGTTGCATCTCTTTGTCTTTCCTACCTTGGTGTATGAGTGCACTAAACTGCTTTTGCTGTGCTTTATAATTTAACACAGCAAAATGACACCTGCACGAGGAAAAACCCTCCAATTTTGCTGTCTGGAAAGCAGAGCCAATTATAGCCATGTATGTGGAAAGCAAAATATGCTCTTATGCATTTGACCATCATCTGAGTAGCTGTTATAACTATTTTGGGGTGATTCTGTATCAAATGCAGAAGTAAAAGCTTTAGTGTTATTTATTCTCCCTTGAAATCAGAAGCTTTGCTATGCAAGTTAACATGACCTTAACAGGAGTTGCAGAAAAGAACCTTCAAGTAAAAGGTTGTTTTGTGGAGAAAATGCCTGGAGCCCTATGCATACATATTTGGGTGCAAGCCCTGTTGAAGACAGGGGAACTTATATCTGAGTGTCATGGAGATACATGTCATGGAGATGCTTGTGGGGAAAAAAGAAGGCATATTCTTTTCCCTTTTCTGACAATAACCGCCTGATCCTAAGAGATGCTTACAACTTATCTGTGTCTCTTATGAGCAGGGTTTTTCTTTAAAAGGTGCTGACCAAAAATAAAACAACAAAAGCTATCAGGTAATCTACATATTCCTTCTAGAAGGCTTCTTTTCAGTCTGTTTCTCATTCACTTTCCACATAAAAGCCAAAATAACATGTTTACTCACCAGCTAGGTTTTCCAGTAATAAGCTGTTCTGTGCTCATTCACATAGCCACTTAGCACAAGCTAATTGATCTCTGTTTTAATTTAACAGAGCTGTTAATCACACGATCAGTGACATTTCCATGTGATAAGAAAAACTCATTTCCACAACCCAGCGCTAAATGAATAGTACTGGAGTGACAGAAGGGCAACACTGATAAAATAGATAATTCCTGCTTTCACTATTGGTGCCACAAATATTCTGGAATTACAGATGATAACACCTGAGCTGATTTAGTTTGATGCAAAGACAGCAACCATGTCCCTCTGAAGATGTTATGGGATTCTAGTTCCTTGCATTCCTTATTACAGGCTGTACTGGTTAGAGTGAATGGGACTTGTAGTCTTGATAACATTTGGAAGGCCACATATTCTCCACTGCTGGGGAAACACTGTTTCACAGCTGTAGCAACAAAACCAAACAAGTCCTGTAGAAATTATTCTTATTTGGTGCAAGTACCAAGCTGAACTGGAAGAAGTTACTTCTTTTGACAACTCCCAGAGCCCCAAAGCCAGTATCTCTAGGCCCCACCACAGTTGCCCTGCTGGCTGTGGGAATCTTGGAGCTATAGTTCTAAAGAGTAAAATGTCCAATATGTGGCTCAGAAGTTACTTTTAAAAGTAATTAGCTACAGCTGTATTCTAAAGATTAAAAGTTGTTGGCTGCCATTTTAAAAGATAACTTTAATATCCTCCAAAGTAACTAGAATAGTTATGTTAGTAACTTCTAAAACAAAAATGTGAAGCTACAAGGTGTTGGCCTGCAGCACAAAACATTCTCCTTCTTCTTGTCACCTCAGAACATGAGCCACAGCATAAGTCACCACCTAACCATGTTACATTCCTTCTCCATCAGTTAGGGAGGTTACATGCCTGGAATAGCAAATGTAATTAAACGTTATGGTCATTCCAGAAAAGGTGTGAAGCTATTCCTTATTATGTGGTCGTCGTAATGTACTCTCATTATATAATGGTTATTGAGGAAAGGAAATATTTAGAAGCAATTGAGCCAGCATGGAGTAGTGGTTTGAGTGTTGGGTTAGAACTCTGGAGAACAAGGTTCCAATCCCCACTCAGCCATGGAAACCCCACTGGGTGGCCTTGGGCAAGCCTTAGAGGGTGGCAATGGCAAACCCCTCTGCACAAATCTTGCCAAGAAAATGCTGTGATAGGGTCACCTTAGAGTTGCCATAAGCTGGAAACGAGTTGAAGGCACACAATATGATCAGGCAGTTATTTGTATCTAGTTAGTTCCAAAGTCATTGCAAGTAGCATGGATAATATTACATGCAATAAAGAAAATTAACTAGTTTCTGGTTAATTTCTGAAGGTAGATGAAAGTGTGGTGCTGACCTTTAAAGCTCTTTTGTGTGGGTCAATTTAAATCCCTTCCTCCATATGAAAGATTTCAGATGGAGTTTGGCTGCCCGTGCCCCTTGACTGAGGTAAGGCAGGCATCCAATAGAGGTAGAGCCATGAGATGTTACCCCTTATGAAGACCATGGAATTAGCTTCCTATTAAACCATAGGAAGCAAGTGAAATATTTATTTTACTCATTTTGGTAGGCCATGCAGAACTGGATGAAAGTAAATCTCTGATTTCTCCATGCTATTTCTATGCTGGTTTAAGTAAACAATTCATTTAATAGTTGACAATGCATTTCTTTTTCTACTTTGAAGGATAAAGCAACAACAAGAAGGTGACTGAGCCCTCACTTGTTTGTCGTACATGATGGCAGCCTGCATTCAGACTGCTGGATCAACATAATTACGAAGATCCATTCCAGGTATTGCTCTAAGCCAACTTGTGGAACCACTGGGACAGAAAGTGGGTTACAAATGAATTATTTGGGTACATTTGTATCCCATCTTCTTCCAATGAATCTTCCTCCAATGAACCTAGATTAGACAAAGTGCTGCAGATGGTTGTCTTGCTCCTCAATTTATCTTCACAAACAATCTTTTGAAGCAAGTTAGACCTTTTCTGAACAAGGCCGATACATCGCAGTAGTGTCATATCGTTGCCTTTACGTTTGCACGTTAAACCAGTTTAGCATTGTTATTTCCTCTGTGGTTTCGCATGATTTGAGCTCTTAGTATGGTTAGCATCAATGTTAAACCGATATATTGTAAAACTGGAAAAACTCCAATGTGAAACCACAAAACCTGGTTCTGCTGTATTTTTGCCTACAAGCAGAAGCGTTACATGGAAACACCACAAATAACTCCCCCCGTGATTGCCCCCCCATTCCCCTCTGCAGCTTCCCCTTCTCATTCCCTTGCCTCTGGCCCCGGCGCTCTCAAGGCAAAGAATATTACAAGATAAAGGGTATTCCAATACTTTCCCCTCAGACAGAGAAGAGCAGAGCACTGGCCTTAGGTCATCCATTTTTGCAGTTGAGTGGGAACTTAAACCTGGATTTCAAAAATCCTCGTCCAATTCTCTATATGCTCAGCTGCACCACACTGCTATTCTATGTAATGCTTGGTATTTCACCACAACCAGTAATACATAGCTTATGTTTATCAAACTCCAGTGGTAAAGCATTTACAGTGTTTTCTAATAATCCTCTGTTCATCTAAACAGCTCAGTTAAGAATTCCTAGCATGAGTGATATTGCAAGTACTCTAAAATCAGTCTTATGAGTGGAAGATACTAAGGGTAAGTGTTTGTTGTTGTTGTGTGTCTTCAGTTCATCTCCAGCTTATGACAATCCTAAGACAAAACTATCGTGAGATTTTCTTCTCAAATTTTGTTCAGAGGAGGCTTGCCATTGCCTTCTCCTGAGGTGTAGAGAGTATGAATTGCACAACGTCACCCAATGAGTTTCTGTGGCTGAGTGAGGATTTGAATTCTAGACTTTCAAAGATTTCTACTACTATACTCAAACCAGTACACCATATTGGCTTTCAAGAGTATGAGTTTATCCAAGATTTATAATTACAAGATGCAGGAATGCTGACCGTATGGCAAGAAACATATCTTCATGTGATGCTTCTGCTCACTTATCCAAAGGCTGATTTGACATTGCACTGAAATGTGCAGCTGTCACTGAAAACAGCAGCCCTCTATCTCACTCTTCACTTCTCCTCTGCAACATTTAGTACAGAGGTGGGAAGCTTGTGGTCTTCCCTATGTTGCTGGAATATGTACTGCAATTTCCATCTCCTCATTATGGGTTATCCTAGCTAGGACTGATGGGAACTACAGTTCAAAAACATTTGGAGGGTCTCAAATTCCCCGCTCTTGATCTAATGTATACTTGTGTCCTAATATTATATTTCTTTTCCTCACACCATAAAAAAATAAAAATAGTGTCGCTTCTGACAGATGTTGTGCTAAACACTGCTGCTGCACATAGAGAATAACATCTACTTTACACCTTAGTCACTCCTGGGAAATGTACTAGAATGTTTTATCTATGGTATAATTTCAGAAAATATGCATGAACTCGATGGGTCAGAAAAATAAGGATCTGAGATACTTTCCATTCAGAGTTGGGGGAAAAATCACTTTGTGTCCTTAAATGTTCAAACTTGAAATTATACAATAGGTGGTAAGTGAAAGGAAACATCTCACAAACAATGTTCAGTCAGCTCAGAAGGTCTTTGTAACTTTACAGGAAGGTATTTAACTTTCACCCTCAAAACAACACATAGTTCTTGCCCTCCTGAATTGGACAATAAACAGAGAATGTGTGGCTAATTAGCAAGAGAGGCACAGAATGATAATGAATTTTTTGAGCATAAGATATTAACCTTATAAATGATTTTACCCAATGCCTGTGGGGATTGCCTCTGATGAAATTTGACTGCTGCATATTTCAGATCTGGCATGGCTCCTATGTATAGTCATTCACCTTTAACATTAGAGTTCTTCTTATTCTCTAGTGTCCTATTCAGTTTAAGATCAATGACTATATTGTAGCTGAAATACATCCACTGACTGTGGAAGAAAAGGGTTTGGTGTATAATAAGCACTTCCGTGTGTAGTGTTAGAAAAGCAATCAGCTTATTAAATTAAAGCATCTTCTTCTTTAAGTAATATTTAAAAAGAGTTCTAATTATGCAATAAGCACTGATGTCAATGCCTTGGTTCCTTTGGGGAAATGTCTTGTTTTGTATGCGCTTTCTGCAGCAATAAATGAAAGGGCTGTGTGGATTTAATTAAGTGGGAAAAGGCTGATGAAAGAACTGGGAGGTGTAACCAGTTGTCTCTTATTTTCACTGATTTTCCATCTCACTAGAAAATGACACTGGATGTTTGGGGCAATTACTTTCAAAAGTGAGCATGCACTATTCATGTGGGTAGAATTCGCAGAATGGTTAGTTCGTATCCTTTCTCATCTAGAGTTCCCACTTCCTTGCTATTCTACATGATGACACAAAGTCCTTGTGAATTCCTAGAACATCAATATTTTGAGTGTTTTGTGGTCACGTGTTGCAGAAATGGAGTAGATACACTTCAGCCTGATCCAGCAAGGTAGTTCTCTTAAACCGTTTTAAAAGTTATGCTGGAGACAGCAAACCTCTAGCCCCTGCAATATTACATCCTACAATGCTTTCAGCCTCAGCCAGCATGAAAAGAGGCAGGGGACTGTGGGAGTTGTCCAAAGCATCTGGAAGGCTAGAGGGTCCCTATCTGAACTATATACATCCCAACTACAGTCCTCCCTCCACATTCAGAGGTTTGACCTTTGTGAATTTGTTTATTTGTAAGGCATAGCTTGTTTCCCTCCATTCTCCTCCTCTCATTCCCTTGCATTCCTCACCCCAGGCTTGCAAAGTTTGTGTTTAAAATGGACGTTTTTTTTCCCTTTTGTGTGAGCAAAGCACCACCACCACCACCACTGATGGAGGTGTGTTCTCTCAGCCACATGGCTGCACAGTCTGCTGTGTAATGGCCATTGACTGATCAGGTGCTCTCTTTGCTGCTACCCCTCCCCTCTGGGAAGAATCTGCTTTCTCATGATGGTGACTGAAAGTAGCTAGAACACCAGACCTCTGCACTCTGTTCTTCTCTGTCTAAGGGGAAAGCACTGGAATGCCCTTTATCTTGTAATATGCTTCCCCTGGGAGCACTGGGGCCAGAGGGAAGGGAATGGGAGGGAGAAGCTGTGGAGGGGAATGGGGGGCAATCATGAGGGGAGTGGTGTTTACACTTTTGCAAGGTTTCTGCCCTCAAACTCTTGCAAATGTGGAGAGGCCACTGTATATATATCCTACTTCTTCCATCCCTTGTACTTAGTGGTCTTGGTACTATAGAAAAATGTACTCTCCACTCATTCTAACAAACTGTGAAATACTGCACCAACAACTCTTGACTTCAGAGAACACCATGCAAAAGAAACAGCTTTACAAGATGTGTTCACAAGAGGGGAAAAGTTGCCAGGTTGCACTGATTCCAAAGATCACCTGCTTCTATCATTTTATGGTTTACTTTGGGAAGAATAGCACAGCACAGCTATTTCCTACCATGACAATAAAAAAGAATACCCATTTTAAAATAGAAAGTGCTGTCCTATCTTTTTAGAACTTGGTGCAGGACTGTATATTTTAATATTGATTCCCCCCTCTATAGGTTAGGACATTTGCTTTGAAGAGGTCTTTATCCACTTTTCTTTCTCTCTCTCCCTTTCATACATACAGTATATTTATCAATGATGATAGCGATAAATCATGTTCCCACAGGGTAATTCTTTGTCTTCAGTCACAGAAGTGTGTAATACCAGCAGTGGTTACTACCTGCAGAACAAGGACAAGAGACAGGGATCATTAAGCACGCAAGGTTACAGGAAAAAGATTGTCTGCAGTGACCCTGCCATGTTATTCTCCTGGTTTAGATCAAATCTGATTTCACTCTCCAGTTAAAATTCACCCTGCTGAAAGGTCTCTTTCTTACTAATAGTTGATTTATGTTCCAACTGCAGTCCTTCAGAAAGACATGCACTTAGCACTGCTAGAAATTCAAGTCAAACCACAACTGGTGGGTCTAAAATTGCATGGGCCTGATATGTTCCTCTTTTCTTCAATGGGGCAAGCCCTGGTTTTATAACAAGGTCAGCATCTGGCCTTTTCTTTTTTTTCTTTTTTTCCCTGTTTGTCACCTTTCTCTGTTTCCCTCTGCACTGACTGCTCCTTTTCAATTTCTGTCTACTTGTTATACAGCTATTAAATCCACAAAGTCTGTCTGAAGGAAGAAGATAGGGCAGCCAGAGGGAAAGTCCATCACTGGAAGGCCACATATTTAAATTAAATCTACTTTCTTTAACTTCCTTCTCAAGCTTACAAGCCAGGCATGAGAGTGACCCCATTCTAAGAAAGGCTAAGCACTGAGCATTCCTGGCTGAGGACCATGGAAAAGGAATGAATCTGACCCTAGGCCAATGGACAAGAAGTGAGATACAAAACAAACGGGAAAACCTGAGTTTATCATTACCTCCAGATGTTGATGAACTGCTATTCACATCATACCTCACCATTGGCCAGATTGGCAGGGGCTGATGAAAATTCAAATCCAATACCATCTAGAGCACAGTGGTTTCCCAGCCTGGTAGAAATAACTGAGAGCTATTACTCCACTTGCAACATACTTTGAAATTCTGGGGTTTGTAGTTTACTGAGGCCAAAGAGCTCTCTGGCTGAAGATTCTAAACACTCCTCCCTAAACTGCAAAACCCCAGGATTCCATAGGATGTTAAAAGTGGAATAATAGCACTGTAACAGTCTAGTGTGGAAATGGCCATGACCTACAGGCCCAAGGAATGCTCCAAGGGAGAAGTTCTCCAGTGAGAACTAGTACTAAAACAGAGCTTATTTTCATCCATATCCAATATTATATATGAACAATGATAAGAATCGTGACTATGTGGAGCATTATTTTCTTTTTTGGGGGGCGAGGTCTTCTGGAAATTGGTGAGAGCACATTGGACCCTCAAGGAAACCAAAGGAAACCACAGAGCTCCTACCAAAATATGGTGGAATTGCCAGTTCTGTCATTAGCACCAGCCCTGCCAACAAAGTTTGGCAGTGCCAATTGAAGCAGCAGTTCTCTATAGTGCTGTGCCCTTCTACTCTACAGAGTCCTACCAGTAAGGGCAGAGTGTCTATTCCCTCCTGGAGAGGAAGAGAACATAGGGTTTGTTTTGTTTTGTTTCCCCCTTCGCCCATATTAATAGCAGGGGAGCTGTACACAACTCACAAACCATACATTGCCCATCCTTGGCTTAGGGACCCATTTTTAAATTGTTTGCAACGGGTAAGTATATAAATGTGCTGGGCATAATACTTATAATCTAAAGAGAATGAATTGCTAATACATAAAAAAGGCTGCAGCTGAATTTCACTGGTAAACACTTAGGTCTTCTGATTGTCTAACTTGACATTTCCAGCATTGTCATCTCTTTTCTTGTAGGAGCAGTATGTCTCATGTGCAAAGATGTACATATCTGAATACTACTCACTGGTACTAAGGCTGAGCTAATTAAGCACACACAGACACACCAAAAAGTAAAAAAACAAAACTCCACTGGGACTGTTTTAAAATGGTATAGACATGTACCTTTGACCCCTTAATTTTCATGATTCTCTGACCAAGACCAAAGAAGGGGGCCTATCATCATCTTCCCTTTCCAATAATCTTTTGTTATTGGCATGGTTGATGATCTTACAAGTATCCATACACAAGTACCAAAGATTCCATGTAAAGTAACTCTTTGAGGACTCTTGTTCTTTCAGGGGTAAGCAGACTGGGAATGTGCAAAATTAGAAAAGAATTTGGGAGCATTAGCAGCAGTGCTCTCTGAGCTACTTTTACT
The DNA here is from genome assembly GCA_948472985.1 of Iguana delicatissima. Taxonomy (NCBI): domain Eukaryota; kingdom Metazoa; phylum Chordata; class Lepidosauria; order Squamata; family Iguanidae; genus Iguana; species Iguana delicatissima. The sequence continues at coordinate 2,106,293 of CAOKZL010000349.1, forward strand.
CACAAAGAGCATCTGAACAATTTACAGAACCATTCATTTTTTAATTGCTGCATTTCAATCATTTTCTTCTTTTCTTCTCAAACTAAGGAGTTCTCATAATTTCACAGAATCTCTTCTGATAATATTATTCACTGCCCTTTTCACTCCTGTTTTTCATTTTTTGCTACAAAATCCTCAATAAGATGAGGTCATCCAGGTCTAAAGTGAACTACGCCAGCCTTCTGTTTATGTTATACTATTACATGCATGCAGGGACAGAGAGAGAGAGAGAGAGATGCTTACATAAGTTCTTTCCTCCCTTGGTCTTTATCCAGGTTGCTTTCTTTTCCATTTTGTCACCTTAGGTCATTCAATGATGTCAGGGTCTCCATTCTCCCATCCTTTTTAAGAGAGGTTACTTTTAATTCAGAACCCATCAGCATGTTCAAGTAGTTCAAATTGTTCCTTTCATTGTGCTTCGCCAATTTGCCATCTACTTATCTAAATTGAATTTCATCTGCCATTGTGCTGAGCAGCAATCGGGCTTTTTGTATGTGTCCATTAGGTCTTTGTGACGTTCTCCATATCCATCCTGAAGTGGGATGCCAAACCTTGGGTGATCGTTACCATCCATACATTGCCACCTAGCAATCCTTTTAATTTTAAAAGTTGCTGTTAAATACCTTGATGGACATTTTGTGTAGCACAATATGTCTGGGGCCAACTGCTTGTTAGCCCCTAAACCTATTGAAAATTGCCTATTCATTCCTATCTTGTTGTCTCCCGCATTTCTAAACCATTTAAAAACCTACAGCCAAAGTTAACCTTTCAAGCAAGTGCTGCCAATGTTTCTTGAATGAGATTTTCCAAAGGATTTGATGAAGAGCCTTTCACAGTTTTAAATAAAATAATCAAGGGTTGTGTTGTTACTTATCTACTATTCGGTGAACTCCAATTTGGCAAATTAACTGGAACAGGATGTGGAGGCCAAACATACTAATTTACTTACATTCTCTAGTAATCTTGGAGCTTGATCATTCTGTCTTTAATTATTTTTTCTTACATCTTTTAGCCAGTCCTAAATATTAAAACATCTGATTTGCATGCATTTTTATGCCGAAAAAATCCATCTCCATCTGGCTGTTACTTGCAATGTAAGCTTATTACTCCCCCCACCCATTCAAATAATTTTTAATCAGCAGATATGAATGGAAAGCTTGGAAGCTGAATAATAGCTTGTGGTTAGGTAACTGTCAGGGAACTATTGACAATGGTTTAAAATGAACCATTAGCAACCTTTAGTGCCCTCGGGGTTAAATAAATAGAAAAACAAACGTGTTCAAGAAAAAAGCGGCTGCTTGATCCTCTATAGGATACTAGCTGGAGCTTTGCCATGTCTCCATAGCTGCTCTTCTGCATACAGTGCAAAAAACCAGCCCTTTCTGAACCTGTGAGGCTCTCCTGTGGGCCAGAGTTATCCAGTTGACTATCTAGCTCCTCAGTACACACCATAAACTCTTTCTGGAGTCAGTTTCATTAACAAGGCTGTGAAGATTTTCCTTCATAAGTCAAACAGGCATGATTCCCCCTCTACCTTTTTAGACTGAGGAATTGAGGGTCCTTTGCCATTTGTCAGCTAATCTGCTTCTTCTGGATGCTAGACATCCAATTTGGGACCATCCTAAAATCCAGACAGGCAGATTTAATGTCAGTATTCCACTTAAGCATTCTTGAGTATTGAAATCTCAGAATATTTATATGGGAAAATGAGCAGGCTCTCTGATACTCTTTCAGGCTATTTATTATATGCAATCATATATATACAAACATACACACATGTATTAGGGAGAAACACAGACATGCCAATGTCTGGACACTTTGGTTTCATTCTATTACGTTATACGTCAGGCATCATACATTCAGTACATTCCAGTATGTGGCAAATAAGGTGTTACACTTTCATAAAGACTGCACCATCTCTCTGGCAGGCTTCTCTATAGTTAATGCGCAGAAGAACATTATCATCTTAAACAGTATAACTTATCCATTTATCTATTAAGGAATATCATGTCATCTGTTGAGGAACCAAAGCTCTCTAAATAGGCAGACTTCTAGAGATGAATATCCATGAGTATTGCTATATTTAGCAGCATCCATTATTATATCTGCCAGAATGAGAAATATATCTATTTAGCAGAGTGTGTTTGAGAGCAACATTTTTTCCCTTTTACCAACATTGTTTATCTCCATCAGCATCTCCAGGCAATTATCAGCTTGGGAAAGCTTGGAACAGTACAGCTATTCTCAACAGCCTTCTTCATAAAGACCCTTTTCGCATGCCAGTCCTGTTGCAAAATGGCCTCGGGAGTGTCATGTGCTTGCTAAGACTGTTCCACATGATGTCCTCGCAATCGTGTGACGCTCCTGAGGCCATTAGGGAGTGATTGCGCATTATATCATTTTTGGCTCGTTACTGAAAATGATGCATGATAGTGCGTCCCTCCCATGCCCCACATGCACTTACCTTGCGTGTGGAAGCTCTGGATGCGAGGCCATTGCACTTCCTCCTCCAGCCCAGCCTGGGAAAGTACCCGGCTGTGCTGCGGAAGGGAGGGGCGGAGTGCTTATGCTTCCTTCCAGCCAGCACAGAGCTGGTGCAGAGGAGAAGCAGAGGGGATGCGAGTGCCTCCCCGACAAAGCTTTTCGTGCAATCCCCACACTACGCCAGCAGCACCAGGTAAGGTGCAAAAAGGGCCAAAGTGGAGACTGCAAAACAGTCTGACTTCTACCTCATCTCAGCTTGTTTTATATCTTTCCTAGCCTAATCAGTTGATTTATCTGGTCCAATCAAAACGAGAAACACTGACTGTTCCTCATTTATATAAACAATCATTCTTCCCTCTAAAGCCGATTTAATACCACATCTTCTAGCTTCTGGCTGCGTTCTAAAAAATTACATCAGCCAGCTGATTGCATCAGCTGTTGTTCTGTACTGTGGCACATGCTTTGAGTTGTTTTTTTTTAATCAGTCAGTTCATGTTGGTATTCTCATAACTTTGTTTATATTTATGTTGTCATGCTGCCTATCACTAGGCTCTTGGTAACACAGGCCCAGGATATAATACACAAGACTTTCTACTTTATATTTTATATACCTTATGTGTCTTATGAACCTATTATGTATGTCTTCCAGGGCTTAAACCTCTCAAATTTTAACCCACATTGTACTATGCACAAGACTGTGTGTCCAGGATAAGAAAAATTGTTGCACAAATGCAAGACAGGCTGTATCATGGGACAGAATGAAAAACATGCATGGTGGCACATCCTGTCAGGCAGCAATAGAGGCTTCCCAGCTGCTCTTAAGGGTAACCCAACCAGGCCACCTCTGGTAAGAGATTTACAGCATCATCAAAAGACAGTATATTAGTTCCCATAGGATTATCTGCCTCAAGTACCAAGATAATTTGTTTGACTTTGGTACTCGTCACCTTGACTTGAGAGGGTAGAAGGTGCCAGTTGCATCAAGTGGCAACATATCTTGGGAACGGCCTACTCACAACAAACCTGTGAGGTAGATCAGGCTTAAAGAAAATGTCTGGTTCAAGGTCATCCAGTGAGTTTCATGACTCACTGTACCTAGGAAGTTCTTTCTTCACAATAGTTGCTTCAGATAACCCATAACCCTCATAATAACTGCATGGTTGATAGATACAGGCTCAGAAGAACCTTTATCTGAATACCATCTCTCCTCTAGCCCTGGAATTGTTAGAGAATGAAGATGTGTACTGGAACATATAGAGCCCTTTACCTTCTTCCATCACCTCGTAATTCCTTGTGAGTTCTTTCTTGTAATGATACATCAGAAAAGGGCTGCCCTCAGTAGCTTTTCCTCTGTGTCTGACCTCTAGAAGAGAAAACATTGATCCAGATTTTGAAATAAAATAAAGTGCTATAAACTGAATGTTACAGTCATTGATGGATCACTCTGCTTTTTGCAAGAAACCTTTTTTCTTGATCGATATACCTGTACATGAGGATGGCATGGTGACAGCAAGACAAGGAGCAGACTGTCATAATCAATGTCTATATTTCCTAAACACACAACTCAGTGCATGACAAGCATCATTTCCCACAAGTCCCACCATTCCAGACTGCCTGGCCAGTTGTTTCTTCTAGTTTTGATAACCACTTTCATCTACTGAGTCCAAGCTTTACAGCAGCCTAAGGGGTCTACTAGCAAATTAGAGTTTATCTTTGGTGTAGCATATTTTTGTTCACCTCACTTTCCATTAACATCTGCCATTTGGTCACAAAGCAGATTGCACAGGATGTGACACACTGCCACATTGCAAAAAAATAAAAAGAGCAAATAGCAACACTATTCTTGAAATTTTCAAACAAGATAGATGTATGCAATTTAAAAATTTTATTCACATTTTGGCCCTTTCCACACGGGGGACGGGGGAACGGGGCAGCGCATGCAGGGATGGATCTTACCTGAAAACGGGTTGCTCCGTCCCTGCGGGGAGCGCGCATTCGCCGCTCCACACGCTGGCGAGTTGCGGCGGCGTTCAGCGGCGCCCAAAATGGCGGCCAGCGACTTCCGGCGGTGCTCCGCCAATCAGGGCAGCGCGCCAGCCGGAAGCCCGCCCCCGGGCGCTGCAACAGGTTAGCGCTTGCGTTTTGTAAAAACCACATAAAATGTGGTTTTTAAAAACGCGCCGCGCCACCCCTTGTGGCCATGCTAGCGCGGTTTGAGGTGTGGAACCTCCACTATTCAAACCGCTCTAGCGCGCTCCACGGTGTGGACGACCTCCGGATGAGGTCGCCCTAAGCCGTTTTTTTACCCCGTGTGGAAAAGGCCTTTGACTGCAGTATTCAAAAGTTTAATGATTTATACTGTTTGTATCTTTGGATTGTTCTGACAGGCATTGAATATGAACTCTCATAAGCTGCTAGATATTTTCAAGTCCTACACTAGGGATATGCCGGTGCATCCTGAAAAGCCCTATTTGAAGCCACTGGTCTAAACCTAGCAGTTTGTTGCTAGTACAATAAACCCAAAGAATCAATGGAAAATAGGTAAGTTGACATACAATATCCAATGGAGTAATTCTAGCTGGAACTAACAATAGGATTTAGACCAGTGCTTCCCCAATCAGACGCTGCTTCACAACTGTTGGTAAAAACAAACAAACACGAGATCACCTTCTTTCTTCTTCAGTATTAGAACCAAACCCATCAGGGATCACATCATGAATATGATTTCTTTTTTACTGGAGCCAAACAGATTTTGCCACATGGTAACGTCAGCAAAAGCAAGCAAAGTGGGATTGCCCTTCTTCTAAAGTTCTCTTTCAGTTCTCATCATGTAAGTATGTGCATTTGGACATCCCTCAAAATGGACAAACTAGCTCAAATGCACTTGAGTGTCAGTGAATACAATACAGTGAATACAGATACAGTGTCAGGAAACAATGTGCCTACTTCTTTGCACATCCAAATGGATATCCTAGTTCTATTCCTCCCCCCGCCCCCCAAAAACGACAGGGAAGCAGGAGTCTGAATCATATTGGTAGTTGCAACTAAAGTATACTCATTGAATCGATGGGATTTACATAAGTGTTGACTCACCATTCAACAATTGATTTTGTGTACATACTCTAATTAGATTAAACTACTAACAGGATTCAGGCCCAGGATTGTTGCCCAGCTGCTAGACAAGAATCCCTTTCTCCTTCTTCTTTCCTTTCAGAGCTACCATGACAACAAAGTTAGTGCCCTATGTAACCAACATAAATGCAATATTCAAGTTTTTGTTCTACTTTTCTCCCTGTAAATTTTTCTTTAAAAAAAAAATCAATAAATATTTTGGAGAAAAACAGCCAAAATATATTCCCATTCCTGCAGCATAACCTTTATGCTATTTTAAGGCAGCAAAAGGTTACATGTATAGGGACTGGTTTTCAAGAGAGATGAAAATGTTTATACAACTTGGTTTTCCTGGTTTCACAGTGTTGTTGTTGTGTAACTTCAGGTCATTTCCAACTTACAGTGATCCTCAAGTGAACCTATTGTGGGGTTCTGTTGGCATGATTTGTTCATAGGAGGTTTGCCATTATCTTCCTCTGAGGCTGAGAGAGTGTGACTTGCCCTGAGTCACCTTGTGGATTTCCATGGCTGAGCAGGGATTCCAACCATAGTCTCCCAGTGTCCTAGTTCAACATTCACCAGACTATACCATGCTGGATCCACAGTTCCACTCTGCTCTCCACTTAATATTATTGCATAGCATCTTTCAAAATAATATCAGATAGTCTTCCAATATTATGTGTCAACTACAGACAAACACTATTTACGGTAGGTCAAAATATTAACCACATTCCCTTACTAGCTTATCAAGTGTTAACTACTGAAATCAAATGGCATAGGATACTGAGTATGTATATGTGTAAGGAAATATTCAGTGCAAATAATTTCTGGAAGTAAATTGATTTCTTCTCTACACTTGACATACATATTTCTGGAGGTAAATTGCTTTCTCCTCTACACTTGACATAAACGGGGTGCATCTATGTGGTCTCTCTGTGTGTGTGTGTATACACATGGTGCAGCTACAGCTGTGTGTGTGTGTGTGTGTGTGTATAAATATATATATATATAGAGAGAGAGAGAGACTAAGAGAGAGAGAGGATCTGATGGAATCCTAGTTCAGATCCTTGTAGTGGCATCATATACCATCTTGAAACCAAAACAGAGCCCCACCTCAGATCATGTTTTGAAGCCCTGAATATGTTCTCCAGTTATTATAAAGAAGAAGAAAAAAGTATGTTTCTGCAGCAATTTAAAGGAGGGAGACAGAACTTACATTTGTAGGAAGCATAGCCTCTTCAGGGATTATGAAGCCTGACAAATTTCAGACAAACAGATGTAGTCTTTTTTTGGTGCAAAGAACTTCTAAAGTGAAAAGCAAGGAGCTTTTAGAGCAGCAGCATTTTAAAGACATGTCCATCGTTCACAGTTTTGAGAGTGATTTGCTGTGATCATCCTGATGTAGCTGTTGCATGTCTGTGTGTACAGACACACAGACCTGCATGCACACACGTGCACACTTAGTTCTACTGTGCGGGGTGGTACAGTCTTTCAAACCCTACCTTCTTCTAAGGTGCTCACATTGCTAGCACACAGAACTCTTGGGATGAAGGAGGCAAGAAGACCAGCTCACCGGTAGAGTTTTATTGTGTGATAAGAGAGGGAAGAAAACAGTTCCCCCACACTTAACCATGCTACCTAGTTGTCTGATGTAGGTTGTGGTCTCCCATTACAAGCCAGTAATGTGCAGACAGCTAGGAAGAAAGCACCAGAAGAGCCTTATTCGGCTTATAAGTAAAGTAATTTTCAGATCAGAAACTAGAGCTGCCAATCAAGTGTCATTCTTTGTTATCTCAAATGCAATATTTCTTCATTGGAGAATGCCCTCACAGCTTAAGAAAGTGGTGAATGGTCAAATGATGAATATGAATTCATGAATAAGACATATTTGCACACACACGCACACACACATTGTGTGTAAGAGAGAGAAATTTGGTCACAGTAATATTTCCAATAACTAACTAACTAACAATTAACTAACTAACTAACTAACTAACTAACTAATTAAAGGTATATATCTATATTCTATGGCCCTTTCTGGATTACAGCGGAGGAGCGTTTCACTGTGTTTTATGAGCAGTGTTTTTACTATGACTTACCCCGATTCATATCTGCACGCCCTCCAGGCCCTTTCCACACGTTCCGTGGAATTCGCGCTGCGACATTTCCGG